>JAOTON010002274.1:600000-1010000 GCA_034440635.1 Lepas anatifera
ATCCAGAGGGCTCGTCGTGGCTTAACACTGACACGGTAGACCACATAAACCCTATTTGGGAGGTCCAAAATCTATGAGGATCCTGACCTCCACCCCCCCCGTTCGCTCTGGGACCTCCACCCATGCAGTACAAGACCAGAGGTGCCGGCACTAAGGACCCCACGTGGCCTCCGCCGGGTGTGTCAGCGAAGGCTTTCAGCGCTAATGCCGAGCGATGCTGGGCAGGCGCTGTTTGTGTGGGCTGCAGCGAGCCCGGGGCCAGATTACTGCGGCCTGCCCGCCGATAAGATTCCGCCAGTTAGCCCTTTGTTGGAGGCTTATGGAAAGTGTCATTGTTGCACGGAGCTCGGGTGCAGTCTATTGTTGGCCACAGGGTATTATATCGAGATGGAAGAATCTGATGTGGCACCGTAGTGCTTTGTTTACCATGCACTATGCTACTTCAGTTGATTTAACGCCTAGATGTGTCCAATTTCCTGGAAATAGCACCTGATATTTCTCCTGACCAAAACTGTTCTCTGAGTATTCCAGACGTCAACGCTTGGAATTTTTCATCCAGAAATATGTACTAGTAAAGCATCAACGGCGGATCCAGGGAAAACAGACATCTGAATGACTGAAAAATGTCCTTAAGTCCCTGCACCCAACTCGTTTACCAATAAACCAGACAGCGCTAAAATCTGCAAACTATATGTAAAGAACCAAACAGGGCTCTCCTCGAGTTCGATAAAATCTGCACAATGCAAAATGGAAAACACCAATTTTTACCACCCCCGCTGGAGTTGTCACGTCCCACCCCCGGCCCCGGCCTGTAGCGCGTTTCACTCACTGAAGTCATGTAGCGTCCCTCCCCTCTCCCCCTACCAGAATCCCGGCCCGGTTTCCGTAGTATTTTAGCTTGATAGCGAAAGACTTAACTTGAACGAACTATCGTAGAATTTGATAAACTCAGTGCTAGTAGAAGCATTCGCGACCAGAAATATAGCGGTGGAGCTCGGTTTAATATCTACAGTGAACCAGCACAAGTGCTGCTACAGACAAGGTCTTGAACACCAGCTGGAATTATCTCCGCATCCGGTGACTGCGGTGCGCAGGGGTCACGTGAACGCCACAGGGGTCAGCCGACAGCATTCTCTCGGGCGGTTAGACCGCCGCTCGGGTCAGTGGTAGAGAGGGGAGCGGAGATGCCGCCTGTCTCACGGGTGAGTGGTAGAGAGGGAAGTGGAGATCACGCCTGTCTCACGGGTAATTGGTAGAGAGGGAAGTGGAGATTCCACCTGTCTCACGGGTAAGTGGTAGAGAGGGAAGTGGAGATCCCGCCTGTCTCACAGGTGAGTGGTAGAGAGGGAAGTGGAGATCCCACCTGTCTCACGGGTAAGTGGTAGAGAGGGAAGTGGAGATCCCGCCTGTCTCACGAGTAAGTGGTAGAGAGGGAAGTGGAGATCCCGCCTGTCTCACGGGTGAGTGGTAGAGAGGGAAGTGGAGATCCCGCCTGTCTCACGGGTGAGTGGTAGAGAGGGAAGGGGAGATGCCGCCTGCCACACGGGCGCATATGAGATCAATATTCTAGTGGTTATCATGCATACTAACATATAGATGATATTGGGGGAATGCCCTTTTTAAGGAATTGAGTGCATCCAAACCAGAAAGAAACAATTCGCTGAACATACAGGTAGGAATGAAGTTTTAAGCAATATACCAGTAACACCACAGCCTTCCTGAACAGGATAATGATTAAAATTATATGAATTTCCTGAAGCATAAGTTAAAAAAACATATGATTTATCAGTGGGGTTTTAGCAGCTTATTAGGAGTGCCTAGACACCTTCAAACAGAACTCTAAACCCCTCCTCGATACATAAAATAAAACCTCATAATCTTTGAAAGGTTGTTCCATGCAAAATCATGTTTCTATCAAGGTTGCAATGCCTTCAAAGAGGTGTAGTATTAAGGATTAAACACAGCACGGATGTGGACGTTTCCAACAGTGAACCGGTTTTTTGTGCATGTGAGCGAACAACTCTCAAGGAAACAAATATCCTTGAGGGGTAGCTTAATATTCAATATAAAACTTGTGAGGTCCTACACTAGTATTCAGCAAAATGTAAACCTATAAATCCTACCGCCACTTCAAAACAACTGCTTTGGGGAAAGTAATAGTTCACATGAGTTCAGGAGAGGTTAGCTACGATAGATCTGTGCCACTGACAGCTCTCATTTCACACAGCCCGCAACATCGCTACTGTGAAGGAAAAACGGATTTGAACTAAAAAGTGTTGGCAAACTGCGTATGTTGCCAAAACACCTCCCCCACGCCCCCTCTTCCTCCTACTGGCAAGTTGAAGTCAAAGTGCAAATGCCAACAACTATCTTCCGTCACAGTTATTAAACTTAGCGGAAACTGTAAAAACACTAAGAACGGAATACTGCTAAAAAGAAAGAAGGGTTATTTTAATGGTACGTCTCGTCGGTGAAGACTGAGGGCAGAGGGTGAGGGATGCGACATGCTCGTGAACAGTCTATAATCGGAACCCAAAGCCGCCGACAGAGACTCCGTCGGAGGCAAGAGGGACGGAAAGTCCTGATTCCGCTCTCGTCAGCGAGATTTGTAGCCTAACGGAACTGGTGTTCTAAAGTTGTACAGGCAGCTGGCGGTCTGCACACGTGTGGATCTGGGCCGGCAGACCAGTGGCGGATCCAGGCAGTGGCGGATCCAGAATTTTATCGGGGGCTAAGGGATTCGAGCCTCCCCCACCATTGCCTCGGAGCCGCCTCCGGTTATGCATTAACTCTAGACACTATGAAATTGGGGGCTTGAGCCCCCACCCCCCTCCCCCCACTTGGCCCTTCTATCCGCCACTGTGACAGATGTAGCGCTCTCAGTTCGGCGCAGGAGACTGATATTTCCGGCCGGCCGTGGTACTTTTAAGTTTGTTCAATCAGAGCACGGCTCGGTGAAAGGCAATGTGTGCGCGAATAATTACAAGTTACAGTATTGAAAAGCTGAGACCATTCTTATTGCAAATAGTTCAGGGTTTAAACGTGCTCCATGAGGGCTTTTTGGGTAATTTTTAATTTAGTGTTTTTCAAAATCACACCAGAATCTCTCTAACCTCCTCGTCACTAACAAAATGTTGTCGAAGTGTGGAGTAGAGATGTATAGTGTGGAGATGTTTGCTGCAGTCTAATGCCTACCCAGGAGGGAAATTATTTCACCCTGTCACTTGATACTAATCCCCTGCATTTTTGCTATAGCCGAAATGTATAAAATAATGGTGAAAACACATTCCTCAATTAATGAGTATTTTTACTATTGGTAACTGAACAAACATGCTTGTCACTGCTTCGCATGCAAAGTATGGTGCAGTTTTAATGTTGGGTGAAATCATAGTGAAAATTAAATTAGATGTAAGTTAATCATTCAAAACTCGCCCTACAGGGGGCTAATTCATATTCTCTGGCGTTGTGGGGAAACCTTTCAGTTTAGCCCAACGTCGACTGAGATTTATGAGCTAAATCTGATTTCAAACAAATCTACCAGATTTCTAGTCTAGGTTATGACAGAGCAGGTCGTGGAGACAAGTGGTCGTATAGGGAGATATGGAAGATATGGCCTGCACGAGCCCTTAGTATTGTAACTAATGTATTTTATTTGACTTAGAATTGTATGTTTTCCCCTCTTGGCTCGATTTAGACACAACAATTTTATTCGGACTGCTTCTTTACTTAGGTCCTTTGTTCCAATGCACTACGCTTGATGGCACTTGATCTTTTGGATAAGACGCATGCAATAGAGACCTCAAGTCGCCTCATGTGATCCCACAAAACTTGTGTCAATGTGGCCAGTTGTATGACGAGAATATAGAGCAGTTTATAAGGTAACTTAATCAGCACGGCACGGCACGGCAGGCACGGCACAGGTCCAGGTGTCGGGGATGCCGGGGATGCATTCTAATGGCGCAAGTGGCAAGATAGGGCTACAGTGCGAAAGGCTATAACTTCTTTCTGACAACAACTTGCATTCTTCAAAAACACCTAACTTTGCATTGTCTCAATACTTCACTGGATGTGGTGTTTTAAAGACTTACAGTTGTTGTCAGAAGAAGCTGCAGACTTTCACGTTGTAGCCCTATCTTACCACTTGCCCCGAAAAATTCATCGCTTGTATCGCTGGCGCCACTGCCACTGCTATGCAATGCTGCACTGTTTCATTCACCGTGGAAACTGCACTTATGACATGTTTTTGGGTCTAATGCCATCAACAAGCTGTTAAAAATGGTTCAAACAAGGAGCTGCTACTTACCATGTCAGTCTATTTTATTTTCCAAACTAATAAGGTGGGAGTAGAACCCCTCCCTCCATGTAAGATGAGAGTGCAAAAGACTACCAGTAGGGCTAAGGCATGTAGGATAATATGATAATTAATGTGAGATTTAACAAAACTAGAGCTTCCCTTTGCAAGAAGGCACAATTGTGGGAGCCGGGAACCAGAGGGCCATGCCCTCCCCCCACCCCTCCGATGTTCCAAATCTTAACTATCAACCCCATGAAGTTGAATGGAAAATGCACATTGCCCCCCCCCAATGTTCTGGACATTCCTACGCCTATGCAAGAATGCGAACGTGAAAAGTTTTTGGCTGCTAAGACTGCCAGAAAACTAAATGGCATCCCTTAAGATATTTTCCATTGTGTTTTGACCTGAAAGACCTGAAAAGTGTGCCTGAAATAGGCGGATTCGATGCTCCCGATTGGAGTTGGCAGTTGGGCTAGAAGGGAGTCCCTTCTTAAAGACGCCGTGCCGGCAATAGACAGGAAGATTCTGAAGATCTGGTGGGCGCCGAGTGCTCACTCGGTGAGAGGGAGGGGGACAGCTTGCCACCTTTTGACCGCTGGATCCGTCTGTGACCCTCAAAGATGGATGAAGAACTCTGTGCATTGGAAGCTGGAATGCTGAGATAGTGTTAACACCATCATTCGATCGGAAATATAAAATATTCCGACCTAATTTGAGGCAATGTCGGACAGCACGTAATTCAAATAAAAATTCTGTTGAACGACTCAAAATTATCAAACCATTGGGGCAAAACAGCGTTATCGGGTAGCTCTAACCGTCTTTGAAAACTGGAATGGACTTGTGACCATGGAGTAGTATGTAACTTAGATATATGGTAGGTCACTTAGATATAAGCGAGACCTCCAAAATGGAGCATGAAGTACTGAAGTTGGAATAAGAACTCCATAAATAGGTCAAGGTGACCCTGAAAATAACACAAGCTCTCATACCGACAAAAAAGTGCCTCAGAATTAGTACAGAACTACTCAGGATTACTTTTTATGTTAGAGTGCCTAAAGTTAATGCATTACCGGAGTTATTCTGAAGCCATGGTGAGGGGGGGCTCGAGCTCACTTAGCCCCCTTCCCCCGCAAAATTTTGTCCTGGATCCACCACTGCAGAGAGCTCTTGAGCTTTCCCGGAAGGTGTCAAAGGCATTACAGATCCACAGGGCAGAGTTCGGGACGATCTAGTTGGTTAATCAAAGCTGTCCTGAAAAAAAATGACTCAGTGCATAAACTTGGAAATGGAATATTTTATAAAGGAGGAGGTCCCTTTCACTGAGCACAACGGGCCTTAGCATTGTATGTTTGATATATTTGTATGAAAGCCCTTGCAGCAGTGTAGGAGGCGTCCGAGCCACCTGAAAGAGTCATTGAGCTGTTAAGAAAGGTAGAAAAAGAAGTAGAGGCTTGCTCCAAAAAAGTGTCTGACTTTAGCTCATCTTTTGATACAGTAGGTCAATTAGTCAGAAAAGAGAACCACTGAAGAAGAAGGTCCTCAAAAGGAGGGAGGACCTTTGATTGAAAAGTGCTTGAGCTCCGACGTCCACAGATTGAAACCCTTGGCGGAGCCCACTCTCGCAGAACGTAATTAAACGGGATGTCCCACTTTTATGAGCATTGAACTGAAAAAACTGTTTTTTACAGTGTGTCAAGAAACCGTTCTTGATATTTTTCATATTACCCAAAACTTTCTGCATTAAATTTCCGCACACTTAAAAGTTCAGAACAAAGGGCCATAAGGCCTTAATTCAAGCCGTGAGATAATCGTTTTCCATCTGGTTGCAACAGTTTGATTGGTCTAGATCCTAACTGCGTTAGGATCACGCCTGTCACGTGTTAAATGTGAACAATGGCATTGCTGTCGCAACGTTGACATGCTGCGAGCGGCACCCTCGTAATCGCACGGGGTGCTTTGATAAACCCTAAGTGAGCCACATTTTGTTTTGATAAGACTTTGAATTGACAGAAATGGCCTGGTATATTTTTGTTCTGAGCGATTGAACGTGGTATGGTTTTCGGATTCCCAGGCTTACCCTGTCCAAAAAATATTTTTGGTGCTTTGATAAAGTGGTTTATTCCATTTAAAAACCACCGAAAGGAAAGGCTTATCCATTCAGCGAGCCACTTGGTGTGCTGCGGAACGGTCTACCCCGAAATGATGTGTTGCGGGACAGTCTAATCACCAGTTGTGCAGTACGGGACAGTCTACCTTCCCCTTGCTCCAGTTTACCTTCACCGATGTATTACATATGTAAATGCCTCCCAAAAAGTGGAATTCCTATGAAAAATATTTTTGTAAATATTGTCAGGAAAGCCTTCAAACTATTATCCTGACTTTTATCCAATTTGGGGTTCAACGACGTCTTTGCAGATTCAAAGGGAGCAAAGAGCTATGACCTGTCCCCAGAATAGCCGAGATGACCATTTGGCCTGCAAAACGGTTCGGCACGAGAAAAATTGCAGCATCGATCTGTCAAAACAAATTTATTTTACTTCATCCCAATCCCAACTTGCGATATCAGCCCAGTTTCCCTCCCACCTTCACAAGTCCAGTGCTGGGCCCAGCAGGGTGACGGAGATGGCAGTGGAATCATGTCTGGTAAAACATTTTAGATGTATTGGGAATGATGCTTTCTGCATCGATAAGTTGATCCCCGAACACTTTGCTGGACTCTTCCTAGTCGTTGATGTAGGCTGGGTGATTATGTGCCAGGGAAAGATTACATGGCTGTGAAAGTCCGCAGTTAAGTGTTCACGCATTTCCTCCGAACTTTGCAGGCTTGGCTCTTTGGATCGGTATCTCAATAGGCTTAGTAAAAATTATATCACAAATACCTGACTCCACCAATGGAGGGGGAATATTCCTGCAATAACCTCTCAACTCTAAACTCTACGTTTAATGCTCCAGAAAGCAGAAGGACAGCTGTCCCGCTCAGGACAACCTTTAACCGGCAGGTCTACGTAGGATGCATATTTGAGCGCCGGGGGTCTCAGAGAAATTGACCTCGAGCCTTTTCCATGCAATGTCAGTGCCACTGCATGAGTAATGAGCAGTCAAGTCTGAGTCCAATACTTTAACAAATGCGTTAGCGAGCGAGCAACTGAGCTGTCAAGGTGACATCTCGGTTCGACAGATTTGACCCTATTCCTGTCAAGGGGTGGATTCTGTCCACCAGTCATGTTTTGCTAAGATATTTTCCAAGAAGTTCGTGGTAGGGCTTCAAAACTTGCAAAATTTCTTAATAATAAACTTGACAAATTCAATTCAGATGGCGATGGTGATTGGCAGATACACTAAGTTTTGATATTATATCTTTGCCAAGGGTAAAGCTATGACTGGGTATTTAGGAAGGATCTATTAGCAAACCGAGTATTATCGTGTACGGTACGTTCTCTGTACAGCAAAGCCGTCTCTAGCAACGTTTATAGCAGGTAGAATGCTAGAATATTTTGAATGAGATATTAGGTGATAGTTAATTTTTCCTTTTCATATACATCTCAACAGGGGTGGATACAACAATTCAAAGTAGAGGATTTTCTAATGTAACTACAGCATGACATGGTGCGTTGTCACACACAACGACCACACGCTCCATTGGTTCTTGAACTGCGCAGAGCATGCGCCTCATCCAGTCCCAACAATCCTCCTCCTTGAAAGAGCCGCATCTTCTCTCCCAATAGACCAGACCAGTCTGGCTGATGGCGCCGACGATGTGGATGTTTTTTCCTTTTGACGTCGGTGCCTTGACGATGCATCTTACGCCCTTGCGGGATCGACCACAAGACCGCCGTTGGAACAGGTTCACATTGCTCTCGGCGATATACACTGAGAGAAAAAAAGACACCTGATTGAGGTATCAGGTGATGCCGTAAAAAGTCCACCCTTTTGGGGTATCTGGAAGACCCCTCTTTGGGGAGTCTTTTTCCCACCAAATTTGGGATCAGAGGTGTCAGACTCCTATTTTCGGAGTCCCGACTTTTGATTAGGGAGTCAAAAAGAGTCATCTGACACGTCCTAGGGAGTCATCCGACTCCGCGTAAGGTGCCATTTGACACCCAATAAAGGGGCATCAGAATTCCCTAAAGGAGTCATGATACGTGAAAAAGAGTCAATTGACGCCTCTGAAGAGAGTCTTGGTGTCATTCGACGCCCTTATTTTGTCCTGATGACCCCCTGTAGAGGTGTCATGAGAAAAGTCGTGACCCAAAATATGGGTTCTTTTCTCTTCGAAAGGGTGTGACTTTTTTGGATTTTTGGGGTCAATGTTTCAGCATACTCCCATTCTCCGACTTAAATCCAACCACGGGACTTGCCTGAGCGTTTCATGAAAACCACAGAGAAATGGGTCTAAAAATGGTTACCTGGTCGCTGATGAAACCGCAGAGGCTGAAAGTGGTCTCTGAGTGCATACTAAAATCCCAATACACACGGTCTCACTGACCTTATAAAGCAGCCTCTGCCTCTTTTGCACTATATAATTTTATCTGGTTTACTATGATCTTTTTATACAAACATTGCACCAAAAAGTGTATCAATTTTTTTCTATACCAATCCAATTTTTTAGGACCTGCCCAGTCTACCCCATCCAAATTAGATTATAACAAAAGCATGGAGCCAGCACCTTGAATTCTGCTGGATTAAATATATGGCAACCTCACTGTAACTACAACCAATTTACACAGCAGCTGGTGTGAACACAAACGTTGCTCAGCAAGAAAGTTATGGTAGTATTTTTGCAATTGCTTCATTTTATTAAGGGTAGAATTCGGATAATAAGATGTATGGCTATTGGAATACCTATAAACATAGAAAATTGTATATCATAGATTAGATTGAGGCTTAACATGTTAAAATGTGTGTTAACGACTGCGGATCTCAGTGCAAATCCTACCTTTCTGAGCATACTTATTTAAAAACCCTCTCACTTGAGCAAAAATGATATGAGACATTTTCTCTGAGACAAGCAATCCAACATAAGTTGACATCAGCACACAATTAAACTCAATGATAGCAATGCTTAAAGATTTCAAAATACAGTCACAGCATGATAAAACAGAACCCATTACAGTTACCCATTACCCAAACAGAACCCAGGACTAGGTTAAAAAGTATGGCAGTTTTGGCAAACCTTGGCAGTGTGAACACCCATACCCCAAGACTGGTGCAGGTGGTGAGTATTTTGGAGAGAAAAGACTGCTTCCTGTGTTTTGTATTGATGTGGGTTTTTTGGTGTGTTCAAATTGTTCCATAATTAACACATAAAGTACCAATACAAATGAAATTGAAATGACAAATACCTACCTAGCTACAAAGAATGAGAAGTTGCATGACGTAAGACCCAATACTCATATTTAAGGGCCACCCAGAAATTGCAGACAATGCAAAATGCAGTGGGAGAATGCTATATGAATACCATATTTTCTATTTGTAATAAGGGATCAGTGTCAATGATTTATCCCAAGTTCTGTGGAAATTGTAGGTGGCTAGTGGTGCGTTATAAATGGTACAACTTGATTGGCGTCCTGCCATACTTTGAACAATGAGGGATAGTGTGCAGATGCTATGCATATTTATGTCCACAATTAGTATGGAAAAAAACTTTAAATTACCAGCCTTGACCTGTGTCCACAGCTTCTCTTACAATCCAGTTGGACCACTGACCACCAGGGCCAGACTGACTTTCTGGGTAGATCTTTTTCACAGCAAGACCCTCGTGTTGCTGCTTGGTGTGCCGGTAAATGTTTTGATCAGTACTGGACTATGAGCATGTTTTTTAACCACATTTACACTGCCTTTGAATCCTTTTTCGCGCTTGCAATGGTTTCTCATTTCCCTCCTCTGATCACCACCATTTTGACGTGCTATCTCACTCAGCCAGCACCCGGACATTCTGAACTGAACATACGTGATGACCCACTGACCCACTACAGCAAAAAATAAGCTGCAAACAAGGACAGCGAAATCTTTAAAATAATACCACCTAACTACCTAATAATAATTTCCAGCTACAAACCTCCTCTCTCGTAGAAACCTATGTATGTAAAAGGCATTGGTGCACAACAATCTAGATTTTCCTTGCTTTACATGATATTGGTCCATTAGAGAAAAGCTGTCGCCAGTGTGGCGTCACAGTGCATAGCACTGGAAATACATTCGTGGTAAAGGAAATAATTGGGGCATTATACTCAAGTGAGGTCCAATTACGGAAAGAAGATGAACTTGAGGTTCCGATAAAAATCACTGAGTCCCCTTTTGTCATGCTGCAGCGGTAGCAGACCTTAGAAATAAGCGAGCTTTAACATGCGATCCCACGGTAAAGGGAAGTTCAATCGCCAGCGTGACGTCACAATCAAGGCGTCTTCTGATTCGTGGTTGGGGGCTGGCTGGCACGGTTCCGCAGTTCCACCGGTCCGTTTGTGTTTTGGGTATCTTGCCACCGATAAGGGTAGTATTAAAGAATGCCATCCGATAAGTAAATGCTCCAATCACAGAAGACCTACTGATTCTAGTATTATCTACTGCTCCGCGGGAAGTGAGGCCAAGTGAGGCCATCCATCAGCGCTGACGAACTTTTTAGAGCTCATTGCCTTAACATGGGGTGGCCTCAGTCCAGCGCTGATGAAGGTCGGAAGACCTCACAGTCACTGCGGATGCTATTAGTGATGTCATCGCAAGTATTTTTCTAATAGCCCAATGGTAGGCCTTATTTTGATACCGGCGACTTTTTGGGAGACTAGACGAATATTCACAGGGATGAAGAACACCTACCAGCCAGCGCAAGAATGTACCAGAGTTAAGTACTTGGGTGCACACTGCACAGTACCAAAAAATGAAATACCGTTACCAAATAGGTTAAAACCACACTTTTACTTGGGGAGTTATATTTGTAGGTACCTGTCGTCAATCGTGGTACTGTTTCCCCAGTTTTCTATCTTGTTCAATTAAGAAATTGGTCTCAGAAGTCCGAAGAAATTGGTTTTCGGTGGTCTCTGATGGCATCAGCAGATCAGTATTTTTTTAGACCCCTGCACAGAGAAAAGAAGAACCATTGTATTCGATCTAAAAACGACACGCAAACTCGCAATCGAACCCAATGGACACCTGTTCAGTGTTCATCAACCCACACCCTGACTTGGTCGGCAGAGCTGCAAAAAATCTCAAATCTGTCGGGCACTTTCGAAAAAAACCTCCAAATCTGTCGGGTGGTTAGGATAGGACTATTCAAATTGTCTAAAACCCATTCAATTGGTAAAATGTTCCTACTCTTTTTCCACATTCTTAATAGAAAATACTAAAATTAGCATAAAAAACTTCAAGTTTGGCACCAATGGATATCATTATCCTTATTTTTGTGCTCTGATCCTTATATGTGTGATATCCTTATTTTTCGTGCTCTGAAGCCGCCTATGGAAAATCTAAGTGGAATGACACAAGTCTATTAATTTTCAAAACTCTAGAACTGAGACTGTTCTTCGGGTTTTCAATTATCAGACACGCTCAGGAAATTAAGGTTATCGGCAGAAACCTATAACAAATTGAATACCGAACCACCAATTCCCATTTTCTGGAGTCACCATTGGTAAAGGAAATTTATTATTGGATGTAATTTGAGATTTGTGGACGTACAGCATACAAATAGTGTGTGTCAAAGTCAGCTCGACTGGGTCTTGAATAAGACTCAGTCTTGAATTCAGATGATTTAAGTCACAGGTGGAAATATACAATAACATGAAAAGCAGCCCCCCTTTTTCAGTCCTCTGCAGCCGCCATTGACAAAAAATGCTGCACTAGAATGAGAATAAGTGATATTTTGTTATTATGTTACATAGTCCAGCCCAGAATACTTAAAAAATATAGTTTGCAATGGAAGAAAGCTGACCTGGTTCCCATACCATGCGGTTACTTATGCCAGCTTCTGCAGATTTTCATGATTTCAGTTTTTTGGAGGTGGGAGGGGGCAATTTGGAAGGAACCCCCAAAATTTATATATGGATTTTGCTCTGATGGCCAGACAAACAAGATTGGAGGGGTACTTTTTTGATATTCGAAAGTGTTTTTAAGGATCATGGCTACTTGTAGTTGAATACAAACATGTAATATTAGCTTTCCATGACTTTAAATGCATGTTTACATGAAAAATCCTAAATTTTGAAGCTGTTGGCTATCTCAAAGTTTTTCATGCATTGCCGAGCTCATTTCCATGAGGGTACGTGGCTTAGGATCTGAAGTTCATGAGGCTAATAAATAACCTTAAGTCAGTTAGATAGTAAATGTCAAATAAATATCATGTTTCCAAGGAAGTTAAGAGTAAAAGGAATGAGTAAAGGTTGCACTAGGCTGTGTTTTTGTTATATCTTTGTCCCCTTGACATAGATCATAGGCATATTTAGGTAAGTGAATAAAATGAAATAGGAGAAATAGTTTGGTACTTAAAACTCAAATTAATGTGGAAAGGTGAAGAGTTTTGTTTCTTTGGCATCTACAAATCCACTAATGAAGGTATGCAACTTTTGTGGTTAATTCTGGACAAACAGGCATTGGATTTAAAAGAAGATGGAAGGGAAAATCAAATGTTTTAGTCTAATTTGACCAGTCTGCTGGTAAAATTCATTTTTCCCTTATCAATATCATTTAAAATTATTGATCAACAGTAAGCATAACATACTGTGTGGAAATAAATGTAAGCTGCCGAAATTACAACGAACACCACATCACTTACTTCTTTGTTTTCTCCCCACACTGTTCTGATCTGCCCGCTGTTTGATCCATGCTTCAAAACGACCTCCTTGGCCAAAACCACTGTTCCTGAACTTGCAGGGCAGCCCAAAATGCTTGATTCGCTGATGCTCCTTAAAAAAACGTTTCTCGCCAAAATACCCACATCCCTCAAATCCACATTTAAGCTTGACACGGGACGGTGGAAGGGGCTTCAGCTTAATCGGAGCCATTTATCAGCCCTTCAACTATGGACGATGAAATCCAGGCTCAACCAGTTTACTCAAGATGTATACCAAAGTAATGCAAGAGAAAAATAATCAAAAACACAACCTTGCAACGTATTGCCTCCACCACACCACGGGATTCTAGGGCCTTGGCCTCCGCCATATCCACAAGGCAACACACCAAACCGCAGGGCTGCTTTTCTTCAAACCAAAGATACCTTTTACACCGGCTTTGCCGCAAGGGCGCTGTTCAAACAGCGCCCTTGCGGCAGCGTTGAGCGTACTTCCAAACGAAGGAAACGAAGGAAAAAAACTGTTTTGCCTGTCGCCTTTACCTTTACGGCAGCCTGTCGGGCCAAGCTGTCGCGTGCTATGGAATACAAATCGGGCCCGACAGGCCGGTGAAGGAATTTTTCCAGCAGAGGATTTTCTGGGTGACGTTTAAAAGGCCCTCTGTGCATAAGGCCCTCTATTCAAAGGTTCCTCGATTCATAAGTCCCTCGAAAAGACCCTCTGTGCATAAGGCCCTCTATTCAAAGGTCCCTCGATTCATAAGTCCCTCGATTTTCCATCGGTTCTTGCCGCACACTGACTTGATATGGGAGAGGTGCAAATTCATGAAAAACTTGTTGAGTGAAAGAGGTGACAATTCTAATATTGAATTTTTTTAGAACAAAAAATATTTTCTGCTTCCTTTCAAGATTTTTTTCTCACAGACTGTAAGATCTGTCGCAAGACCATACCGTGCCCTAAAATCTGTCGGGCACTTTATGACCCGAGAGCCCGACTTTTTGCAGCTCTGTTGGTCGGATCCAGACCCACGGTTGGGAGGGAGAGGGGAAGGGGCAACGGGGCCCGAAATCGTAAAAATACGCTTTTTAGTAAAACCGGTAAAAAATCGTGGTTTTCGAGGCAACAACTGCACGGTTTGCCCTTCTCCTCGATCTGCCAGTGTCTGACTCGCAGGGTCTCCCAATTCCAGAAAAGTTCAACGCCGTTGAGCCACCGTCTCGATGCGCATTCTCACTAGTTGGCCAAAGACAATCAATACATTTTCACATTTGTGGCGAATCCAGGGGCGGGGAGCAAAAAGGCATTTGTCCCATAAACGGAGAATCTCAGGGTAAAACTATGTTTCCCTCAAAGCTGTCAATCTCCTTTTTGGCCCGACCAATATATATTTTAAAAGCAATGTTCTGGTGCTTCAACTCTTAACTTCAGAGAGAACCATTTAACTTCAGTGTAAAAATTAGGCTTAGAGAGCAAAAAACAACATATTTTGGTCACATGTTTCACCCCGTGACATTTTTTTAGCTTAATTTCTTTTGGGTTTACCCTCAAAACATACCGTCCAGTTAAATTATGGCAAAATGTTTCAGCATTTGACGTTTCTTCCCTTTTCGACTCTGGCTTACCCCCCCAAACCTACCGGCTAGATCCGCCACTTTCAACGGTCCCATACTACAGCACTTGAACACAAACCGACAGCAGGCCGAATTGGCACAACTTACCTCTCAAGTGGTTTCTTATTGTTTATGCTTTTTATGGAAGCCGAATATTTATATGCTTCTTAAAATGCATTTATCGATTGGGCATGTCACCCACAATGCACCTTCTTAGTGACACCACGAGTTTAGAGAATCCCACTGTATCCTTACCCAGTGCTCATCCGGGCTGTTCCTGAACTTGTTCACCGTTTCGCACTCGATAACGCAGGATAGAACTGTTCCATTCTGCCACGGACCTGTAACCCAGGTGGTTCCGCCGAACAATGGTATTTGCACGAGGATGGGCGACCTTGAACTGATGGCCTCGTGTATTGGTGACTTGCGGCTCCTCGATCAGTAGCTCCTTTGACACTCTCGTGTAGTTTTGCATTTTCTCTCAGATAATAATAATGCTGCCGATTATTCACGGAGATCATAACGGAAAGGCTCCGAACCGTGTGGCAGATCAATTCCATATGGCTACCTCAACGGTGGCGGCGTGGTTTGCCTTTCAGCAAAAAAAAAGACAACGCACGTGCACGCAAAGGAGTCCGGCTCCGCATTTCGGAGACATTTGATAACTTTTTAGACGTCGGACGGTATGCATTAGGGAGTCAAGATCACAGAAGGGAGTCAGCTGACTCTTAAAACAGCTAGCCGTTGTTTTAAGAGTGTCAATCACTCCAAATGACTCATAAGGGTGGAGATGAATCCTTTTTAGAATCAGACAGTGCTTCTGAGGGTGTCTACGCACGGTCAAAACAGGTGTCTGACACCCCAAAATAATCATTAATGGATTTGGGGTATCGGACACCTCGGAAGTGACACCATTTATTGGGGACTGAGCCTTTTCTTTAAGACCAGCGACGCTCTAGGCTGGGGTCGACGACTAAAACTGGAGCCGCAGACTCCACAGCAGAGAGTCAATGCGACATTGGGTGTCACGAAATTTCTATCGGTGTAGATGACCGTTTTTCAATTCCCAGTGGCGGCAGAAACGTAGTTAGTCCCAGGTTCAGGAGCAGCACCCTCTAACCCGGTGTCCTAACCAAACGGTCGCCGACGGTCGCCAACCGTCGGCGACTGTCGGCGTCAGTTGCAGAGCAGTAATTCTGGAGGTTTGGCCGGCAGAGGAAAAGTTCATCTTTGGTAGCAATCTGGTAGCTCAAGCTGCGACGAACTGTTGTTTACCAACAATCAAAACTTGGCTGGCATCAAGAACTATTAAAAGAACGATTTAAGAGAAAAAGGGAATCATTTCCAGTTTTCATAGATTTTCAACATGAGTTCCAATTTGAATTATTGTTCTAAGACATGCATTATATTTAATGACTAAAAACAACAGCAAATAACATGGATATCGGTTTCTGACGCAGACCGTCGGCGTCAAAAGTTGGACATAGTTCAACTTTTGCTGCGACGCGTTGCAACGCCGTGCGACGCGTTGCGTCAGTGCGTTTTCTGTCCTGACCGAGAATCCCGGTCGTTGCGGCAGAACGACGGCGTGCAACGTCTTGCGACGCGTTGCGTCTTGGTTAGGACACCCAGTAAAAGCTCCGTATAGCTCGATTCATCGCTCAAATCTATGTTATTGCCCCCAATATTAAAATTATTAAGATGTTCGGGATAGTAGGCAAAATACAGCGCAAAATCATAAAGCTGTCGGAATATTGAGCTCATTCAATTTTAGTTTGTTTCAGAATCAATATTTGAAGAAATAATTTTCTAGCGCATGCAAATAAATATATACCACTTTTGCACTCCCATTCCCGCAAAATACATTCCATTCCTTTCAACGCTAATTAAGCTAAGTGAAGGATGTATGTACATACAGAGGCAGCAAATATGATACTTCTACTAAAATTGTTGGACCTGCGCTTCATTGGAGTTGAGTTAAGCTCGTGTAATTTTAATTTGAATTTGATTTGTTTTAAATCAAACTTGACTTATCTTAAATTGAAATTGATATGCTTTAATTTGAAGTTGACTTGTTTATTTGAATTTGACTTATTTTAATTTGAACTTGACTTGTTTTGACTTAAACTTGACTTCTTTTAAATTGTAGTTAAAATGGTGAAGACTGTACTGTTGCAAAGTGAGTTAGCTGTGCACAGGATAGCCGGGAGGAGTACGAGTAGCCATATTATGCTCCCAACTGTATATTAAAGGCTATAATATGCCATAGGTGTCCTAATGTATTATTATTAGGGGTTTCATACATGTGCAAACGTATTTTAGTATACTAAGAGTAATGAAGTAGTAAGTACAAAATGAAGTAAGTAGTGTAACAAGTAGTAAGTAAGTAAGTACGTAACGTAGCAAGTAGAGTAATGAAGTAAGAGTAATAAAGTACAATTATTTTGTGCGCACATTTGGTTTACAGACTGCAAAAAAATCATCCATAGGTGGATCAATGAGGAAATATTGCCCAAAATTCCCCCAGGTTTGTCATGGGCAGATCAAGCTTAAGCACTGTGAGAAGTATCAATAGATGAGGAACATATGTTGTCTTTTAAACATTGGCAATATGTATAATATACATCGCATTGCACACCCACTATTTTTGTTTCCTACATCCGCCTCTGATGATTTTGTGTATCATATGATGTATCTTGATTTCAAAGATGCCGTGCACTATTTGTTGTTGGCTGATATATGCAACAGAAAGCTGTTGAAAAGTTTATATTTTACTATAATGCTCTGGAACGGCCATCAATTTTTTAATTTTCGTATACTTGAAGCATATTACAATTTTGCACAAATTCTCTGCCAATGTGCACTAGTCTTCAAAAATCAAACAGGGCCAGTAGTTATTGAGACTCTGAAAGGCAGTGAGAAACATGTTATATATATATATATATATATATATATATATATATATATATATATATATATATATATATATATATATATATATATATATATTCTCCATGCCACTGCCCAGTATTTTGAAAATTTCTATTTTTTAATTTAGTTTAGCGTGAAATAATTCGATCACATTTTGGTTTTTCTAGTTGGAAGAATATATTTCTATATTTTGTGGAAATCCACTCCCTCCCCCGACAGGAATGGGGATTGCCGGGAGTCTGGCAGGAATAGGGTTAAAGACGGTCAATGTCTTGTTTGAATCACCCTGCATCTTCCACTTCCCCCTCATCAGGGGTGCAGCCAGAGCTTTTGTATGGGGGGCACAGCAACTTTGAGGGGCACCCCGGGGAAAAGGGCACTTTTTAACGTAACCTTAAAAACTTACTATATCTTTGTTTATATTATTTTTTAGCATCTTTGGTTCAATTAAAATGCAAATAAATCATTGGCGGAGAAGGAAAACTCGATTAAAATCGAAAAAAGGAAAAATATCACCAAAATGCCATGGAAGTAGCCAAAACACGATTGTTTTGGATAGATTTAACCCTCGCCCCACCGGGGCCATCGATGGCCCCCCAGTGGTTTTTTCGAGATAGCAGAAAAACGACGAAACGCAGCACCGCGGTTGAGGGCTCTATCTCTTACCTCATCATTTTCCCACCATTCCTGAAAATTTTTATCCTGGGTCACCCAAGGTCAGGTCACCAGGCGAGGTCAACCAAGGTCACCTCACTTCAACTTTGGAGCTCTATAAGAGCTACATTTCAAAGTCGATCGATTTGAAACTTCCTACACTTCATGACCCTTCCAGGGTCTACAAAGTGTATATCGGGGATTTTTCGATTTCATGACCTGAGGTCAGGTCACAAGGCGACCTCTCCCATTGGAAAAGCATGGGGAAAGCTGTCTCATGATCTAAAAGCCACAAAAATGATTGCAAATACTCAGACTGCTCAGAACAGCGTTTTTGGGCACCCTTTCACGGATCCCAGGGATCATATTTGCCCTTTGACTTTTCCAAGGTCATCCAAGGTCACCAGGGGTCAAAAACAGTATTTTGACAATAAATTTTGACATATTTAAGCCAGAGCGCTGAAACAAACACCATCGTGTTTGTCTCGTCACTGGCTTTCATTCGATATACGGCAAGGTCACTTTCCGACGTTTCGTGACCTCAGGTCATATTAGGTCACGAGGTGACCTCTGGAGGTCGAACCACTGGCGGGAGGTCTTTACATTCCACATAGCGGAAAAAGGTCAGACAATTTTCTATCAAATGTACTTAACCAGATCTCAGTAGCTCTAATGGCATAGGAGTTATGTCCAGTTTTCTAAAGCATTGCATATTTGAGTGAAAATAGCCTATGGTGACCTTTCTTGACCTCTGGAGGTCAAACCCAGGGGTGGAAAAACCCGCCAATTCGCCAAGCAGGGATTGCGACAGAACTTGGCTAGTGCAAATATTCTGTGCGATAGATAACGTCTACCAAATAGGAACTCCAGCAGCCGCCGAGAAAACAAAAAGCTAGCTTTTTTCCTGGGAGTTCCCAGGGAGCCGGGTCCTTACGCCGCTAAAAACTTCGATACACAGACAGATCCAGGAGGCAAGGGCCACTTGACACCCCCTCCCCCACATTCCCATAAACTCGCCTCCATCTGAAATGGTCACGGGCCCCCTGAAATGTGGATGGCGCCACCTATAAACTGCCCCTTCCACTCCCATCCCCTCAGTATGCAGGTACCGCGCCCCCACAATAGGTTTTTCCGTACAAAAAGGCTTCCTCATGGTTCCGATGGCGCCTCAGCTTAAACGCTCCTTTTTCACGCAATCGGAAATCCTAGACCGGCCCATAGGCGTAGGAACCGGGGGGCCAGGGGGCCACTGGCCCCCCACTTTTCTGTGATGGGCCCCCGCAACGGAGATAAGAATATCAACAACTGTAATATAAAGCAAGAAACTCAAACTGGCCCGATAGCTTGCCCCTGATCCCCGTTAAACTTACCCCTAAACTAAGTTGAGGTCCTATGAGTCAATTTTAAGGTCCCCTGAGCTTCTCGGGGCCCCTGAACTGGCCTCTGATGCCATACGAGCTAATCTGGACCCCTTGAGCTGAACTGAGGGCCCCTGAGATGGTTTGGGCAGCATGAACTGTTTGTTCTAGGATGCCTAAACTGAGCTAGGAACCGTGACCTTGAACAGGGCCCCGTGAGTTGGCCAGACCCTATATGCACCGACCTGGGGGCCCCTGAGCTGAGCTGGGACCGTAAAGTTAATATTGTCCTTTGAGGTAATCTGGATCCCCTATGATGCACAAAAGACCCTAAACTTATCTGAGGCCCCTGCACAGTAATAGGACCCCTGCCCTAAAATTAGGTTATAAGCTTTGATTTAAACCATGAACTGTTCTGAAACCCCATATATGCCGACAAGGGGCCCCTGGATGATCCGGGCCCTTAAGCTTATCTGGTCATTAGAGCTAATATGGGCCTCTGTGTTGAACTGAGGGCCCCTGAGATGGTCTGGGACCCTCTATAAGGCTTTACAGCCATTGACCTAGCGGCTGTGAGCCTGAATGGGCCTCTTGAGATGTTCTGACAGTTGCGTAGCCAGGGGAGGGGTTCCCTGGGGTCCGCGGACCCCCTGGGCTGACCTTATGCACTAAAAACACGAACATTGATCTCGGGGGCCCCTGAGCTTGGTCTCGGGGGTCTTCTGAGCTTGGTCTCAGGAGACCCCGATAGTCGGTATCGAGGGCTCCACGCTCCAGAGTGCCGAATACGCTGATGTATTGATGTATTGATCTTGGGGGACCCCTGTGCTCACCTCAGGGGATCCCGAGCTTGGCCTCAGGGCCCCCGAGCTTGGTCTCAGGGGCCCCGAACTTGGTGTCTGGGGCCCCTCTGAGCTTGGTCTCAGGGAGCTCCTGAGTTTGGTCTCAGGGTGCCCTTCGAGTTTGGTCTCAGGGCCCCCGAGCTTGGTCTCAGGGGCCCCCGAGCTTGGTGTCAGGGACCTCTCCGAGCTTTGTCTCAGGGGTGCCCCCCAAGCTTGGTCTTAGGCCCTCTTCTCCCCGAGCTTAGTGTCAGGGGCCCTCGAACTTGGTCTCAGGGGGCATCCGAGGGCATCTGATGCATAAGGCTGACCGTATGCACTGGAAAACACGAGCATTGGTCTCGGGGCCCCTGATCATGGTCTCAGGGGCCCCCGAACTTGGTCTCAGCGCCCCCAAGCTTTGTCTCAGGGGTCCCGAGCTCGGACTCACGGACCTTTCAATTTTGGTCTCAGGGCGTGCCAGAGCTTGGTCTCAGGGCCCCCGAGCGTGGTCTCAGGGGACCCCTGAACTTGGACTCAGGGGCCCCGAGCTTATTCTCACGGGCCTTCCGAGCTTGGTCTCAGGGGCCCCCGATCATCGATATCGAGGGCTCTGGAATACCGAACATTAATCTCGGGGGCCCTTAAGCTTGGTCTCAGGGGCCCTTAGCTTGATCTCTGGGGACAACCAAGCTTGGTCTCAGGGGCAAACTTGGTCTCATGGGCCTTTCGATGTTTGGTCTCATGGGCCTTTCGATATTGGTCTTACGGGGTCTCCAGCTTGGTCTTAGGGAACCCTCGAGCTTGGTGTCGGGGGGCCCTCGATGGTCTCAGGGAGCATCCGAGCTTGGTCTCCGGGTCCCCTCGAACTTGGTCTCAGGGGCCCCCGAGCTTGGTCTCAGGGGTTCAGGCCCCCTTGGGGTGCTCCCGACTATTGAAATCGAGGGACTCATGAGTGAGGCACGAGCATTTGCCTCATGACACCCAGAGTTTGGTCTCAGGGGCCCCAGGCCTGGGTTCAGGACCCCCAAGTATCGGCATCGAGGGGCTCCAGAGTACTAAGCATTAGTCTCGAGGAGAGGCTCGAAATATTGATCTTGAGGGCCCCGGAACATCGGTGTCGAGTTACTCCTGAGAAAAGCGCGAGCATGGGCCTAAGGGTGCCCCTTGAGCCTTATCTAAGTGGGACCCCGAGCTTGGTCTTAGGATCCCCCGGGCATCAGTATCAAGGGGCTTCGGAGTATTGGTCTGGGGAGAGCAATTATTTTAGGGGCCTCCAAATGGTGCTTTCTGAGGGCCCCCGAAAGTGTGGATGCAGTGGTGTAGCCAAGGGGGCCCTAGGCGTCCGCAGACCCTCCCTTGGGCCAATCTGAACCACTGCAAAGAGTTCTCTGATCACGGGGCCCCCAGAGTCAGTCTCAGGGGTCCCTGAAGATTTTCTCAGGGCGTCCCGAGTCGGCCTCAAGGCCCCGCCCTGAGAGTCGGTCTCAAGACCCCCAAAAGTATATCTCGGGGGCCCCAGAGGGTTGATCTCAGGGGGCCCAAAAGTCGGTATCAGGGGCCCCGGGAGTCTGTCTCAGGGGAGGGGGCCGAGATGGTCTCAGGGGCCCCCAGAGAGTGGTTCTCAGGGCTCCGCAAAAGTCTATTTCAGGGGGGCCCCTGAGAGTCAGCCTCAGAGAACCCCAAGAATCTGTCTTAGGGGACCCTGAGATTTGGTCTCGGGGGTCCCCCTGAGAGTCTGTCTCAGAGAACCCAAAGAGTCAGTCTCAGAGCACCCCAAGAGTCGGTCCCGGGGGCCCTCATAGTCTCACGGGCTTCTCTCTCAGGAGTCAATATTTACTTTCAGGTGGCCCCGCGAGTTAATCCGGGGGTCCGAGAGTTAGTCTAATTTGATCCGCAGAGTGCTGGTTTCAGGGGGCCACAGAGGGATAATTTTGGGAGCCCTCGAGATTTAGCCTCAGGCTGTGCCCCCCCCCAAGTTTTGGTATAAGCGGCCCCGAGAGTCAATCTCAGGGAGCACCCAAAAGTTAGTGTCAGAGGGCTCTCGGGTGTCAGTCTCAGGGACATCCGAGAGTTAATCTCGGGGTTCTGAGAGTAATTCCCAGAGGTGCTCCTGAGTTTTGGTCTCACGGACCCCGAGTCAGCCTTAGCCCCGGGAGAGCTAATCTGGAGCCTCCGAGAGTCAGTCTCAGGAACGCCAAAGACTCAGTCTCAGAGATGATTCCGCCACCACCACCCCCCGGGGTGTTTGTCTCAGGGGCGCCCTAGAGTAAGTCTCAGAGGGCTATCGAAAGTCATTCCCAGCCCCCTCCCGCATCCCAAAGACAGCCTCAGGGAACCCCAAGAGCTAATCTGGAGGGCAACGATATTCAGTCTCAGCCCTCCTCCAGAGCAAATCTGGGGGCCCAATAATTGGTCTCAGAGGTGCTTTCGATAACTAATCTCAGGAGTCACGAGAGATTCTCAGGGGCCCCAGTTTTGATCAAGAGGCGCCGTGAATCGGTCTCAGAGACCCCCTGAGATCTAATCGGGAGAGCGGCCGAAAATTAGATTTGTGAGTGCCGACAAGTGTTGGTCTTAGGTGGCCCCAGAGCTCAAATAAAAATTTGCAAAATCAGATGCCTCGGAAAAAATGTATCTGCCCCTATTGCGTACTAAAAAAGGACAAATTGAAACATGTCGATCAGGCACCATTATCGAAGGAGAGGCAAAAATTAATATAATTTTACCATAAGAGCAAATCGAACAGGGACTTCAGTCAATTTTTAATCTATTAGCTTGACACCAATAACTACATTCCTAAATATTCTGAAATAAACAACTTTCAAATATGTTCGTAGGAAACCAGACAAACAAGGGTAATGACAGAAATTGATGAGCATAATCCCAAAAAGGAAACTAGGTATGAAAGGTTGAAAATAACAATAACAGAGTGAGCCAAGGCGATAGATATCGTGGGCGCCTTTTGTCTTGGTAATTTGCTCGTTTACAAGATAGCAAGGGTAAGAAAGTAACTGGATCTCAACAGGATCTGTCGATGGAATAGAGGATATGTAACGTTCAGGACACACTACCATATCCCTTATATTTTTATTCGTTTCGTTCCGTTTCTGATTAAAGAGTTCATGGATTCCACACCGGGAAATAATTGTTAATCGTTTCCCGTAGAAGACCATTTCTTCGTACTCAAAACGACTGACCTCCAATAACATGTCTGATTACCCAAGTGAATTGAGGTAGACTCAGGTTTAACATCATGCGCGCATCGACATTGAAGTTCCCGAAATATGGCACAAAGCTGTTATTATAGCCACGCTACCAAATAAGGTATGGGCCATCCTTAATATTTGGTGACCTTAGTTTACCAACACTTGGTCGGATCGAAAAAATCAAGCTATAAACAAAATAAGAATAAATGCTTAAAAAGGCACAACAAAATTTCCTTCGTGTGAATTTTTATAATATCAAAATACTATACAAAAGATATATGAGATGGACCCCGGTTACTAAGGGGACCCCCGGCCTAGGGCCCCCGATGGTAGTCGGACCCCTCCTGGGCCGAATCCTGGCTACACCACTGTGTTTTGAGACTCTATATCAGCCACCCTGGGACCCCCTTAAGCCTAGCTGGGGCCCTGAGCCAATCTGGGTACCCCTGTGCTTAACTGGGGCCTCTGAACTGGTATGGGGGCCCTGAACTCTTCTAGGGTTTCTGGGCTAAGCTGGGGGCCGTGAGCTTGAATGGAGCCCCTGAGCTGGTATGAGAAGGGACACTATATCAGCCGATCTGTGCCCCTGAGCTGAGCTAGCCTGTGCTGAACAAGAGCCCTGAGTTGGTCTGGGGCCCCTGAACTGTTGTAGTCATTGAGCTAGCTGGGATCCGTGAGCTTGAACAAGCCCCTTGAGCTGTTTTGAGACCCTACATAAGTCGACCTGGTGACCTCCGAGCTGAATCGGGCCCCTAAGCTAATCTGGCACACTGTGCGAATCTGGGGCTCCCCTGTGATGAGCTCCTAGGGGTCCTGTGCTTATGTAGGGCCCCTTGATAAGCTGGTCCCGAGGCTAATGCACTGGTCTGGGCCCTTGAGTTGACTGATCTGGATTCCTGAGCCATGGTCTGGACCTTGAGGCCCTCCGAGATAATTTGGCGTCCCCTGGGCGGCATATGCATAAGAACCGGGGGTCAGGGGATACTGCCCCCTTTTTAAGGTGGGCCCCCGCAACGAATATACAAATATCAGCAACTGTAATATAGAACAAGAAACCCTAAACGGGCCCGATAGCTTGTCTTGGAATGTTTAAGTTCGGTAGTACGCTGCCTGCAAGCCCTGGAGGAGGAGCGCTTCGTAAAAAGCCAAGGCACCTACTACCCGAGTGTTTCCAAACGAGTCCCGAGAACTGGGCCCAATCAAACTCCATCCCATATCAATCCCAACACAAAGCATGAATCGGACAGGAACCCCGCACCAAATGCCGAGCAACAGTCGTCCCTGAGCCATCGAAAGGCGCGACGTCTTTCGATGCCAGAATTACATGGCGTCGCCAACTCTTTCCCTGTTGGAGGGGTTTCTTGGGAGTCAAATTGCTCCTTGCACAAGGAATCTGCCGTGCCTTAAACCCGGGTTGGTTGCGGGGAGAGCAAAGTTACTAACCACTACAACACCATGCCCACACCTCCTCGGCATCACAAAGCTGGCCATCAAGTACCTACGTTGCACTTGCAGTCATGCCGGATCTCTGCATTTTAGGTACTGAAATATAGCTAGGCGTCTTTATTGTGATCAGCCTTTACCTAAATCAATCTCTAATGATGGAAAGAAGGGATCCGTAATAACCTAAATGAATTTTCCCATTTTTGTCATTAAATAAGCAAATACAAGTTGAGAAGGCATAGCGAAGTGAGGCTATTTGGTATCAAAGCATTGCCTGTAGTTTTCTAAACAGTTTCTAATTTTGTAAATGTGATGAAAGGGGCCTAAACATCTGTAAATATAAGAAAACGCGTTCGTGGTGAAAATGATTGAAATACTCCAAAAGAGCTTAACAATGTATTTCGTATTTGAAAAGAGTCTAGGTGAAAACAAAAAAATGTTTTTTTTGCGTTTTACTATGATTTATTATATCATAATAGGTACAACTCGAAAACATAGGGCAAAATTTATTTTCTCAATTTTCCATGTATTGACATCTCAGTGTGCATGCGTGCCTTATTGACACCAAAGGAGCTAACAAAAAAATTATAAGTATGGGCCCCCGTGGACTGGGGCCCCCCTTGAGGTGGGCCCCTCTAAGGTTGGCCCCCCACTTTTCAAACCCTTCCTACGCCCCTGGACCGGCCTATGTCACGTTAGACGATTCAATAGATAAGACTTTCTGGCGAATGAAATAAGTAATCACAATTGTCTAATTAGTAGTCACGTTCCTTTGCTGTTTTTCTACTGCAGCAGTGCGGAGTTCAATGACCCCAGACAGTGAGACAGTGAGACAGTGAGCATGGGACAGTGAGAATCGGCGACAGCGGCCTTGGGGACAGCCAGATTTGCCGGATATACAGGACCAGGCCAGTCCCGACGGCAAATCTGAACCATTGAAATCCCTATTCACCAGGGGCGCCGCCACGGAATTTGTACAGGGGGAAATACCCAGGCTGGTGCTGACCAGAGGAAGCAAATTTGAAGCGTATTCGATACCTGGCAGCATTAATAATAATGAATCCAAAAATTTGGGAGGGGAACGTCCCCCTTGGTTGGCCAACAGGGGGACACTTCCCCGTCCCCCGCTTTTAGCGCCCATGCTGTTCACATTACCCTGGCTGTTCACTGTCGGAAATAATAGGTATGTTCCAGACTCTCTTATGAAAATCTGAGAGCTCCTGGTGCCAGACTTTTTTGAGGAAATACCTACTGACCTCTTGAAAAATTCCCAAGATAAATGACGTCAAGAAATGTAACGAATAAACTTGTATTGCCTAGTTATGGGCCTCATTCGTTGATATGAAAATTATGACCCACATGTTACAATCCCTTGCGTCATTTGTGTTGGGTAATTTTTGGAAAAACATCTGGCATTAAAAGCTCTTAGATTTTCGCCACGAGCGTCTGGAACACACCTCAATCTCCAGCGGTGTCTGTCAAATTTCCTTCGCATTATGCCGTATCTCGTTTGTAAAGGTATCTTGGTTTGTAAATGCCTATGTGATTCATCTCGAGTAGGTTGGCATGTGCAAATCGTTTTAGCGTAAGGCCAATAATAGCAGAAGACTGGAAAGTACCGGTTTGGGTCCCAGTGTTGAACGGAACTTGCTAAAAAAGCTCAAAATAGAATGCGGCATGTTCACCTTCGTACATGTAAGTATATCCTATCAACAATAATCTGCGGCCGCACACTGTTAAATGAAGGAATATAATAGATGGGAGGATAATTCCAAGTTTCCTTACCTGCCCTAAAAGGGTAAAAGCTGCCCCAAACTGGTTGTTCTTCCCTGAGGCTGCCCGAATGAACTCGTCAAAACCTGCTATGCCGATTCGGCCATAAACCCCAAAGCAATGGGAGGGTCCAAACTCTCCTATGGCCTGTTTTCTAGCCAACTAGTGTTTCATAATTAATCAATTGGGAATTTTCCATCAGTAAAAACTATTTTGATTGCTTTTGACCATTTGCAAGGTATTTATAATTGATAGTGAAAAATTTATTGGCTGCACCAGACAAATTTGGCCCATTGACTCTGTCAGTCAATACTTTCTGTAGAAAGTATACTGAAGTATACTTGATCTATTCTCACATGCATGGGCTCGGCTTCCCCTAAGCAACCTGCTGGACCTGCACCTGTTTGGGCAGCATTTGACACTCCTGGTCTTGGAGAGCTGCCATGCTGGAAATTGTGCCAATCAGACCCAATAACCACTTGACCCGATAATGGGTTACTTGACCCATCTTCGTTCTTAAATGTGGGAACTCTGAAGACCAGTTTAGGGAATATGATACCTTCCTAATATGACATGAACTGCAAAAGTCAAGTCTGCAAAGTATGGTAGCAGGCCAGACAAGTCACACCAGCCATCTAAAATTCTCGAACCGCCAGCAACCAAAAATTCACACCAATCTTCCATATACCAGGGAGAAAAACGCACCCATTCCTACCCACAAGATGCAATGCTACCTATCTTATTAGTTAGTTAGTTGAGGACTTTTCATAAGGCCCCTCCTGTATCTTTATAACCATATAGCCATTATTTGTTTGGTTTTCTGTGTCACCTTCCTTGCACCAGTCTCACAAATTCGCACTAGGTTGGTGAAATTTGCACCACTCGCTCCTGTCTTCAAGGGCACCTCAACAACAAGATCTCATATAAAATGCCATACTTAGCACAATGGGAGAAAGTTGTGTGATACAAAATGCCAAGACGATCACCATTTCATCTGTTCAAGGTTTTACTGTCGGCAGAAAAATGAAGAAATTTTTTCCTGTGGACCCTGTCCTCCTTGGTCGTGTTTACACTTTATGACACAATCTTAGGCAAGTTACCTATGTTACGCTCAACCCTGCTACACATGCTGAGGGAACAAAGTTTTCTTTTTTGGTCATCTTTAAAACCCACATGTGAAACATACTATTGGTACTGTTGATTGTACATGAGTATATATAACTTGCTTATTGACTGTGTTTAAGCTCAACATATGTTTAAATGTTTTAAACAAAAGAGAAGAAATTATATATGTTGCTTTGGTTCCTAATGGTAACCTCTTTTAGCTAAACACATTTGCTTGTATTCATATTCATTATTGGCACAAATCAAATAGGGAAATAGCATTGCCAGCTCATGGGCCAATTTGATATCACAATAATTTGGATATTTTTATTTACTAACAGGAAAATTAACTCAAGCAAAATATAACAAAATATTAGTTGTATCAATGCCATATAACCCTGGCAGTTGATGCATAGTTAAACCCCAACAATTATTTTTATTGAAATATCAGTCATATCATTTTTTTGCAGATATGGGCCAAATCCATTATTTTTAGCATAGATTGTCCCTGGAAGCACTATAATTTTGAATAGTTTCAAGGTGTCATCTTCTTTTAGAAAAAGAAACTCAACAGGCCACTAGGAAATAAAATGGGCTGCTGCTGTAGTGGTTTAGCTGTAAGTTGTAAAATTTTGAGAAGCTTCACTTGAAGTATGAAACCAGTGGTTGAATTTCCTTTGAATATTTGTTTCAAACTCATAAAGCTGCTCCTTAAAAATGTGTTTGATACACATTTCCTACATGTGTTTGATACATGCTTATACTTTCGAATTCTTACCTCGACATTGTTCTGGTAAATTTGCTGCAAGTAGCAGGGCCTTTCGTGTATAAGCTCTCACTTTCTGCTTTTGCAGTTCTCCTCCCGTCACAGCTGTTGTACCTGTGTATCTTGTGTGCCACTCTAAACCAGCATGTAACTCAAATGTATCCCTTTGCACAATGAGGTTTTTTGAACAATTAGCAGCCAGGGACGAGGAGCAGGGGTGGGCAGCGGGCAGCTGCCCCTCAACTTTCATGATTCTTAACCATTAACCCTATGGCGTTGACTGGAAAGAAATGACTTGAAAATTCCCGCTGCCCCCCAACTTTGAACATAGTTCCGACGCTCCTGTTAGCAGCTTAGGTGTTCTATTTTCGTATCCTAGAATATGAATCTGTACCCGACCTACTAAAACTTTTGCAGAATCTCCACTTCAGAGGCCGTTTGTATAGCAATTGTCTGAATGTGTATTTGATCATTTTCGGCGGTGGTGAACAGACGTAACTGGCTGGTATCGAAGCCATATTGAAATTTTGACAGCGCCACCTATGATCTCGGTCTGACGAAGGATTCGTAGCGGCTCCTATGAGATCTGCATTGGATGTGCTGTGTACTTTATTGCATAGCTAGTCTTGCTACTCTAGCTTCTGAATCCTAATCTTGACTTAAGCTTTGCAGCAGCCCTCCGTTGTTACCGTTATAAGCATACCCTTAGCTTGTCTCTTGTCAGTTTTTCTCACCTGACGCAGAAAGAACGGTGCTCGTATGTGTGCTTTACCATGTGTGCCCATCCAAACCAGCCAACATGCCTCGGAATAAAGAGCCCTCACCCTGCGTGTAACCTCACCTCGGGCACATCGTCTCTGCGTCGAGCGAGCCGTCCGTGGCCTCGCTCTGTCCCACCCCGACCTCCGTCACCGTTCGTCGCCCGCCGCACTTAGCATAAATCGTTCCCGTCGGCGCTCGCGTTCGCCCGTCACGCGCGTATGACCCTGATAGTAGCGGTACATTTCCAAATGTCAGTGAACCATATGTGTAACAAATATAACAGAATATCAGTCTTAGTGACTATAACATGCTAAGGAACTTGGCTTAACGGGAGTTTTAGACAGATCTACGACCGACTTTCCAAGCTTTGTATGTTGTGTTGTACCAGCATGCAACTTATCCCTGGTGCGACAGTTTTGGTCATATGAATTCTGGTTGGCGACAGTCTTGACATTTTTTCCTCCCCTGGTCAAACCATTGATCTGAGCGCTTAAACATGCGAAGTAATTTCTTACTGAATTCACGCGAGCTTTCTAATGCACTTTGCAGATTTGCGCTACCCCCCATATTTCCGGAGTTAGAGGGGGACCATCGATGGCCCCCGGTGGGGCGAAGGTGGCGCCGGACCCCCGGTGGGGCGCGGGTTAATGACAAATCAGCCAACACAAGCAAGTACTTAACATCAGAGAAATCAGCGGAGCATGTGATATCTGTTACGATGTGCAGGTTAAGGCATATTGGAGTCGAAAATTCATTTGTTATGCCCACTGGTTTTGTCGTGACGAGTGAGCCCTGGCTGAACGCGAATTAAGTTCCTTGCCTCCCACAATCGCCGTGGGACGAGGAGGAGCATAGTGTCTTTGGAAGAACACATTTTTGCTGCCGGAAAAATTTGGGAGATACCTTTTGAACGCGTTTATTAAGTTCCATATTCTCAAGGCTCGGTCCCAGTTAAGAGTAAATAAAAGGTGAACAGGCCGGTGGTTTGGATGGGGATGGTGTGACAGGGCTGAAAATTGTGAAAACTAGTTCTTCATCTAGATTAATTAGTAGAAATCCTAGTTTAGGGGACTGTGCTCTGAGCTCAGGGGCACATGCCTTTTTATCATCCCTTCCCAGAATCCACCAGTATAATAAACGATTTAGATAACCAGGGGTGCCTAGGTATCACAAACCGTTTTAGAGATTCCTCATTCCTCGTTAGCTCCGTTTTACAAGGGGAGTTTCCATTGCGTTCTTATTCCCCATCTATTCAAAACCAGCTCTGGGGCCCCCAAGTGTGGGTCAGAGGCCTCCAGAGCAGCTTCCCCCATCCCCCCAGTTGTGCCTCCAGGGACTAGACTAGCTCAGTGACCCCGCCCCGAGCTGATGGGAGTTGGCCTTGTGTTCTTATCATCTGTCTATTCAAGACCATCTCAGGGGCCCCTGATCTAGATCAGGGCCACAGAGCAGTTCATGCTTCACCCAGGGACTAGACTAGCTCATTGGCCTAGCGATGAGGTCATCAGACGAGCTCAATGGGCCTCAGATAGGCTCATAGGGCCCTAAACCAGTTCAAGAAGCCCCAGAATAGTTTAAGGTGCCAGATCACTTCAGGGTGCCTCAAGCCAAGTTAAGGGGCTCTCACAAGCTCAGCGCGCAGACCAGCTCAGGGTACCCTCAGAACCTAGATCCGCTCTTGGGCCCCGGATCAGCTCTTGGGGCCCCAGATCAGTTCAGGGGCCTCAAGTCAGGTCAGGGGCAAGATCAAGTCAGGGGCACTAATTCAGCTCAGGAATCCCTCACCAGCTCGGGGCCCAAGCAATTCAAAAGCCCCAGAGCTGCTCAGGGGACACCAGATCGGCCCATAGGGCGCCAGATCAGCCTCGGGGACAAAAAATCAGATCAGTGGCCCCTGACCAGCTCGGGGCCCAGATCAGCTCGGGAATACCAGATCAAGTCAGGAGGCACTTAATCAACTCAGGAGCCCCATACCATCTCAGGGGCCCTCACCAACCCCTGTGGGCCCAGCTCAGCTCAGGGCATGGGAGCTGCTCAGGAAATCACGTAATCAACCCAGGAGGCCCAGTTCAGCTTAAAGGGCACCATATTAGCTCAGGGGCACAAGACTAGCTCAGAGGGCATTCGATGGGCTCAAGAGGCACCAGATCGACTAAGGGGCATTAGTGCAGCTCAGGTGGCACCAGATCGATCCGCTCGGGGGCCACATCAGCTCCCAGCCCCCCCCAGACTATGGCAGGAGCCTAAATCAGCTCAGGGAGCAACATAACAGCTCAGGGGACAAAAAGTGGGTTCAGGGCCCACCAAACCAGCTCAGGGGGGCACCAGGCCATCTAAGGAGACATCAATAAGCAGCTGAGGGGGCACCTAATCAGCTGAAGAGGCACCATATTGACTTAGGAGACGGAATCAACTTGGGGAGGCATGAGATCAGCTCGGGGGCCCGAATCAGCTCAAGGGGCACTAAATCAGCTATTAGGGCACCAAGCAAGCTCGGAGGCATTGAACTAACTCAGAGGGCATTATATAGGTTCAGGAGGCACAATTATTTGCTCAGTGGGGCACTCGATTGACTCAGGGGCACCAGATCAGCTTAGAGGGCAAGTAATCAGCTCAAAGTGCAAATACCAGCAGAGAGGCCACGAGATGAGCTCAAGGAGCACCAGATTAGCTTCACCCGTACGATTATTGGCGACAATGAGGCATTAGGTGGACACATACTAGGTGCCCATACTCTTCCCGGGTGTTTGGAAAGGCGACAGAATGCCCTAGCTGACCAAAGAAGGTATTAAGTTGTCCAACAATAGTTTCAATCGCTACATGCAGTCCAGTTACATCTAGGTTTAACGGCGTAGGGGCACTAAATTTCGAGCGGCACGGCCCAAATTGGGCACACCACCTGGCAATCAAAAGGGCACCCCGGCAGTGATGGGGCACGTGCCCCCTGTGCCCCCTGGCTGCACCCCTGGACAGTAGATCAACTTTGGGAGGCATTAAATAAGCTCAGGGGGCCCGGATCAGCTCAAGGGGCACTAAAACAGCTAAAAGGACACTAGGCAAGCCCGGAGGCATCAAACTAACTCAGAGAGTATTATATAGGTTCAGAAGGCACGCTTATTTTCTCAGGGGGGCACCAGATTGACTACAAGGGCACCAGGTCAGCTCAGAGGGCACATGATCAGCTCCAGGTTGCACCAGATGAGCTCCGCCCGTACGATTATTGGCGACGAGGCATTATCTGGAAACGGATTACGTGCCTATACTCTTCCCGGGTGGTTGGAAAGGCAACAGAATGCCCTAACTGACCAAAAAGGCACTTAATTGTCAAACAATAGTTGAAATCGCTAAATGCAGTCTAGTTCCATCTAGGTTCAACGGCGCAGGGCACTAAATTTCGAGCGGCACGGCCCAAAGGGATTTCCACCACCTGGAAATCAAAAGAGCAGCCGGCACCGATGGGGGCACGTGCCCCTCTGTACAGTAGATAAACTCCGGGAGGTATTAGATAAGTTCAGGGGCCCGGATCAGCTCAAGGGCCACTAAAACAACTAAAAGGACACCAGGAAAGCTCGGAGCCATCAGACTAACTTAGGGATCATTATATAGGTTCAGAAGGCACAATTATTTATTTAGGGGAGAGGGGCACCAGATTGCCTACGAGGGCATCAGATTAGCTCAGAAGGCACATGATCACCTTCAGGGGGCACCAGATGAGCTCTACCCGTACGATTATTGGCGACGATGAGGCATTATCTGGAAACGGACTACGTGCCTATACTCTTCCCGGGTGGTTGGAAAGGCAACAGAATGCCCTAACTGACCAAAAAGGCACTTAATTGTCAAACAATAGTTGAAATCGCTAAATGCAGTCTAGTTCCATCTAGGTTCAACGGCGCAGGGCACTAAATTTCGAGCGGCACGGCCCAAAGGGGTACACCACCTGGAAATCAAAAAAGCACCCGGCACCGATGGGGGCACGTGCCCCCTGTGCACCCTGGCTGCGGCCCTGGACAGTAGATAAGCTACGGGAGGCATTAAATAAGTTCAGGGGCCCGGATCAGCTCAAGAGGCACTAAAACAGCTAATAGGGCACCAGGCAAGCTCGGAGGCATCAGACTAACTGAGAGAGCATTATTTAGGTTCAGAAGGCACAATTATTTTCTCAGGGGGGGGCACCAGATTGACTACGAGGGCATCAGATCAGCTCAGAGGGCACATGATCAGCTCCAGGGGTCAAGACCAGCGCTCAGGGGGCTCCAGATGAGCTCAAAAGGCACCAGATTAGCTCTGCCCGTATGATTATTGGCGACGATGAGGCATTATCCGGAAACGGATTACGTGCCTATACTCTTCCCGGGTGCTTGGAAAGGCGACAGAATGCCCTAACTGACCAAAAAGGCACTTAATTGTCAAACAATAGTTTAAATCGCTAAATACAGTCTAGTTCCATCTAGACTCAACGGCGTAGGGCACTAAATTTCGAGCGGCACGGCCCAAAGAGGGTAGAACACCTGGCAATCAAAAGGGCACCTCGGCACCGATGGGGGGGGCATGTGCCCCCTGTGCCCCCCTCCTGGCTGCGCCCCTGCCCCTCATACCCTCTCTACTGCTGGACCAGTGAACATGTCCCGGTGCAATAAATTTAATCTTACTTTGTTTGCTTTTCTTATATATATATATATATATATATATATATATATATATATATATATATTGTATTTGCTCTCTCAGAGATACCCACGTTGTCGTGGCAATTACATCTCCGTTTACACTTAACTCAGTGACACAGATGGATGACAGACTATTATTATAATTATTGAATGAAAAGTCATGGATTTTACTGATAATGGATTGGCACAGTAACACAGATTATGCTTTAGGGTTGGATGAGTTTCTTTATTTTCTGTTTGAAGCTGTAGCTGTTCTTGGTGTGTCATGCAGTCGTAGTCAGTGCGTACCAGGTTCTGACGGCTCGGTACGGGAATCTCTTGTGTGTTGTTTCTAAATTTGGTGGTCTTGTGTTGGAAGTTTGGATGATGGTAGTGTCGGCTGATGCACGTGTTGTCCTGCATGATACCTCATGCCTTTTCTTGATCAGATACTTGTTTTTCTCTTGGCATTCAGTTAGGTCAGTTAGGTATAAACTTAGTCGGAACAGTACATTGAAGATACTGCGGCAGCGTACTTCATTCAACATGTATACAGCCCCACCGTCATCTTCACTGTAACACAGCCCCAACTGTCATCAGAAAGTGATAGTTGGGGTCGATGAACTCCGATCTTTTGATCTCATTCTGTACAGTTATATTACCCACATCCATATCAATACATATATTACCAATGGATCTCAAGGCTTACGGAGCTTCCCTTCAAATCTTCTGTTTTGGCTGAAATGGATGTAATCGTAATACATTTTTTCAACAGTTGAACAGAAGTAGAATTTGTTTCGTTGTTCATGACATCTGTCCAATTCTAATGCATAATACATTTTCATGGCCACATGATATGCGAAGCTCCGCTCACTCAAACCTTTTATGGCGCCAGCTGTAAAAAAACAAATAAGAAATAAATAATCACTTTTGGCACATTATTGTCTTTTTCACCGCTTATTCTTATCATTAGTACTCAGTGTTCCACGTGTGTTTGGGAGCCACCTCAAGAAAAGCAGCCTCTGAGGCGAGAATCACAAAATATTCCAGGAGTCATAATTTTTAGAGCACGAAATTTATGAAACCGAAGATAGAACGAACACGAAGGTGAAGAATTGATCATTCTCATCCTCATATTCCTAGAGTTGACATGTACCGACTGAGTACAGAAGTGTGTGTGTGTGTGTATAATTTTAACCAGACAGACATTGTCCTTATCTTTCCTCTATCTGGGAGCTGTGAGCCAGGGCCTGAATTTCTGGAGCCATTGGGGGTGACCAAATAAAACACGTAAATAACCACTATATAATAAGAAATAGCATGACAAAGGGTCTTTGCTTTACCAATAGCACAACATTTTTCAGTCCTCAAATTTATAACCACAAAGATTAAGGTATAATTTAATGTTGGCTCAATATTTCATTGGGGATGCCCAGTGATTCCCAAATAGATATCAGTCCACACCCCTGCGTATCACCGCTCATTAAATTCCGAGCAACAAACCATCACTATTCAAGACCGTTTACCGTTAGCTACCGCCTCCACCGAAGTGTGCCGTGCTTTACAGATTTCACAATGCAATTTTAAACGTTTTTAACATACAAGAGAAGCTCTTGCTGCTCAAAAGAGTTCATTTAGAGTTGCTTGATGTTCCGTTGGTGGCTCTCTCATTCTCGTTACAATGATGGTCTGTACGAGAAATTTTGGATTGAAAAATTAACATTGATTAAGAAAATATTCCTTTTGCTAGATTCACCATTCTCTATATTTGACATGACTTGTGATGTCACTAACCACCTCAGTTCCAGAAACTTTGGTATAATTCGAAAGCTGAATGATGAACGTCTTGATTTAATAACGGTACAAAGGTATTGATCATGGGTGGAGATCCCGGGGGGTTGGGGGGTCAGGACCCCCTGATTTGAAAATCGAGAGAACCTGGGGGGGGGTCAGCCCGGGTCCTACACCTTCTGCTCTCACAAAATATTGTCGGACGTATAAGTAACGATAGTTCAATTCGCGGCATTTGTGCGATCGACTGTCATAATTTGACATATCTGTCTGTCCCTTTGCATCTTCTTTGTAGAGGGGTACTAAAGACTAGGACCGGCGCCACGGCTTCCCATCACGACAGGAAAAGTACGGGCCCCCGAGCTGGTCTAGGGTCCCTCAGCTGAACTAAGCAGCATCCTAAGTGGGTCGTTCACAGAGGATAGGTGATTTAGTGTTGGGCCATGCTCTTACCTTAACACGCGCATTGGAGAGGGGTCTGGCGTCAACGTGCAGTGGAGGGTCCTGAAGTGCCCCCCCTTTCCTGAGATCTCGGAAGCCAAGAGGGCTTGAAATCACTCGTTGAGAGGTGCGTGAGGGTTTTACAATCCGCCACGCCACCCTCCCCCAACGAGGCTTGAACTCGGCATCAGCGGCGACCAGCGCGACCTATCTCCGTGCCCGCAGGCAAGATGCAGCCAGCGGATGGCCGCTGCCGATTGGTGGAGGTGCGTTCACTTGTATTGCGAGAAATTCAGCGGAAATATCTTTATGAAAATGAATACCTTTAAACCGTGAACCAGGAGACGCATTAACCTTATCTTATTAAGACATTGCTAGCCATACTTTACTCCCTATTAGCTTGATTATCTGCTCCACCGTCCGAGGCTGCTCTTCGGTACAGGCGAGACGGCGGCAGTCAGCACAGACCAGCCGGCGGCCGAGTTCGCCAAAGTCAAGAGTGTCGCGATGGGTTTCTGCTGAGTGAAGAGGAGCGGTACCCGTCTCGAAGGTAACCGAGGGAAGGAGGAGAGAGGTGTGCACAGAACTGAAACTTAACCGTCAGACGAGTTATGAACATGCCAAAAAATTGAAACACATGCTGCTTCACTCCTTGCTGGAAGGTGCAAAAGGTGCGAAACTTTGCCCGGGGCAATTTCTAACAGCATGCCACGGAACTCTAATTCTTGGTCAAAGCCCAAAAGTCCTACCCAACGGAATGTTTTGTCTAAAGGGGGCACTCTCAATGAATCCATCATTACTAACGTGTTCCCTCGAAAACAGTTGGAGGTACCCAAATTCGGAAAAAACTGTTCATTACAACAGCACTAAGAAAAATAAGACTCTTTTCGAAACGCAACAGCCCCTTAAGCACATGAAATTGCTCTTTGTTGACCACTGAAATTGCACCCAGGTTGCACAGTGTAACATGAAAAAATACTGGGTGAATGGGCACCCTGCATCCAGAAATAGAAATATACACCCCAGGTATGTAGGTAATTTCAACGTTTCATCAGCGGTGTAAAAATTAGCTGGGCACTGAACATATATCTAGGAAAAACTCCAAAATCATAACAATATTTGAACAAATAATGTAAAATAAGTGACAGTGGAGGAATGGTATACGCATCATACAGTTAGATCTTCCTGCCCAATGCAAAGACCCATCTGGTGGTATGGCGCCGATGACCAAAGTATTTTCTGCATCTAAAATTTATAATTATCATGATAATGAGGCTCCTGACCATTTTGAGGTCAGCGCCAGAAAGTTTTTATAATCGTACGAGGCAAACTGAAACCCGGACCGTTGAGACGGTTCAACAAATATTATTTCTTTATGTATGCTTAGCTGAAAGTTTTGCGAGTAAATTTGGCTCAGCTTTTCTATGAGCAGTTATGATCTAGGTCAGGGCACTCAATAGTAATACACGCATTATTATTTGAAGCGCGGGTCCTCAGACGCCCGATACCTCACACAGAACCGCAGTCTGTTTCACCTGTATCTGAGACGCTGTATCTGTCGTTATGTTATTAAAAGTCTCATAAACACAAACATTTAACCCCACGATATGTCATTACCAAATAATTGTATTTGCAAAAATATACCCACAGAAATATTTAAATGGATCCCTAATAAGTTGTAGGATATATGGCGAAACAACAATAAGGCGTACACTTACTTTTAGTATTCTAGTGTCATTTCCTGTGCTCCTACTTCAATTTCCACACTGTTTTCATTGTTTGTCTTAGGCTTGGTTGGGAAAGAGCTTGAAAAAGCGAGAAAGCAGAACGTTTCTGGAACATAAGGCGAACAGAGGATATGGATTTTGGGAAGGTTAAAACAATTTCTGGATCATTTAATCAGAATTAGCTCATCCCAAGGCTCGAAAGGGAGTTAGTTGGGTGGTTCATGGGGTACTGTATCATTGAATATACAAGTACTGGTGGATTCAGGGAGCTAAAGAAACCATGGCCCCCTAAATGCTGATAAGGAATCATTTTTCCTCCAAAAGACTCGTCCATAAATCAAATTTATCTCGAAACTGAAAAAAACACGTAGAGAACCAAACAGTATCAAGATTCTGGTAAAATCAAAATTACTCAGAATGGGAAGAAATGTGGTACCCTTATTACCCACCACCAGAATAAGCACGACCCGACCATCTCCGTGGTCAGGAAAAGTTTCCACCAAGGTAACTCCTACTAGGGTTCTAACTCCCCTCCCCATGCGCCAAAATCTCGGCTCAGTTACTGCCTCGCCCAAACCCGGGTCCTGGATCCGCTGCTGAATACGGACTAACTCCCTGAAAAGCCAACCCCATAATTATAGTACCTTTGAATATTTTCTTTATGTCGTGGCCTAATACTTCTAAAGCAATACATCTAAACCACCTCGGGTGTTTTGAAATGCATCCAGAGAGAGTTGGTTTCTATATGATAAACGTAGGCCCGCAAAAGCCCGACTTCTACCATTCGTTCCGCCCTGCTCCTGCCATCTCAGGCCACAGGCCCCGTAACCCAACCCTATCACAAACGGCACGGGCGGCCACATTGTGCGTAAAAGTGCCCCCATCAGGCCACCCACTCATTCAGGTCGAACGTCGGCGCCGACGACCTGTGCCGTCGCTGCGGCGGGGACACACTACCAGGGTTTGGTGGCCAGCCAAAGCTGAGCGGCCGCCCCCGGTCGCCAGAGCTCATTTGTGTGCTTGCCCGGAGCAGCTCTGGTGGGGCCCAGTCACGCAGGATGTGGGGGAGGCATTGTATTACCAGAGGACAGGTAAGAGATGGTGGTGAGAATCCAGAATTGGGTTGCATGTTCAACTCAGGGTAACACCAATCAGATGCAGATATCTGGATGTTTACGTATGCGCCTTAAGTTATGGTAACATGCTAACTCGCTTTATACTGATACAAATGCCGAGACGTATAATCTGTTCAGTCCTTGGCAGGGACTGCTGCTATCATATATCACCCCCACCCTTAAATTATGTTATATGTATATATATATATATATATATATATATATATATATATATATATATATATATATATGAATATATATAATTTGACCAGCAAGGATGGCTCCCGGAACCCTTCCACAGGGGAGGTTGGGACGCCATTGCCCTGGCGTTGGTGGTGTGTATTTATTATTACACAGCAAGGATGCTAGTTATTCAACCCTGGTGAAATAGGACTCATCCCAATAGAGCAATGTCACTTACAATCCGGTCCAGAGACAAGCGATTTCCTCCCACTTAATTCAGCCGTCATGATGCCGCGGTATGACGGAAGTGTAACGTCTTTCCGGAAGCGGTCATTACACTAAAGCACACATTTCCTCCCAGCCCACCACCTGTTTTCATCACATACGTCTCATTCAGGAAATGAGGAATTGTACAGCCTGCTGTTACCATTTGGGTATTTAAATACGGCCCATATGTGGCACACAAAAGCAAGGCCGAGGCTGCTAATGTTATGACAGGCTGGTTGGCACAATGGTTAATTGGAAAGCGTTTTTAGCGTTATCAAATTAGAGAAGACAATGAATGTCATCCTAATGCTTACATTATGTTAACACGCGCTGGCACACGGCTCAACGCCACCTCTACCGGAAAAGGGCCGGGTGCGGGGGGCGGGGGATACCCGCCTCCCTTCTAGGATTTCAGCAACCCCCAGGTAGTAAAAAAACGGCCGTCCCAGAATCAAGCTTACTGCCTGCAATATCTCGCAATCGACCATGCTCATGTAAAACTCAGCAGAATAAAAATGTTCCTGGAGATCGACAAATTCATTTCAATGTGTTTTGCAGACTGATTTCAGTGAATCCTGTTGATACTTTTGCCATGCTTCTATTTAGTCAGACCTGTTAAACGTCTCGAAAATGACGTTTCGTTTCCAATCCCAACGTCTCGGTCATTATAGGAGCTAGCGTTTCGTACCCAATATGATGATCCCGGGTCGGGTCATTTACCAAAGTCGGGTAAAAATGATTAATTTTTTGTAGGCTGGATGCGTTTTACTTGGCAATTATAACAGGATCTGGTACAACATAGCTCACAGAACACTAATCAACAAAACACGAGCATTGAATCGTTGTGTTTGTAAGTACTTCTATTAGACTAGAGGTCACATAGGTCATGGAGATAGCCTTCCTGACGTATCGTCGGGAACTGTTGCAGCTGAAGGCAAGGGCGTCACCGTGAGGGCTGCTGCTCTCGCTCTCAGAAGGTGGTGGCCAGCGCCTAAACATTGTTCTATGTATTTATTCAAATACATCACTACCGGGTTACTCACTGATAGTTTAAGTCATTGCTTAAAACAATAATCATATTTACTCGAGATATGCACACTGGCTAAAAACCTTCTAGGAAAATAGAAACAGTAAAATCATGAAAGGAATATACATAATGCATAAGAGGCTCTGAAAGATAAAAGTATACACACAAGTATACAGTGATGTGTCACTGAGAATATAGTTCAATGTATGCTTGAATTCACTGTTACAAATTAGTACCATTGAATCGATGAAAATTTTGCTGATAAGGACAATTTTTCAGCTGTTTCATAAAACATAGTCACTTCCCTGCCCATATTTGGCCTACCTGTAAAAGCTAAGTACAAGCTAAGTACAGAAAAGCTAGTACACTGTCTAAACATAAGGTGAGATTTTGCCTAAAGACCCGTCCAGCTTACAAAAATAATCATGTTTACCCGGCTTTGGAAAATGACTAGACCAGGGGTCATCAAGTTGGGTGCGAAGCGCAAACTGTTGTAATTAACGAGACGTTGGTTTTTGTCTCCTAGGTCTGATCAAATTTAAAAAGAAAATATCTGCAATATTGGCTGAAGCTGGTCGGTAAACGTACATCGATATGACTTTTTAGGCCTGAGAAGATTTTATTCTGCTGCATTCGGTATGTTAAAGTCAGCATAATCGACCGCACGACATTAAACACAAAAAGCTTCATTCTACGACGATCGAAGGCAGAGCTATGCGGTCAGGTTACGTAATAGTCGAACTTTTTAAGAAAAAAATATTGAGACAATAAGGTTAATCTGAAATATTTATTTGACGTATTATATTTATGTGTCGTATTACATTCAACGTTCTACAAATCCAAAAACGATTCATTCAGCTTTATTTGCAGTGATACAAATGCAACTTTAAATGTACGATTGGGGTTGGGCAAGTCACTGAGCTTACGTCACGTATCAAATTTCAAAAAAGCGTGCAGATCACAAACAAACCTCAGAAGCTCACATTTTGGTTCATTGCTATTCTAACAATGTAACAAAGTCCATGGTGCTTCACTTCAAACCTGTGATGTCGGAGAAAGAACAGTTGAAGGTCACGTTGATCCAAAGATAACTTCCTCTCGTCATAGATCTGTAATCGTGCCAAAAATTAAGTTAAAGTTTTGTGTTTGGGGACCGGAAACCCCAGTAAACCAAGTTTTGTGCAAAATTGTGAGATGATGAGGTTATGTTTGCGTCGTTTTGTAGTGGAATGTCCCCAGGGCCGGTGATGTAACCTGATACGACCTGGGCCTAAAATATCGTGACGAGGTGCAAAAAGCATGTAACAGGCATGCAAAGTACGCCAGCACTGCGCACCACTGCTTATGAACGCTATTTGCCAAAAACGTTAGGGAGAGTGGATAGGGAAAGTGGAGTAGCCTCATGGTGCTGGTACATACGTGGTAAAAAATTGTCAAATTTAGCTGTCAGCACACTTCACCTTAGTGATACAGTCACCACTGTCGCATGTTCTCGATGGAACGTTTTCAGCCAATATCAGCGTTGAGCGGTACAAAATTAGCTTTGACTGGCTGGTAACTAAATCACAGGGAAATATGGACACAAAAAGTAAATGCACTGTCCAAGGTGGGTAAGAAGACACATCTTAATTTAATTTCAATTTCAATTTATTTATTCAATCGTCGACGGGTATTCCAATTATGGACGAAGTCATTGTGATAAAATTATATACATACATGCACGAATAATAGCAACACTTACAGAATAATAAAACATCATGCTCACATCGCTAAAAGTCCGCCCTAAAACATATTGTATACATTTATAAAAAACACACATACGGAATAATAAAATCTAATACAACGCTAAAATATACTGTGGAGGTTTAAAACAGACCCTAAATCACAATGCTCTTAAATATTCAAAACCTCTCTCCGAAACGTGCAATAATCGTCATGAAAGAAGTCAGACGTTGGGCGTTTTTGTAGAAAACTGTTGACTTACGGGGCATCCTTAAAAAAGGCTGTTCTTAACAGTGTTCACTCTGGCACACGGAACTCTAAACAGCGACAAATTGCGATTGATTCTTAATGGAGTGGACATGAAAATGAGCTGACTAAAAACAAGAGTCAATGCGTCCGCGATAAAGGTTTCTCAAGAACATAAGATCATAATAATTTCTACGAGATTTTAAAGATGATATGTGATAATGTTGGAGAAGGTCAGAATATGATAGGGTGTGGGACGCAGCACGATGTGGAGAGTGATGGTTGAGCCATATCAAAAATTTATGTTGTACTCTCTCCAGTCTTTCTAAGTGTACCCTGGCTGCACCTGCCCAGACAACACATCCATATTCAAGTACTGAGCGGACATGCGCGTAGTAGGAAGTTCTCACGGAAGACGGGCTGAAGTGTCCTCTCGTTCTAAGTTTTGGAAGGATCGAAATAAAACGCCTAGGGCCCTGTTTGCTTTTTTACTGTATTGTCAATGTGTGGGCCAAATGTTAATTTTTCGTCAAGAATGACACCTAGGTCCCGAATTGAATTGACATGTTCCAGAGCTGTGTTTTGAATAAAATATGTGGTTCTCAGTGGAATTTTCTTGAGGGTCATCCGAAATGATTTACATTTTGAAGGATTTAGGCGTAATTTCCAGGTTTGAGACCAAGTGCAAAGTCTGCACAAGTCCTCTTGCAAGAGCGCCGAATCGTTTGGAGAGGTTATCGTTCTGAATATTTTGACATCATCTGCAAACATTAAACAATGTGACTTTATATTGGAAGGAAGATCGTTAATGAATAAGGCGAACAAGAGGGAGACAACAGCCCACCTTCCGGTGTGCCGACTTAACATGGGACCACTGTGAGCATTTACCATTAACAATAGTACGTTGCTGTCTGTCATAAGATATGATTTCGTAGTTTCAGGGCCGCCAGATAGATGATATGAATTTTTAGTTTATGAAGAAGGAGGGCGTGGTTACACTTTGGAATGAAGCCGAATAATCCGTATAAATGCAATCTGTCTGAGTGCTCGAAGAAATTGAGCCCCATCCTGTTTTCAAAGACTGGCCAGTTGGTCACGCATGACCTTTTGGTAACAAAACCATGTTGGGCAGAAGAAATGGCTGGACGTACATGATTCAAGAGTTGAACATACATGATTCGCTCAGCACCCTGCCAAAGAGGGGTGAGGGAGATAGATCTATAATTTGAGGGATCAGGTGCTACCTTTTTGTGTATTGGAATGACGTTTGCTTGTTTCCACAATTTTGGGAAAGTGCCTTGTGCTAGAGCTAGTTATAATGATTGTAAGCGGAACCGAGAGCTCATCGTGACATTCATGAATTATTCTTGCGCTAACTCCATCTGGTCCCAGGCCTTGGCCACTGGAATTTCCTCCAGGATCGCCCGTACAGCTTCTGTGTTACAATGAAACTCCCTGAGTGGCTGAAGGTTAAAATCGGGGGCGTCTGGTAGATAAGCTGCACCTGGTTCAGTAAACTTGAGAGAAAGCACGATTCGAATATTTGCTCGCTCTCGGTCATCCGTGACACTGACACCGTTAAATTTCAGAACCGAAGTGAATGTTTTCCCCTTTGATGCATTTCAAGAACGACCAGAACCTTTTGGGATTAGTCTTGAACTCGTGCGTTAAATTTACCAGTATTCACCATACCTAACATCCGAGATTCTTAAACAGCGCCTCTTCTGGCGAAACTCTGAAGCCGTTACATCACTCCTGTTGCGTTTCATTCTGCGAAAGGCTGTTTTTTCCTTTAAGCGCCCCTCAATTCACGATTAAACCACGGAGGAAACTTTCTTTGATCGACACAACAGGAATAAAGTCACGAAATGCGGCATCTAACACACTATAAAACAAATCAACAGCTTCGTCAACGTGAAGTCATGAAGAAATGTCCATGGAACTAATTGAGTGCACGCTTCAATCCAGTGAAATCAGCACGCCTGTGTTAAAACACGGGACCTTGTACCAAGGGAACATGGGATTTTACAGATCTTAAAACGCATACAATTTCCTGGTGATCTGAGTCAAACACTCCATCTCGAGTGGTGGTGATCACATCCAGTTTTGTAGACATCAAGGTCTAACGTATTATTACCACGCGTCGGTGATGATACATGCTGTCTCGTCCAGCCAATGCACGGCGTCCAAAACTCGTTGCACGTGGGTACACGGTCACCGGTTGGTCGGGCCCAACCGGAGGCTGATTCAGTCCACTTAGTTCTGGAATGTTGAAATCCCGACGATAATCCCGGCGAGTTGGTTGTCGGTTAACTATATCCTGCAGTGCCGCCATCGTCCTTTAGAATACCACCATCCGGGGCGGTTGCATGCAGGCGCATAATGAGGCTGGGGATGTTCTTAGCTCGACTACGAGCATCTCCGTGTCGTTTGTTTCTAATTCGACTTTCTAATCGGGTGCAAATCGTTCAACAACACGCTCTCCTCCTGATTCCTTCCTTACAACCTTATTATTATTTCCAAGATTATGGATCCAGCTACATGTATTAAATTTAGCTATTTATATTTTAGTAGCTGTGTTTTACTTTGATAGTTAATACTTTGTGAAACAATTCTTCTTCAACCCTTACTTGATAAGTCATTCATGTATCATCAACACACGTGTATTTGTACACATACGCACATATCATAAAAACCTGTTAAAAAATACGATAAACATGACATCCATATCGCGTACTCCAGTAGCCTCTCCCACCATCCATCGATAAATTATACAAAAAGGCTGCTTGGCATCATGACACCAGGGTCAGTCGAGGACGTCGGTCGCCGAGTGGTCATTGTACGGATAACATGGACAATCATCGGCATTCCCGCTACTGATCCTTAAATTGCAGCCACCCCGTCTATCAAAAAATCATTACGAGTCAATGGACCCTTAAAAAATGTGAGATCAAAATGCTGAAATATCTCACTGCGATGATAAAAGAGCCAGGTTTGGAGCGGCGGCTCGGAAACACGTCAGAATCTCCGCCCCAAACCCGACCCACATCACATCCTGCCAAGTGCGAACCACAGGGACAGTAGATGTCGCTCGCAAGCGGCCGGCCGGCCAGCAGGAGAACCACAACCCGCCAGCTGCGGCGTCTCTACCAGCCTTAAACGCCCCCACCGCCAACGGGGGACCCGCACAAGGGACTGGCGGGTCCCCGCACGGACCTCCCCGCCGCCAATGTAACCAACAAATACTACTGAGCTGTCTCCCTTGCTCTTCCCTTTCTTTTGTTCCATTTTCCGGTCATAATATAACCCAAGGATAGCCCAACTAACCCAAGGATAGACCATAAGATAATCCAAGGACGAATCCCAAGTACCCATAAAAATATAAGACCGTGCGTTTGCATCTCACTTCAAGCCAGAATGACGGTGCCAGTTCAAACATGCTAGAGTTACGGCTCTAGTTCTTATGATGACCCGGATGCCCGTCCCTCATTCAGTCAGCTATCCACCAACAGCCCCTGACAGCAGTCCCAGGCACCGGGCATGTGCCACAGCGCAGTAAGCCTGTTCAATGATGTATGCAAACGACAAGAATCAATTTATGGTAATCCTGACATACAGTCACAGTACATCAGACGTATGAGCCATGTGTATGTTTCATGCGTTAACGCACGCCAACACGACTCCTCACAGTGCTCTAATAAACGACATTGGCTCATGTTCTCTAGTTAATCAGTTCGTGAACGGAATATCAAATTAAGAAGGTGGACATCGTTCGATATTGCAGCACCTGAGGGCAAAACCACTGAAGAACCGCCAATGCACTGGCCAATGGGATTTCCACGAGGCTTGAAGGGCGATTCAGTCAGTCAATGACCTTCAGTGATGTTTGTGCCGTGAGTAGGCACACGTTGCTACTGACTCACTCCACAACCTAATCGCTCTTGTTTGTCTCCCGCTCAACTTGCGGCCAACCATGTTCCACCCCATCAGAATCGAAACCGATAGCGGGCACTACAAGCCGCAAGTGGCTCAGCTTTTGTAATTGAAGGGAGAGGGTGCCCTGCCCGCTCTGAAACAAACATGTTTTTTTCTCCCTCCCTTTAGTGTGTCTGTTTCTTTTGAGCACTCTCGCACTGATAAATATGCATGCGTAACAGTCGATGAGTGAGGTAAATTTGCTTCAGTTGACAAAATGTGACTTACCGTTGTTTAACCGTTTTGTCCCGGTGGAAGATAATATGCACTATACGCTACACGACCTGGAGAGGCACCACATTTGTGAATCTAATAATGCAAGCCATAGGTGGATCCAGGGGCAGAATGGGGTAGGCGCTCCCCCCCACGATCGACCCTCGACATTCCTTAAAATGGCCACGGCGCTTCTCTGAAGGGATGATGGCGCCCCCTGAAATGCCGCTTCTCTGCCCCCTCCCTCTCCCCCAAGGATGTGGAAATCTGTGTGCCGAGATAGGATTTGGCGCAAACCTAATAGGTTTTTTGGCCAAAAGTGGCGTCCTTTAGTCCGGAAGTCGCCCCCCCCTGATAACGTGCCCCTCCCCTTCGATCGATGATCCTGGATCCGCCTATGATGTAAGTGCAAGAAAAATCACAGGGTGCAGGCGCCAATTGCAAATACTTTTTTCATCCTCTTTAACAAGTCTGTGTCACAATGGGTGCTCCTTTGCAGGTGAACAAAAGCTAGCATCCACTACAAAAAGAGGAATCTCGTAAATTGGCTTCAAATCAGCGGTCGATCTCGCTCATCCCACGCTCCGGCAAATCACTGGATCGCTGTGTAAGTGCCACTCTTCTACCTCATGTTCATCCCGTTTTGGACCCAAATCAAGACGGTTTTGCTCCACGCCAGTCCCTTGATACAAATCTAACCCCATTCAGAAAACAACGTGGGACTCCATCACTTCGAGGACTCAAAAACTGACGTCATATACATCGACTACGCAGTGACATCCCAGAGTGTTATCCAAAAATTGCTCATTTATGTATAAACTGAAAAATTCGTACCAAATCCCCTGCTCGGCTATCGATTGGCCCTCTTCGGACGTATCTAATAAAAGAACAGCGTGTAACTGTAAATCGCGAATTTTCTGATTGGACACCTATACGCTTTGGGACGCCAAAAGGCAGAATTTTATCACCTTTGGTGTTTGCCCTTCTTCTCAATGACTTACCCTCCGAAGGTAAGGTCTCCTCTTGTCCGGTGAAGTAAAACTTGGCCATCAAATTACCAGTGAAGCAGACGCCGATCATCTCCAGGCCGATCTCATTACTCTCACTGAACGGCCACAGCTTCGGAAAGTTGACTCAACCCGGCACTGTATAAAGCATTTACGATGACACTTAAACGAAATCCTATCTGGGACCATGCACACAACTCAAAACACTCCCCTTGAAAAAGTTAGTTCAGTACTATACCTCGGAGTGTGGCTCGATTCAAAATGAACGCCTGGGATCGCATTGATCAGGCTGCCAGCAAGGCAAACTGGGTGCTTGGATCGCTGATTAGATTCATCCAGACAGGCTATCCAGCCGGGACCGAAATCGAGATTAAAATTCAAACTGAGCCCGATCGCCACAGCACTTTTGTCCATTTTTGGTAAATTTTGGAACATGGTTGTATCGTTTCGGGGGATTGCCAAGACACATTTAGACGGGCTTGATAGAATAAAACACAAATCTATTTGTTGGATTTCTAAAATTACATTACATTGTTCTCAGTGCCGGACCTTCTCCAACCTTTGGGAACATTTAAGAATTGAGAGTCTGGCAAACCGCAGACACCAACATGATATCATATTCATCCATAAAATCAAAACAGCCAGGACTGACTATGTCCTCGGGAGCTTCGCACTGCATTGACCGCCTCCACACACTCGTGCTATGACCGGTACATTGCTACCTGTCTTATTTGGAATCAGCACAGTTTAGCGCAAGCTATTTTGTCGGACGCCTGGCATTTTCAATGCGGTTGTAACTGCATGTCCCCAGGCCGACTCATTTGCGTGCCGAAACGCACAATTTAGGGCCGAGGAACGAGCGCTTTTTGTGAACTCCAGGTCACCGGAGCATAAAGATCCTGGTAGGAAATTGATTTTGGCTGCGTCCAGGACCTTTCATCATAGGTCCGGACAAAACATGATAATAGGCATCAATCTACACAATCGTCCCTCTCTTTCAAAAATCGATCTTTACTTACACCCGCGATTTTTACCATAGGGAAATCACCCAGGGTAGCAGAAGCAGCCTCTGACGTATACTTAATACGTAAGCAGCCTCTGGCCTGTAATTGGAAGAAAACTTGCACCCTCAGAAGCACTAAACATCACGCCCGATGCACTGAACAATTATTATGTCTCCATAGGGCCTTTGACGGCGGCTAGCGTGCCAGCTGCCACAGCTAGCGTCCCGGTGCGGCTACCCAGAGTAGCCACCAGTGCTTTCAGAGTACATCCGGTCGATTTAGAAACACTGCACCTTACAGCTCTCGGGATGAAAAAGTCCACATCTACAGGAAATGACGGTATCAGCATTGTGATGTTGCAAAAGTTTTTCCCTAGTCTGGGCTTCTTTTTGCTCGATATTGTAAATACTAGTCTCACCACAGGTCAAGTTCCGGCGGCGTGGAAGCATGCGCTGGTGACGCTGATACCGAAAGGTCGCGCATCCAACGATCCAGCTCAGACCAGACCAATATCAATACTTGCGGCTATTATGAAAATTGTTGAAAGAATCGTTCAGATACAACTGACAGAGCATCTAGAAACAAATCACCTCTTAGCATCAACCCAACACGGCTACCGAAAACATCATTCAACAGAAACTGCGCTTGGCGTCATAACAGATAAGGTGCTTTCTGGGATGGACACGGGTGAAATTTCGATATTGGTCCTTCTAGATTTGTCCAAATGCTTTGACGTCATCCCACATTCTAAATTACTCGAAAAGATTGCCCTCTATGGCGTCGACAGCGACAACGAATGGTTCGAAAACTATCTTTCAGGTCACACAGAACAGGCACAAATTCGCTCCGCAAATGGTTCAATTTGCAAGTCAAAATCCAAAAACAATCAGCTAGGAACATTCCAGGGTGGCAGTTTATCTTGTGTTCTGTACACGCTCTTCGCAAATGGCCTAGGCTTGTGTGTGGAAGATGACGTTACCATTGTTCAGTTCGCTGATGACACTCAAGTACTTGTGACGGGCCCAAAACGTGATCTACAGAGGATTGTTACTCAAATGGAGCGAGCGTTAGAGTCCCTCTTTCAGTGGTTCTGCAAAAATGGGATGAAGCTGAACACCGGAAAAACACAGATAGTTGTTCTTGGTACGCCATCAATGCTCAGGACATTACCGAACATCACTATCAATTTCTGCGGAGCTGTAATCCAGGATTCTAGAGTTGTCAAAAATCTAGGCGTGATGATTGATAGACACCTGAGCTTTGAGCGACATGTGGACTCGGTGTGTAAAAGATGCACTGGAATATTGATAGCACTGAGCCACGCACAACATTCCATTCCCAGAAGCGTCATGAGAAGTATTGTGCAGGCGCTGGTGATGTCAGTAATTCGTTATTGTCTATCAGTTTATGGCTCATGTAATATTACCCAGACACGACGCTTTCAAAAGATTATAAATTTCAGTGCGCAAGTAGTAAGTGGGCGTCGTCATTTTGACCATGTATCGGATGTTTTGACCCAGTTGCGATGGATGAGAGCTGAACAACTAGTGGAGTACCACACAGTGTGTGCTGTGCATTCAGCTCTTGTGCGTGGTGCTCCCCAATATTTGGCCAATTCGATAGGAATGGTGGCTGGTGCTACGCACGATCATTTCACGCGACAGTCGCAAAACCTTACGCTGCCACGGATACGTTCAGAGGCGGGGAGGAGACGGATTGTATACCGAGGAGTACAAATTTACAACCAGCTGGCAGTGGATGACTGTGTACTTTTTAGACCATGGCTGAGAAACATGCTGCTGTCACGCCGCGAGTGAGCATGCTTAATGTCTGTTCTTACAGTGATAATTTTATCGTGGGTCTTGATGGTTGCCTGTCTTTTTTATTTCCAGCGCTACGATTTTATGTCTTTTATGCTCTGTGTGTATTTTAGTCAATATCCCGAGTGTTTACTTTTATAGAAATGACGTGTCAAGTGAAAAACCACACACAGTGGATCTTAGACAAAATATACGAACGAACGAACGAACGATCGACACCAAATCTTTAACACGACCCTTATCCTCAGCTCTTACCGGCTACTTGGATGCATCGACTGCAGCTGGTGCTTGCGGAAATAGGAAGCACACGATGGAGGGCCCTAGCCCGCACAGCAAATGACAGGGCGGGGAGGCACGCGCAGCTAAAGTGTCAGCTTGACGCGGTCGACGTCGGCACCGACGCTATGAGAGCAGCCGAACGACTGGCTTGCCTTCGACGCGGTCGTTTGCCAGAGGCGTAAAGGGGTACAAAAGATAGTTATAGAGATTCGTAAAGTCAGAACGTGACGGTTACGCGCGGCCAGAAAGCCCAACGAGCGGTGAAAACGAGTGATATAACTTGTCAGGCGAGCTGTAGTCCTCCGGTTCGGGAGCGCCTAATGATAATGGGGTGGTCATTTTGGATACGAGCTTGGAAGTCTATTGAGATTTGGCCCGGCGCAACGGTCGTTTAAAGGCTCGTTTGCGGCAGCTAACACAAAGACGGTGTGCAGACTTTAGAGCATTAATCTGGAAGCTAATGGCGCCAGATACGGCAGTTTCCGAAGGTAGGCACGAATGCAGCCAGCATAAAAACAAATATATTTCGAAAGATTCTCATTTGAAACGAACCAAGAACAAGGATAGACAATATTCAAGATGAAAGTGAAATCATGGTTTCCTGTGTTTAGGTAAATGGTTTATTTTGCTGGGACCAATGGCGAGCAAATGCATTCAGTGTACAGTGCACCGTACTGTGGTGCAGACATCCATCAACAGTAGGGTGCGCGTTGTTTGGCCGCTAAAACGCTTTGGTTGGCCTTGTTAGGTATGCAGACTTATATCATAAAGCCTATATTTCTATTTAACGCATCCCACCTGAATATAAGTTTTATAGAGTATTTGTAACCATTGCAGGGCGCATTTGTCGGTATACTGTTATTGCCGGGCGATTACCTATTGCCCTTATAAGACTGTGCGTTACGAATAAGTTAGAATAGCAAGCGACAGTAATAAATAAGTAGGATTAGTAAGTTTCCATTAGCCTGCATACGTCTTCAATAATGCGTGCAAATACTGTGACGATCTTGTTTGTCGATTATCGGCTTATCAACTGCCGGTCATATCGGCTGGAGTATGCATGACCACTGGAATATAGAGGAAGCGGCGGACTGGTGGTATATTGTGTGATATACATTTAAAAGGTAGTCTGCACCATGCTACCTATGCATCCAACATCATGCAGCACGCTACCTTTAACAGTCACCTGCACCCATCGACGTGCCACATCATATCGTGGGGAGCAGGTAAACACTTAAAACGTAGAACAACATAACCTCGATTGACCTGTCACAACGTTTGCTAATTGCAAGCTACATACAAAACAGACGGATCGCCACCAGCGCAGGCCTGGTGGCACCGCTGCGACTAACGTAGAACACGAACATAACCTGATCAACCTTCGAGAACATTTGCTTACTTGAAGTCACAGATAAAGCGATGACCCTCCACCAGAGCAGGCCTCGTGGCACCACTGTTACACTTGCAACTGCAGCCATATTTCGTTCACCCCAACCACCGATTCTCCGCAAAATGCAGAGTCAACTGGATGAGATACCTTTGTTTCTTAGTTTGCTTTTTCTTTCTTTTTTTTCGCCGTGTTTTCTTTTTCAACCAGCGCTCGCTTTACTGGTGCTTGTCAGATCACGGATCGCTGGCTCTACGTCTTTTGACCTCCTGGGGTAGTTTCCAGACAATATCTCATTAGGATTCTGTGTCACTGACCTTGCCTACGACGTGGCTCCATCAAATCTAGCATGGAACTGCCCGCTGGGCCCTCTGCTGGCATTTCAACGGTGGCCCAGTATAAAGGGTTGTGCAGTAGGTACCATACAGCCCATGACCGCCGTACTGACCGCATACTATAGAGCTTTTCCTTGGACCAGAAACGTACCCTGTGCTGTTACGCTTCCCCTGGCATCGGCGGTGGTCTCTTGTCTCGTGGCGCCTCAGCACCTGCAACCTGACACATCTGACGTGCCGTCTTGAACTGTTGATCCGCCGTACGTGGATAGCCGCACAAGTCTTATCGAGAATACCTGATCGTCAAAAGCATGATGCCGAGGCCTGAGCCATTTACAGGCCTGTGCCGCTGCTTTAGGTACGCGGCACCGAACACCTGAGACTTGGTGCTGGGTACCCTTTGGCCTGTTTTCCGCAGCACCTTGGATCTCGTCTTTGTACCACGTCTTCATGGACCAAGACGCGACGTCCGCGGCTGCAGTCTGTGGACGTGGAGGCAGGGTGAGGAATCCACCCCACTTCCTGCACAGCGTAGAGCCTCTCGTGCTTGTTTGTCCGTACCTTCTTCCTTTCTCCGTCTTTAGTCCTCTTCTTTCTTGCTTTTTTTAATTTTCCCTTACTCTTCTCCTTCCTCATGCTGATACCCTCTTGCGCGAGCTGTTTGTCTGCTTTCTCTGGTCTGCCCCTCACGCTTTCCATCTTCCGCGCGTTTCCCGTTCGTCCTTATTGCACTTTTTTTGTTTTGCTTGTACCCGTTCTTGTGTCCGCCTTCCGGCGCTCATCTTCGTCGGCGCCATTTTCTTTCATTTATGTTTGTTAATATGTTTTCCGTTCCTGGCTTTTCTACGCGCTGCTCGGCTTTGCATCCTCCTCCCTAACTGTGTCTCCTTCCTGTTGTGCTTGTTCGCACTGCGGGTTCCGTGTTGTTACGTATGATATGTTGTCTTTAATGATGTCTGCCTGTGTCTGTGGACATGCATACTGGTGCTTCCACTAATATTATTCATTGACATTATGTCTCCATTATTCCATCGGCCGTCCTTTACCCATTCATTCGTATTTACATCTTAAACTTGTTTAGTGTCTGGCTCCTCATTGGTTGTTGCCTACTATCTGTAATCGTTGTTACCTAACTGTGGGTTTCATTATTTTTAGCTTCCTGCTCTTGTGCTTGACGCTGTGGGTGTGACTTTTCTGATGTGTTTTAGGTTGGTTTGTTTGTATGTCATGCATTCGCATAGGCGCTTTTTGTTGGGGGGAGGTTGTCGTCGGTTGCGGGTTCGGTGACTCGACCATTTCTTTCCCCAACAACATGCATCGGCTCGGTTGGCACTGCCCCACAGTCCGTGTGGGCAGCCGCCTTTGCCCCGTTCCTGCGCCTTGCTTCCGTGGTTGGCGGTCGAGGGGATCCGGATCCCGGCTGACCCCAAACTCGCACGAATAAGTGCTTTGGGTACCCGCTATAAATACTGGTTCGGAGGAAAACTTGAACATTGCTCTGAGTACCTACGATTAATTTTCTGTCTTGCTAATCGCCACCCTCATTCATTGCGCCCGCGGGTTTCCCTGGCGCATTTGAAATTTCTGACGCAATCAACATGGCTGCCTTTGGACGGTTCTTCGCGAACGACCGGTGGGCGAATACAAAATATGCCTTTGTAAATGCAAGTCATCGCTCTCCCCAATATATTGAGTTCTTATTTTTCGATATTATAAACCCTAATGTCTGAAACCTGTAATATATAAATCGCGATTTTGCGCTGTACCTCCACCGTGGCTTGCGGTACTTATGATGGAAACATGGTGTGCGTAATCAATACCACTTCGATTTCTGTGGTGGGGCGTTGGTCCTGGCGCATACTTTCTACAACATTTTTTTCGAAAACAAAACTTTTTCACGCGATTTTGGACGGTAGACACAAATGTAAGGACAATCCTGAAAAAATCATCATTTTCTCGAATTTAAGCAACGGATTTTCGCTTTTTAATCCTCCCCCAGTGGGGCAAAAGGGTGCTAACTACCCCCCTCCCCTACAGATTTTGCATTATTGCGGAAAAACGTCGGCGTCAAGCGCAAACGTACTTAATACAGCTTATTATTGATCAATTCTGCAACATCCCGTAGAAATTTTAAGTTCGGTTCATCCTGGGTCAGGTCACCAGGCCAGATCAAGTGACCTCACTTCAAAAAATGTTTGGGATTGCATAACTCGGGGAAGGATTAATCTATCGATGTGAAACCCATATCATATAATGGGCTCACCAGGAGCTATAAACTATATTTCGATATTTTGTGTATTGTTAACCTAAGGTCAGGTACGAGTCATGATCTCTCTATTGGAAATGCATGGGGAAATCGCAAATTTGCCGAAAAACATTTTTCTGTACATAAAGCTTATAGGAACGTCTTATTCTCGGGGTCGTAGCATCACAGGCCACTCGCAAGGTTAATTTTACAAGTTTTGTCTTGTGACCTCTGGGAGGTCATTTGAGTCTACCCTTGCACGTTTTGAGACTTATGTCAACAACTGCGCAATAAATTGCAATAGACCTCTCATTTGAATACCACTATGTTTGATTTGTCATTACGAGACGATTGATATGCATATTGACTATGTTTAGTTAGATGATGACCTCGACCTGACCCTAGGTCATGCCATTTTTATTCTTTGATCTAGTATGGTCGTATTGTACATCATTCGAATTGCCATAAAGAGAGGAATCGAATGACGTTTAAATTTTGACTCTAACTTATTTCAGCCAAACGCTAGAGTAAAAGTGCTCGAAATTGTACTACTTTGACCTTTAATGACCTCAATATTACTCTGAGCTCAAACATTAAGGGAAAAGTTTCTTAATCGGTTCAACGGTCAACCCATTTTCGCACTTTTCACTACCCCGCTCAGGAGCCGAGTTCGAGGGCAGGAGGAGGGGGGGAGTGGCAGCACTAGCCCAGCTTGTCAAAATTGGTTCCGACGTCGCTTCAGCCTTCGTGATGGTGTGCATTGTGGTTTCTTTATTTTTATTGTAACAATTTAATATTGCAACCGATTCGTAGTTTGCGTTTTGACGGAAAAGGAATACGATATTTATGTGTTGAACAATTTCCAAGTTAAAAGTGAAACCCATCTATAAACATAAGTTGGAAGTTCATTGTAAGGTTTTATTCAACAGCATATCACACCGTCGGCGGGGCACCGCGCCCTCCACGTGCAGCAGTCTCAGAGCCATCCGAACGGCCCCTCAGACTCACGTCTGCCATATTTATTTCTGAATAAGATCATCTTTTTTGGCAACAAACTTCTACCCTGAATTCTGGCCAGCAAAAAAAAACAGAAAAGAAGGTAAGTGACTCATTCCACCGGGTCAGCTCCACCAGAGTAAGCTCAGGGTCAGGAGGTGACTCCTTCCACCGGGCCAACTCTACCAGAGTAAGCTCAGGGTCAGGAGGTGACTCCTTCCATCGGGCCAACTCCACCAGAGTAAGCTCAGGGTCAGAAGGTGACATTAATGCGCGAGCTGGGGGATCTCATCAGATCTTTGGATAATTCTCCTAAAGCATGACGCAATCCCCGTCTGCGTCGTGATGCCACCGACTGGACTGAAATGGCAAATGGTCTGATCTGAAAGTTTACGAGCCACAGACTCTCTCCCAGCTCAGCGATAAGCAGTTGAGTGCCACAGTTGATACGCCACTGAACTTCCCGGCCTTCCCGTGTCATTCCCAGCCGGTTGAGCGAACATTGAAGATTGTCACCCAGGTTACATCAACTGTTTACAACCAGCAGGTTCAAAGAGACAAGATTGAGACGGCGTTGAACGCGAGAAATTCTCGTCACGGAGACCCCGACCCCACCACCCGAACGAGCAACTCCTACAATGAAGGGTTAATTTAGAAGCCAAAGTTAAATGTCCCACAAAGCAAGAGGACGGCCACCCCGCTCAGGTCACCCTCTCACCAGTCAGTTGCCAGCCGACCTACGACGTCGGGTACGACGACCATTGAGCGCCGGAGCGTCTCAGGGGAACCGACCCCAAGCCTGGACATGCACTGCCATTGCCAGTTCCTGAGCAGCGGGCCGGAGCCCAACGCTCTACCAACTGAGCTACCGGGGCGGCAATTCGGCTCCTGGCGGGGTAAGCGCGAGAATGGGTTGATAGACCATTGAACCGATTAAGAAACTCTTCTCATAACTTTTCAGCTCAGAGTGATATTGAGGTCATTAAAGGTAAAAATAGTACAATTTAGAACACTTTTTACTCTAGCATTTGGCTGAGTTAAGTTAGAGCCAAATTTAAACGTCATTCAATTCCTCTCTTTATGGCGATTCGAATGATGTGCAATACGACCATATTAGATCAAAGTATAAAAATGATATGTCCTAGGGTCGGATCAAAGTCACCATGTAACTAAACATAGTCAATTTGCATATCACTCGGATCGTAATGACAAATAAAACATAGTGGTATCCAAATGGAAGCTCTATTGCAATTTACGACCCCGAGAATAAGAAGTCCCTATAAGCTTTATGTACAGAAAAAATATTTTTCGGCAAATTTGCGCTTTCTCCATGCATTTCCAATAGAGAGATCATGACTCGTACCTGACCTTAGGTTAACAATACACAAAATATCGAAATATAGTTTATAGCTCCTGGTGAGCCCATTATATGATATGGGTTTCACATCGATAGATTAATCCTTCTCCGAGTTATGCAATCCCAAACATTTTTTGAAGTGAGGTCACTTGACCTGGCCTGGTGACCTGGACCAGGATGACCAAAGCTTAAATTCTTACGGTATGCTGCAGAATTGATCAATGATAAGCTGTGCCAAGTACGGTGGCGCTTGGCGCCGCCGTTTCTCCGCGATAATGAAAAATATGTAGGGGGGAAGGTTTAGTCAGCACCCTTTCACGCCACTGGGGGAGGGCTAAAAAGGAAAAATCCGTTGCTCAAATTCGGGAAAATGATGATTTTTCTCAGGATTGTCCTTGTATTTGTGTCTACGGTAAAAAAATCGCGTTAAAAAGTTTTTATTTCAAAAAAGTATTGTAACGCGCACCCTAATCAACTGTATGCCGCCGCTGGACCGACCGTACCTTCGCAGTCATAGGCGGATCCAGGGCTGCCAATCGTGGGGGCACAACGAGGTAGGGTAGAGGGGGCGCCATCCGAACAAGCGGCACCACTTTTGAGCAGCGAAACCTATCATGTGGGTGCCAAATTCTATCGCGTCGCGGATGCACAGATACTAGCATCTGGGGCAGCGACCTTTCAGGGGGAGCCGTGACCATTTCAGGGGGCGTCAAGGGTCGATGGGCGAAAGTCTGGACACTTTCCCCTGGACCCACCTTTTCTGGCAGTAGCGGAAAAGCTGCGCTTGAATTAGGGCAGGGAAGTCGCGAATTAGAGCCAAGTCGACGCATCGGAATTATGAAAAAAACAAGCGTCCATGCACCGCAATATTTCCAACTTTTCTGGACCTAGTTTGTCGGAGTCGACGTGAGAGTTATTCAAAAGTAGGGTTTTATGTTGGCAATTTTATCACCTTCAATGCAATTAAGGAACCTGCTAGGCTGCTGTTAATGTTAGAAGCTAGTGATCAAGCAGTACAATTGTATAATTATACGAAACCTTTCAGTGTGGTCTAAAAAGCTGGCAGCTTGAAGTGTCTTTTTAGCTCTTCTATTCAACCTCGCGACTGGAGAAATGAAGAGTAACATCTGAATGGTTACTACGCCACGAAAGTTATCGTGCATAAGTTTTCTGATTCTCATGATACCCTCCCAACAGGGTGAAAGTTTGCGACACTATATGATCTCAGCAGTCGGTGTGTCGTAAAGCCCCAAATTTGTTTAAATCACCCATCAGAGTCGATTCAACGTATTGAGAGTTGAAAGAGGATACACGACGTATTCTCGACTACTTAGGCTAGTTTTTGAAGTCGGTTTTATCATAATACTCCCAAAAATAGAGTTTGTAGAAACAGGCTTTTATGAGGTGGGCGCAGAACTCAAGCAAATTAATGAAAGAAAATAAAATTCTATGTTACTATTTATCTTAAAAGCCAGCGATAATAGTCAAAAGCTATAGAACTGGTGCCGCAGCACAAATAAGTAGAATAGACACAAAAATGTCAGAAGGCTTATTTTATAGATCTGGGTCCATAAAAACATAATTGCTTCTGAAGTTTTTAAAGCGATGCTTTTAAGTTATAGTCATGACTCTATTGCGCTGGCGAGCTGCGCATATGCCGTAGACCGCGGTAGAGGCAGGGGGACGCCAGCACCACAGGCAGGAGGACGCCAGCACCACAGGCAGGAGAACGCCAGCACCACAGGCAGGAGAACACCAGCACCACAGGCAGGAGGACGCCAGCACCACAGGCAGGAGGACGCCAGCACCACAGGCAGGAGGACGCCAGCACCACAGGCAGGAGAACACCAGCACCACAGGCAGGAGGACGCCAGCACCACAGGCAGGAGGACGCCAGCACCACAGGCAGGAGGACGCCAGCACCACAGGCAGGAGGACGCCAGCACCACAGGCAGGAGGACGCCAGCACCACAGGCAGGAGGACGCCAGCACCACAGGCAGGAGAACACCAGCACCACAGGCAGGAGGACGCCAGCACCACAGGCAGGAGGACGCCAGCACCACAGGCAGGAGGACGCCAGCACCACAGGCAGGAGAACACCAGCACCACAGGCAGGAGGACGCCAGCACCACAGGCAGGAGGACGCCAGCACCACAGGTAGGAGGACGCCAGCACCACAGGCAGGAGAACACCAGCACCACAGGCAGGAGGACGCCAGCACCACAGGCAGGAGGACGCCAGCACCACAGGCAGGAGGACGCCAGCACCACAGGCAGGAGGACGCCAGCACCACAGGCAGGAGGACGCCAGCACCACAGGCAGGAGAACACCAGCACCACAGGCAGGAGGACGCCAGCACCACAGGCAGGAGGACGCCAGCACCACAGGCAGGAGGACGCCAGCACCACAGGCAGGAGAACACCAGCACCACAGGCAGGAGGACGCCAGCACCACAGGCAGGAGGACGCCAGCACCACAGGCAGGAGGACACCAGCACCACAGGCAGGAGGACGCCAGCACCACAGGCAGGAGGACACCAGCACCACAGGCAGGAGGACGCCAGCACCACAGGCAGGAGGACGCCAGCACCACAGGCAGGAGGACGCCAGCACCACAGGCAGGAGGACGCCAGCACCACAGGCAGGAGGACGCCAGCACCACAGGCAGGAGGACGCCAGCACCACAGGCAGGAGGACACCAGCACCACAGGCAAGAGAATGGCAGCACCACAGGCAAGAGAATGACAGTACCACAGGTAGGAGGACGCCAGCACCACAGGCAGGAGGACGCCAGCACCACAGGCAGGAGAACACCAGCACCACAGGCAGGAGGACGCCAGCACCACAGGCAGGAGGACGCCAGCACCACAGGCAGGAGGACGCCAGCACCACAGGCAGGAGGACGCCAGCACCACAGGCAGGAGGACGCCAGCACCACAGGCAGGAGGACGCCAGCACCACAGGCAGGAGGACGCCAGCACCACAGGCAGGAGGACGCCAGCACCACAGGCAGGAGGACGCCAGCACCACAGGCAGGAGGACACCAGCACCACAGGCAAGAGAATGGCAGCACCACAGGCAAGAGAATGACAGTACCACAGGTAGGAGGACGCCAGCACCACAGGCAGGAGGACGCCAGCACAACAGGCAGGAGGACGCCAGCACCACAGGCAGGAGGACGCCAGCACCACAGGCAGGAGGACGCCAGCACCACAGGCAGGAGGACGCCAGCACCACCTTGCCGTGTCGACTGCGCTCTGAGAGTGGCCGACTTGTTTTACCATATGCTGGAAGCGTCGACGTTCACGGCGTCGGGTTCCCAGTCTCCTATCTGAACCCAGTGTCGGATTCCCGACCTGTCACTTATCCGATAATCAAGTAAGTGTGACTTTCAGGAATTTACAGCCCTCTTTTTGTGTCAGAATCCGTTCCGGGACCTTCTGCTCTGACTTTGCCGGGCTTGCCAACGCCGGGATCGGATCGGGATCGGGTAGTGGGCAAACAACTGGAAAACGTTTAATTGCAATAGATACCACACTTTCAATCTCGTGTCTCCATCACCAACCATCACAATCTTAGCTTAATACAACAAATACCTTTATAGCCGAGTGAGACCTTTACCATTTAGCCCGAGTAAGCTTATTCAGGCAAGCTTATCCAGCCTGCAAACCAGACGAAACGTTATTCAAATTGAGTATCAGACCGAAACAATCAACTGAGTTTCGCGAGTATAGTTAACCAAGTGAAGGTCAGATGATCCAAAGAGCTGGAGGTGTCGATGGCTTCCCATTTAAACACCAAAGTTTCACACATGGCCCCCTCGACGTGATGGCTATCACGTGATAGCGGTCCGCCAAGCTTGAATCACTGCTGACAATTGGTCTCCATTGATGGTGGTGATGAAAAATGGGTGGTATTTTCGGTCTTCAGTTACCATTTCTTCAAACTAAACTTTATGTAACCGACACACAGCACATTTCGGTGCTCCCCACTGCTGTATCTTACGCTGCATTATTTCGTGGGTTGCTCGACTAGTGATTCGACTGGTCGAAGGCAGCGCGCTTCAAAAATTGTCTTATGCCTTCTCCGTAGCAAGGTCATATTTCACCACGTAGTAGCAATCGAGCAGAGATCAGTCGCCTCTGATAAAAAATAAAGTGCTTGCAACCCCGCTTCCTTAATTTTGCCTACCATTTCACGAGGACAAAGAGAGAAACCGGTTCTCCCGAGAAATTTAACATCGGGCATTTGTGGTGCCTCAGGAGCTCTTTTTCTTGTTTTACATCAGAGGCTCAGTCGGAGACATGACCATCTCCAGCGGAGAACAATAATCCTTACCCGGTCAGGAGAAGGCCCTGAGCTCTCCTGGGGAAAACAGCACTGATCGCTGGTGGAAGAAACATAGGCATAGGAGCCGTAAATTTATTGAAGGGGGGGGAGGAGGGAGGAACAGGACCATTTTTACCAAAGCGAACCGAATCAGACATTATCTTAATATTTTTTCTTCGATGCAACGCCTATTGAACTGAACTGCTGAAACCGTTTTTGATAACTTTTTGCTAGTTTTTACGATATAATTAATTAGGTTCTTGTTTTCATGGTTTGAATTATGTATAAGTTGTCCAAAACTAAAAAATAAGTATCTTTTTCACCGACCGGTTTCAGTGTATTTTATTAAACTATTTTCAAGGTGTTCAAAATTCAAATGAGCTCGGGGGTACAAATATTGCACTTGAAAAATCTAGTTTTGCATGAACTATTTATGTAAAGAATCACTTCCGTTTAAGCTATGCTAATTAAACGCGTATAAACACGGGTCACGGCAAACTACATACAATCATGCATAATCACTTGGAAAGATAATCGACTTCAAATCATTGGCACTTATCAAACAAAGTTCCTCGGGAAGACACGAAAGGGGTGGGGTTGTACAAAACTACCACTGTTCAACAAATCAATCGGATTCGAGCATACACAATTAGTCATCTTTTCAAAACACAACAGCGCAAATCATACACATTGTAACTCACAAATTTACCTAAGAGCCGTCCTCGGTGAACCTAACTTCATCCCGCTCCTCAGCTGGATCCCAGCTCTCCCAACTTCATTTGCGACTCACCACCCATCTCTGCGAGTCATCAATCAAATATCACCTGACATCCATCCATAACCGAACGCTTACTCGCAGCGACCTCACCAACAACACCAAAGTCATCCACACCAATGATGCACGCCGAATCGAGATATGCGAAGCGATACACATACGCGACCATGCTCCACCCATCTGCAGCCAAAATTAATAATCGACTTGATAAGCTCGCACTATGGGGCACAAAACAGCAGGCTAGCCTCCAGTCCGAACCGACACGTCAAGTGGCTGCAGAAGGGGGAGCAAACGCATATGCTCTCGCAAATGAAGTTGGGAGAGCTGGAATCCAGCTGAGGAGCGGGATGAAGTTAGGTATATTTGTACCCCCGAGCTCATTTGAATTTTGAACACCTTGAAAATAGTTTAATTAAATAAACTGAAACCGGTCGGTGAAAAAGAGACTTATCTATGAGTTTTGGACAACTTATACATAGTTTAAACCATGAAAACATAATAAATATAATATACATAATTTAAACCATGTTTAAATGTTTAAATGTCAAGTGCCACGTTGGTTCGTCTATGGTTCGTGTGTATGTGTTTACCTGTTGTGTTTACGAACCTACATGTGTATAGATAATTTTGAAAAAAGGCACCCTGAGTTAAGTCCGCTAGGACTTTTGCGCCGATCTCGATGTAACCTTTTGAAAACCATTGTATATGAATAAATCATCGTATCGTAATTATCGTATCGTATCCTAAAACAAGAACCTAATTAATTCCATTGTAAAAACTAGCAAAAAGTTATCAAAAACTGTTTCAGCAGTTCAGTTCAATAGGCGTTGCATCGAAGAAAATAGATTGCCAAAATATACTAATATATATATATATATATATATATATATATATATATATATATATATATATATATATATTCTTTCTCTCTCTCCCCTCTCTCTCTCTCCCCCTCTCTCTCTCTCTCTCGTTGTCGGTAGCAGTTTCTCATTTCTCCAAGTCCGCTACCCGCTACTCCACTGCTTTTTATTATAGCCACCGCTACCACTACTCGGCTATCAGTCGGAGAACCCGCCAGTAGTGGAGTTGGGGAATAACTCAGCGCACCACCCGGTTCTGCTTTTCATATTCGTAAGCTCGGTATCAAGTAGGTCTGACGAAATCATCATTGAGAAGTTACACTTTTGAGCGCCTTGTGTACTTTCACCCTACGGAGTAACCATTGATAGCTACTGATGTAAAGGAGTTCCTAAACAACACCGCATATGGAGTTATTCCTGATTCCTCCGCTGTTTTTAGCGTACCTGCGAGCTGATCAACTTAATAACTCTGGCCGTAAAGTTAGATCAGGTTATGCCAGGCTAACGAGTTACGACGTCGTTTCTAAACACATATTAGGCGACCTTGCTCTTCTGATTATCCAGGGTGTAACACTGCTAGAAAAGTTAGATCAAGCTTCAGAATACCATTCAAAAGCTCTTGGGAGCACAAATTGACGTTTCGCTAAACAACTTGAGGTCACGTCAATAGTAAAGTCACCATGGATCACCAAAGATCACGTTTTTCAAATGCATTTATGTATATAACTTTAAAACGAAATAGCATGTAGTAAGTTTGATATGGTGGCGGGTATGAACCAACGAGTCGAATTATAATTTCAAGGTCATGATGCATGTCCTTCGAATCCCTGGGTCAATATAAACACATAGACGTTCTTGGCTTTATTCTAGGTCTGATGGCTCCCTAGCTATAATGGATTTCGTAAATCGGACTGTGACCAAGATGGGTTCTTGATCTGGCCTTTGAATCGTTGTTATCGTAGTAGTAGGACCTCGTTGTATGGACAGACGTTGTTTCTCAATCCAACATATATTTATAACTATGCACCTGGCGTTGTGAAACAGGTGCGTAACTTAGCGGCTCCAACACTTTTACTATCAGCACTTTTCCCTAAGGGTCACATTTCATCATTCCGTCCGGCAGAGTCTTCTCGTCGCTACGGCGATGTTGACACACGAATGCATACGCTCATTCCGGGCAGAGCCTTCTCGTCGCTATGGCGATTATGATACAAGACTGCATACCTAAGCCTAACGTCGGCTGTTTATATACGATTTGAAACCGGATCTGAGTCAGCATTCCAAGAGAATCTGATGTCATCAAAGACCAATGAGGTTTGACTGTTCTTATCTCTGACCAATAGAAAAATAGTGGGCCTCTCGTGATTCCTGGAAGATGTACCACAAATCCGCTGAGTCAGCTGTTTTTCTGCTCAGTCAGAGGGTACAGCTAGTTCTAGTAGTTCTGGTTACAGCTAAAAATAGACCGTTATCAGGCACAGCATCCTGCCGTCCTGCATGAGCTGCTGAAGTAGTATCCGTTTGGACCCAATGGAATGCGCTATTCCTAGAAGTCTGTGATGCCTTCTCACGGGGTGGTTGGTTGCTGGGTGGTAACAGGGAGGTTACTAGGCAGAGTGGCCTTGTGAGTCATCGTGGCGATGACCGACAGCACGTGGGCTGATACACGACTGGACATGAAGCCAGCGTCAATGACTGACTTAGTGGGCGGCGAAGCTATGCATTAAGTTGAGTTGAATTTGGAACTTATATGTTTATAAATTTTGGTAGTTTTTTTCGAGAAGTGAACAAAAATCTTTGTCACACGGACCAACATTTGAACTATTTGTCCCCCTGTGACATCACAGCCCAACGGTCATAGTTCAAAATTGATGCGAGAGTAGAAAACGCTAGGATGGGTCCGGCACCGTCCCTATTTTCTGTATCACCGTTGGTCCTGGAGCAAGTAGGGATCAAAGGAGGCCTGCTAGCACTATCGTACACTGAGAGAAAAATTGATTCCTTTTGGATAAACTGAGTCGGTGCTGAAAGCGAGTCTGGATTCTGGTGTCAAACTCGGTTGGAATCGGGCAGAATCAGGCTCATTGTATTCCCGTCGCAGACTCAATGTAATCTCCTGGACTAGATTGAGTCTAGCACGTAGTGTTTTCTGAAGCTCATAGAATGATCACTGTAAGCGCGGGAATAAAATGTCTGATGACTGGTTTCAAATGATTCTTCGCTCGGCATAGAAAAAATCCACGGCATCAATGTATTCCATCAGCAAAATCATCATGGAATCATTATATTCCAGCCCTCCACGAGACATGGTTTAGAAAAATGCCCATTACTCCCGCCGTTCGAAACCATTTATTCAACGCTGCTTAATGTAGCCTTAATGTCATCTCCCATCGTTGTACCAATGTCTGTGCGAGTGCGGGAAATTTTGGCCTGAAGTCAGCATCTATAATAAATCCGTTTCATTATCTTCAACCTTTGAAATTACTTATGACGTCACTCACTGCATTATTTCCCCAAATTAAGTATGATTTGAAAGCTGAGTGTTAAATGTCTTGATCTAATGAGGGGCTGTTCATAAATGACATTACTTCTCGATGGGGAGGGAGCGGGTTGGGCGAAAAGAGGCATGCCATAACGTAGTCACGGACGGGGGGGTGGGATGCTGGCCGAAAAGTGATGTGTCATCAGACACGGGTGAGCTTTGGCTACCGGTGTTTTTCGTTGTTGCTGTTTTTTTTGCTGGTGAGTCTTCAGGCGTTGTTTGGTTTGACGGGGAAGGTGGAGCTGTGGGCGCAAAATTTCCGTCGCTCTCGATGCACCCTTAAACTCCACTGGTGATGATGAAGGTGGAGCTGCCTAGAATTAGGACCACGGCAGCCGGGAGATTAACCCATCACCGCCAATGGGTCTCATCGGACCCCCTTCGGCAGGAGCGCCGCCACGTAATTTTCGCAGGGGAGACGGACCCGGGCTGGTGCTGACCGGGTGAGGCGAATTTTGATCATATTCGGTACCTGACAGCATTTAAGGGAATTTGGCACCTTCATAACATGATTTCTAACTGAGATAGCCAAGTTGTAAAGCAAGTTGGAAAACCCGGTACTCCATATATCATTTGTCTTGGAACTCGATATTTCCGTAGAAAAAAAGCTAAAACCTACCTGACACCAACCCTCATCAACCCCTCGCCGTGCGGCCATTGTTGTGAGCTGCTGGTGTGACGAGATATGCTGACGTCACGATGAGCATCAGCCAATCGAAGCCCTTGAAGCATTTCAAGAATGGTAGTGGTTGCTAGATTATGACATCATCCACAGGCAGATATTTATTTATTTTCCAAGAGGAGTATTTTTAAAAACAAAATATTGAGCTTATTGAACATTTGTCAGAGAAATCATGAGTGCTTTCATTATTTTCGGCTAAAAGTACGCCTAATTACACTAAATTACAGGATTCGACCAAGGTGCCACATTCCCTTTAATGACAATTGACCCAAAAATTTTGGGGGGGACGCGTCCCCCCCGGCCGCCGCTTTCGGTGCCCATGCCCTTCGGTTTTTGCTAATGATTCCGAGCCGATTCAAACGGGACGCGCCGCTTTGCAGGCCTCTACAGTGACAAAATTGACAACTTATAACCAAAAATTGACATCACGTCAGGTGTGTTCAACGAGTTATGACGTCATTCTTAAACCCATGCAAGGCGATTCTATTCCTCTAAAAGGAGGCTGACAAAACCAGAGTATAACCCGGCTTCTAGAAGAGCTAGATCAAGTTTACTAACATTATTCGAAAGCTTTTGAAACGAAAAATCTGTTTTCTGAAAGACATTTTGAGGTTAAGCCAATAGAAAGATCACCGGAGATCACCAAAGGTCACGGTTTTAGATTTTTGTAATCTCTAACTTGTGAACGAAACAAGATACTGTCTTAAATTTGATATCATGGTAATGGGCATGACCCAATGATTTGAATGATATGCCACTTGACCTCGAATGGTCATTATTTGGCCTTGATCTAAGATCAATGTCATAATGCTGCATATAATTTTAAGTCCTGGGTCAAGGCAAACACATTGGCGTCTTTATTTTGTTCTAGCTCTCATGGTTCCCGAGTTATAATGGATGTTCTAAGAGGGTCTAAATTTGACCCGATTTGGTCAACTGTGACCTCACGGGTCAACTGATATGGTTCCAACTGAGCTCCAGAGTAGAAGACGGTATACGGCCCTTCCAGCGCCGTTTCAATTTATTCCACATCACTTCCGGTTCTCGAGGGGTCTGATCGGTAAATAGGGGTCTGATCGAACCCCTAGGCGGTGGTATGTACGGAAAGAGCCCAGGCGGTGCCGGGATAAGAGAGGAACATTGCAGCGTACGAACAAATTTTAGGCCTAAAAATTAAAACCACACAATCACGGTTAGACAGCCCTGCACAATGGCTTCTGGCTAAATGGGGGCCGGGTGACGGCGATATCGAAAGGATAGAACATGCGAAAGGAATACAGTGATGTTCATACCATAAAAGTAGGTATGCATACCTACTCAGTTAACTGCATCGTGGACCCTGAAATTTTCCTTGGATCTTCCTTGCTTACACAATCAGAACAACTTATCCCTTCCGCCTCGAATAATCATTTTAGCAGCCTAAGCTTCCGGTGTTGCATACGCATGAAACGTTAGCTAGGCGTGTATCTCGCATGTACCATGTGTGCTGTCTTGCCAATGTATGTGACAATTAAAAAGTCATTCAAAAACTTCATGCATCGAAAAACACTTCGGACGTGAAATCAGCGCCTGCAGTTTCGCCCGCCAAGCATATGCACACACCCAACTAGTGTAAACAGACTTGTGATTTTTTCCGCACCGTACACGATACAAACATAAACAATCTATCAACCCACGCGCACATAATGTCTCCTTCACCTGCCCCCCTCCCTCAATCCAACAGTAGTCACAACCACCACCATTCTCAACACATATGTAGGGTAGAGTGGGGTAAGACGCATACGTTAAGGGAGAGTTCGTCTGTACCGATCCTGCCAGGAACAGAATGACTTTATTTTTTATTCGTTAAGTTATTTAACCGTTTTTCTAAACTCAGATATAAATTTGTGATTCTGACACGATGCAAAGTGTGCGAAATTTATTTTGTCTTGCGATCATTTAAAATGAGTCTTACCACGATAGCGGGTTTTTTACCGAATAGCGGAGTAGTTTTACCCCGATAGCGGGGTAAAACGCCCGAGCCACGGATTAAAAGGCCGTCATAAAACTCCCAGCTTATATCGTACCTTTTGCTTCACGTGAACAAATAGGAATATCATTATACTTGCAAAAAGCAACAAATGCTTGCTGAAGAATACCAGAGTTTACTGGGCGCGTCCAATCATGCCTATAGGACCGGACCAGGAAGGCTGCAACCAGAAAAAAATATTAGATGGAGGCTACAGTTGTTACATCAACCTGGACATAGTAGTAGACGTCTTACCCAGGTGGGTGCGTTACCCCACTCTACCCTAGGTCATGTAATCCGTCTCGCGACCCCTCGCCACCGAGGCTTGAACTCAGGGTCAGCACTGCCCAGCGTGACCTCTCTAGCCTTTGTGCCCGCAGGCAAGCGGCGCCCAGCGGATGGCGGCCGCTGGTTGGTGGAGGCGCGTTCACATGCATTGAGAAATCCAGTGAAAATGTTTCCCTGAAAATGATAGAAATTTAAACCATGAACCAGGAGATGCCTTAGCATGACCATTTTTAACATTTCTAGCCATACTTTGCCCTTTATTGGCTTGATTGCTCCACCGTGCGAGCCTGCTCTTCGTACAGGTGAGACGGCGGCAGAGTCAGCACAGGCTAGCCGGCGGACGAGTTCGCCAAAGTCAGGAATGTGGCGAGATGGGTTTCTTGCAGGGAGAAGTGGGGGCGCGGCCGAAAGGTAACCGAAGGGAAGGAGAGTGGCGTATATGAGCCTGAAGCTTAACTGCGGAGGAGTTGAGAGTGAGGACTAATAGGGCGCTGCCGAAATGAAGCAGTATAATATACCAAGGAGCGAAGCACGTGCTGCTGCTTTGCTCCGTGTTGGAGGGTTAAAAAGCACAAATCTTCAGTCGGGATTCAAAACATTGTCGATGTGTTAGCGCACTTCACCTTGCTGACGTCAAACTAAAACACCGCGAAAACTAAAACACCGCGAAAACTAAAACTCCGCGGCCGGATCCAAAAGTCAGGCGACGAAGGCATTTTGCCTACGGAGGGCACTCACAATGGATCCCTCACAGTAACGTGGATTTTTGAAAGCTATTCGGGGCGCCAAAAGCCGAAAACTCTCAATTACGACAGCATTAAGAGAACCATCGAATTATAAGGACTGTTGTCGAAACGCTAGTCAGGAACGTCACCGCGGATTTTCTACTCGGTGACCGATTTTTCACTCGGTTTCATAAACCGCGTAACATTTCCTGGGCGCTGAGCATTTACCTAGGAGACATATTCCTAAAAAAATAAATATATTGTAAAAGAATGCAGAATAATTGACAGTCGAGGAATAATATGACTACAAGTCAGAGCTTCCTATTCAGTGGGAAGACCCCTCCAGCGGTTTGGGCGCAAATAACCAAAATAGTTGCGGCATCTAAAAGCTATCATTACGATACTGAGGTTCCTGGCCATCTTATGGTCAGCGCCAGAGACTTTTCCTAATCGCACGAGAGTCACTGTGATCTGGACCCTTCTGACTGTTTCTCAAATATCATCTGGCCATGTATGCTCAGCTGAAAAAAATGCTGGGGATAGTCGGTGCAGCTGGGGACTAAATATTGGTCCCAAATTTGTATGTCTAAAAAAACATAGCTCCTGTTCACCGACAGCTTTTCAACTCTGCCTAGATTGTTAAATAACCCCACAGTTGAAAATGCATTGAAATTTAACGCTTGACTGCTCACCGTCTGATCCCTGGCGGAATTTTCCAGACTCCATGCATGAACAACTTTGATATCCGTTAGCCCAGCAGACCATGGTTCCACAGGGCAGATTTAGATACCCAGTGCCTCCGGCCCCACGTGCTCGTGATATGTGAAGCTATGTAAGTATGTACATATGCGGAGCCGAGATCCGGAGGCGTCTTCGTGCAATTTCTGTCACGCTGATATCCGTATCCCAAGAAGAAAACCGAATCGTTCTGTTCATGCGGCTTGTATTATGTCGGTCCATGGAGTCTACCCTATCTAAAAGTGGTCCTAGTCACTCGAGTTTCTACAGCAGCGCTCAGCTACATAACAAACGCGTTCTAAGCCGTCCGACAGAGGGCACAGGCACTTCACTGGCCCCGGCGACAGGCGGGCGCGCTGGTCAGCCGGGCGCCCGGCCTGTCTCGACTACACGGGGCGTCCGCTGTTACCGGTCATGGAGCGCTGCGGGAACTCCGGCCCACGCTCACTCCTCATTGGTCAACTGCGTCTCAGACCGAAACACTCCGGCAAACACTGACACACCCGAGCCGCACTCACGCACACAACAGCCAACAAAACATCAAAAGACCTATTTAAAAACACTACGAGTGTGCCGGGCGGTGCGGGGGCAGGGAGTGACACCTGTCCGCTCTCGCGCCGACTGCGGTGATTGGACGTGACGCGGCCGTCACGGCTGTGACGGGTCGCACCTCCTGCCGCCCCTCCGCCTCCGGGTCACTAGCAACGCTCCCGGGCGGCTTACGCCTCAGCCACACCACATTACACAAGCCCTGCTCGCACAGGCGCGACGCACGCGCACATCAACAAACAGAAAAACGACCCCGCACGCCCGGAACCGGCGCATCGCTGGCCCGCGAGCCTGCGATCGCTGCCGTAAGAACCATTACCACGAAGGCCGACAATAAATAATGGTCATTATGACGAATGGGCGGCGCGCTGTGGGCGAAATCGGGCCGACGCGCCAGGCCAGACGCGGCCGGCGTCAGATCAGAAGCCTACCACGGGACCGATCCGGGCCGGGCCGGACAATCAGGCCCCGACCATCACCACAGCGCACCACCCGCTCACGCCTCACGCCCCACCATTTGTTTTCACAAAGCCACCATGGTTAAGGAATCTGTTCAGATAAATGGTAGCATGATTTCGGTAGATACATAAACAAACACGTAACACCACCGGGCTTCGAGAAGCACGGCCCAGGTTACTCTCGATCTAGGACTGAAAATAACCACACATACTTTCCGGCTTAAATCACGAATGGCCAAACGAGAACATTTTCCTAATAAAACATTTCCGCAAAATATAAACTGAGTTCGGTGACAGCGCCTGATAGTAATCACGATGTACACAGATACTGAGCTCCCCCAATATGTCACGCGTTCCAAGACATGACCATGCCACCCAAGGCAATACTGAGCACCTCTTGCCAGGCCGTGCTTGGCGCGGGGAGCAGGAGTTCACTTGGGATGGTCCCCTAGGATTTCAGCATCCGCGAGTCGCAGCCCATCCAAAGAGCAGAGTCAAGATCACAGCTTCTGATCCGCACGGCATCAAGACACAGTGACGATCGTAGGGAATGTTTCAACCACTATTGCACGTGCAAGATATCAATAGTAAACACGGTGGCGGCGGCTGGTCGAGCCTGTGCCTTCCTGGCCTCAAATGTGTCTGACACTGTTGACTGGGAGCGCATCTCCGCAACCGGCACCGATGAAGGCGGCTACCAACATCCAATGATAAACCGCCTGCTTCTTAAGCGTGCAATCCCATCCCCCGAAACCCTAAGAACCGGTCATTTCCAACTACCTCACTTTCCGAGCGGTTTTACCGGTGCGTGTAATTTTCCCCCACTCTACACCACCGGCTCGTTCTGACGACTCTCTCAGACGCACCCGTCATGTACGGGTCAGACCCAGGGTCCCCCCTGAACGCCTCAGTGACGCTGCCACTACACCTGCCACAGCCAACGCACCCCCCACGCTAGCGGGACGCCCGCGTCGGCTGCTCGGGAAACGCTCCCACCACCCGACCGGCGCATTTCCGCCGAGAACAGACGTTCGACGGCCTTATCTCTCCGACGATCGTCGCGCCGCTGACAGAAGACGCCACCCGTCAGGGCACGGCTGCTGAGGCGGCGGCGGTGGCCATCAGGGCTGTATAGCTAGCTGGAGGTGAGCTGTTCAACTCCGATCTCAGCGCACAGCGCTTCACGTCTGCTGGCTATAACACTCGAAAACAATACACCGAAGACTTCCCACTACTGCGGGAATTCGAAGTCGAAAGAGAGGAAGGAGAGAAAACAACAAAGATGCTGTGCGCATATGCGTGTGCGTCGTATCAGAGCATATTTATGACAATTTTTCAAGTTGTCATTTTTGGTAGCCGTTTAGTTCTACCAAGACTAGCAATCACAGTTCCGACAGTGCAACACAGCCCGACATTTTAGAACCAAGAAGGCCATAAACCTATTAAGCAAAACAATAACACTGACATCCTTCAAGGTTTCGAGGAATCCTTAGTTGTTTCTAAATTTTAGTATAATCAGCTTAAACAAAAACAGAATAATTAGGAAACTTAAGTCCCCATAGAGTATCACATAGTTTTATATAAAAAATTCACCCGATGCAGCCCAGCGACAGGCATTCACTTCACCTAATTCCCCACAAGTTCGAGCCAGCAGCCAGCCTCTAACAAGCTTGTCACGTGAATGGAAAACCAATCAGCAAACAAGTACTGAACCATCAGCCAATGCAAGTCCCGTGACCGCTGCACCAATCAGCCCACAACCAGCAAAACATCAGCTTATCAGCACACAGCTGGTGACCCATGAGCCAATCAGCGCCAACCACCACCAGTCTCAGGGCCAATCAGCTCATGGCCCGTATCCAACGAGCCAATTGCCGAACGACCCACAGAGGCGCGGTGGACTGAAGAGTCAAACCCGGTTCTCGGGTCGCTGAGGCCATCAGCGTTCGGACAGCGATCAGAGTCCATCCACGAACCAATCAGCCCACCCAACATCCAACGGAGACCATCAGCGCTGCTCAGCATCCAACGGAGACTAGGACCATCAACGCCGGCCTAGAAGTCAACGGAGACCATCGGCGCCGCCCAGCATCCAACGGAGACCGAGACCATCAACGCCGGCCTAGAAGTCAACGGAGACCATCGGCGCCGCCCAGCATCCAACGGAGACCGAGACCATCAACGCCGGTCTAGAAGTCAACGGAGACCATCGGCGCCGCCCAGCATCCAACGGAGACCGAGACCATCAACGCCGGTCTAGAAGTCAACGGAGACCATCGGCGCCGCCCAGCATCCAACGGAGACCGAGACCATCAACGCCCGGCCTAGAAGTCAACGGAGACCATCGGCGCCGCCCAGCATCCAACGGAGACCGAGACCATCAACGCCGGCCTAGAAGTCAACGGAACCATCGGCGCCGCCCAGCATCACGGAGACCGAGACCATCAACGCGCGCAACCGCCCGCTCCAACGGAGACCGAGACCATCAACGCCGGTCTAGAAGTCAACGGAGACCATCAGGGCCGCCCAGCAGCCAAAGGAGACCATTAGCGCAGCCCAGTCGCCAACGGAGACCGTCAGCGCCGCCCAGCACCAATGTGGGCCGCCAGTGCCACCCAGCAGCCAACGGAGACCATCAGCGCTGGTCCCGTAGTCAACGAAGACCATCAGCAGAGCCTATTAGTCAACGAAGACCATCAGCCCAGCAGCCAACAAAGCCCATCGGCGCCGCCCAGCAGCCAACGGAGACCATCAGGGCCGCCCAGCAGCCAACGGAGACCACCAGCGCTGGTCCCGTGGTCAACGAAGACCATCAGCAGAGCCTATTAGTCAACGAAGACCATCGGCACCGCCCAGCAGCAGTCCCCGATTCCGAGTAATACGCACTCAGAACAGTCGCGAAAACTCGAATCCCCGCTTTCCGCCAATCCTGGCACGCCAGTGTTTGTACAGCAAATGGCTGACAGAGGGGTTTGGACTGGCGCGCGTCGCCGCGGGTCGCTGCCACACCGCCGCGCGACGCAGTGCCGCAGGGTGGCCACAGGACCGGCAGTACCGGAGCTCTCTTAAAGACGAGCGTGCGGATTGAAGGGTTTTTGAAATACTGACTGCAGCAATCCTATACCTCGCCAGCATCCAACTGACTGGATGAGTCTCAGAAGACCGGGAGAACAGTTTCCAGGGCCGGCGGCCCGGAAAGCGAACTCAGTTCCGTCTCAGAGAGCCGTCGCAGAACCACTAACCCAGCGTATGAACGGTAGCAGCGGCGTCGGCGGGGGGTGGTTACTGCACAGGGGAGCAGCTACCTCGCAGAGGAGAAGGGCGGGGCTGGACGGACGGCCGAGCCGGTATAATGTAAAGTACACCAGCCAGGGCGGTTCAGCCAGTGCCGGTTCGCGGAGAGGACAAGGTGCGGAGGGGGGCCAGAAACGCCCGTCAACAGTATGATATGGTCCTAGCTTATAAATAATAGGCAGCCGATAACAAACAAAACCAAACGGCACAAACATAACGATAAATAGCACACTTCCCCATACATGCCACACCACAACGGAGTATTGAGTGCATAATAAAAGCCTGTTCCAGTTTGCATGATGCCCTGTATGTCATGCTTATTGCAACTTTGTCGACAGTCACCTGAGAGAGTACCTACTTACCCCCGGATAAGTACCTTACAAACATTCACTAACAAACAGCCGCACAGAAACAGGCGATAGAAGAGGAGAGGAAGACAGACCAGTCCTTAGACTGGCCAGCAGACACATCACAAAAACCACTACGCAAGTGACTTCAAAATGTCGTCCTGAACACAACCTGCCCATTTCGGCAGAGAAAACCGAACAGCTAAGCCACCTTGTCAACAGTCCCGTTCAGAATAACACTATCGGCCTGTGGCGTTGTCTCTAGCAAATGCACATTTGATACCTGGCTAGGCAGTACTACCAACAATCTCACTAAGTCCTGCCACTTGATAATACGTCTCTGTACCGCGTCACGCACAACTTTCTACGCTGGGCCCGCTTCGCTGTGCGCCGTTGCAGTTGTTCTCACTGGCCTAAACCCAGCACGTTCTATATCGGGTCACAGACGGAAGTTGCTCCGACGTCCTCTACCCGTCGGGGGAGGGGGGAGGAGTTCACCCATGACACATCCGGGTCACACATCGAACCAGCGGCAGCCGCGGACCGGCCGGGCGCCTCCCTCAGCTTCAGAACCAGTTCTCGCCAGGGCAGCAGCGACACAGTCCTCCCACTACTGCATCGGTGTCCTGGAGATCCCTTCGCTATCATATGATGCTACACTGGAGGGACAGCCCGTCGCCCCCGGGCTACCTCGGCAGGGAAGCAGCCGAGGGCCGCCTGCGCAGCCGCTCGGCTCTCCGCCGTTCCCCTGGTCTCCCTCGACAGTGAGGTGACGCCGAGTTCCGTACAGATGTACGCGGTTGGAGTTCACTTGCGAGAACGTGAACCGATTCCTGACTGATTGATATCGGTTCACTCCTGTCGGGTCTTCATCAGCTCCAGCAGACATCCGACCGCTCCGAAGTAGCCCTGCGGCGGACGTTAGCGTGTGAGTGGGCTGGGAGGGCGCGGCGCGGCGGCCATCAGCGGCTGCGATCTCTCACGGCCACAGTGTAACGCGGCCGGACCGGCGTCCCCGACAGCGACGGACAGCCCGCTTAAGAGGCCATCTTATTTAAATAGAGCTATCACAGGCCCAGGGTGCTGTCGCCCTCCGGTGATTAATGAATCAATCCCAGCAATTGCTGGATCCATTCATTTCATGTATATCACCATGTATGGGAGCGGTTAAGTTCATTTGTGAGAACGTGAACTAATTTCTGGCTTCTGAGAGCTACCACAAATTCAATTTCGAACCTGGCCAGCATGAAACATGTTAGTAATGAATTGTAAAAGGTGAATAACACAGGGCATGAAGCATGCCATCAACGGATGCTAAGGTCTAATTATCTACAACTCAGTCAACAACCATGGAATATAAAAGGAGACTTCCGATAGAGTCCTAACCTATCCAGTAAAATTTGAGGCTTTAACTCCAGGGATAACTTCCATGAAATCCCGCTGAGTTTCAATAATACCCAAAACTCTGAAAAGGATGCCTTCAGCCGCTCAGTCTCTCAATAAGACAGGGACTCAAGACTGATCAACAGTTATTTTAGCTGTGACGAAATCAATTAGACGGGCGAGGAGGCAGTGTCTGTTGATTTCCCGCCCGGCTGGGTCAATTGGCAGTGAGCTGAGCTTCGGTCGCCCTGGACCCATGTTGTGGCACATTGAACAATGCCTGAGATTGCTTTCCCTAACCCCTCCCCCAAAATAAACCCAAGGTTCTACACCCCACGTAAGGCAGCTGAAAACTGAGCAGTGAGAGGGGACTCTGGACCAGACGGCCGCCCCTGCGCTCAGGCGGAGGGCTAAACAATGGCTATCAAATGTACCCGATTCTACGGGCGTTGCTGGTCCGGATGGTGGGCCCGGAGTCTCTGAGACAAGTTTGCCCCAGCTTTACTGACACGCCAATCACAAAAGCCGACCTGGCGAAAGCCTCGGATCAAACTTATACGAAGAAGCAAAGATCATTCCCATCAAACCAAGGCTGGTGCTCACTCTGTCACTGGAACGTCTAAAATAATAATAAAAAATAAGGGAAATAATCATTTAATAATCTGTCTACTACTCTCTCATGACTACTGCTCGTCATCAACTTACAGCTCTTTACCATCCTTTCATCTCTTTGAAACACGTAACCATACCAGCATCCCATGACAACATAAAAAACTGAGCTCCATACATCAACTCAAGAACCGGCAACAAATAGTCGGCGAGCCAGTACAGTAGCCAACTCCTGCTTCGAGCCTGTGTGCAGCCGGCATGCTGAGTAAGCAAGTTCCTCGGTTTGCCACCGAAGCTCCTCCCCCTTCCCGTGGATCTGGCCGTTCCAGCGGCGTGATATCGAGACCAGCGTAACCGGATCGTACTGGAACTGGATCGCCACACACCAGCGGGATCCACGGCGCCGGCGGGTGGCCAGCCCGCCTGAGCGAGCTGAACATGCCGCATACCAACCAGCGCCAGTGCCGGCAGCGCGAGCACTTCAGCCATGGCACCATCACAGTCGTGTCGTTATCAACGTAAAGCCTCGCCCACTGAGTGAACGGCCGCAGTTCCAACATCAAAGTCAGCAGGGCGGCGCGCTCGCTGACGAGCTCCTCAGATATTCGAAATGGAAATGCGCCACGAATTTACCAGACGCCTCCATAGCATCCAGCCATCGGCTGATGCTTTCTACCAGACCAGATAGCGTCTTCGGCGAACGCAGGTGATCGCTCCCGGCCGAAGATTCTCATTTCCGGCCTTTAATCGCCGACGGATACTGGCGAATCCCATCGCCTAGCTGGAATGTAATCTGGCACTGCCGGCGACTGGCCGCCGCCGGGGCCGTGGGTGAGGCGCCCGCTGCGATCACGGACCCGGCCATAGCTCGCCGCCGTATGGCAGCTCTGATAGATGGTAATGGCACGCCTTGAAATTGAGCGGCGGAGGCGGGCGCGGCTGCCGGCGGGACTGGCCGACGCCGGAGCCGCCCCGCCCCGGGCGCGACGCGACAGAGCAGAGGAGTAACTCAGCTGCTGTCAGCAGGTCACACCTGCTGCCCCCGAGCCCGCCGAGCTGCCTGAAGGCCGGGCACAGGTGACACTAATCACCGGCCGGCAGCGCGCAATGGACAGGGACACGTCGGCGCAAACCGGGCATTCTCAACCAGAGGTTTATATGTATAGTGCTAACTCAGAGTGAAGTTAGAGGGTCTAAAACATAAGGGTGACGTTGCTATTTCGAACTCATTGATGTTGTGCTGGCTAAAAGATAGCAGATGACAAATCATTGCTGGTTTTGAAAAAAATCCGTTGGACATGAACCACCGGAGGCCTACGGAAATGATCCCAATTTATGTGATGGTGGCACTTTTCAAGGCAGCATGAGTTCTCTCGGGTTGAGCATGATCATGAGCACAAGTCTCAGCATGAGTTCTTCTGTGTTCTCTCAGGGAAATTACCACACCCTAACCATCGGCAGTCACCAGGTTCATAAACTCGTGGAGATGCCCTGCTAATATACCTAACTTCTTCAAGCCCAGGGAACAAGACGATTGATTTCCTTCGATACAGGCTCTCTGCCTCCACTACTTAACTACTCTCACGGCTCCTGTGATAATCACTTAACTTTTATCAAAAAGTTTCTGGACATAGGCAATGATCAAAATAGAAAACGGACAGAACCAAACGAGCCCAGAGCATCACCCAAACTGATCTGTCAATCGATTTCAGCAGAGTGATGAGGAGGTCGGATACAAGTTTTCCACGTGATTTGACCACAGAATAAAAAGCAGGACGCGCAACGTGATCGGAAATCGTCAACACGGAGGCCAGTTTTTCCTCACCCGCTGCATAGCAAATACATACTCTTCAGAGGTAGACTATAACGAAATAAGCGCAAAAATTGCTTAGATCACACGGGGATCCCGAAACCTGATATACAGCAGCCTCTCTCTTCAAATTAAGGGCTCACAGATATCTCGACGTAATTAGCAAGCTAATGAAGACGTCGCCCTTTGACATTCACAAGTGAAGTGTTAGCAGTCACCACAAGCTAGTCCAATTAAGCAGTAGGCGGATGGCAATATACATTCCAAGAAGGCATCTCTTTGACCCATCAAGTGATAACTAAAAAAAAGCTTATTCGGGCAAGAAGAAATGCGTCCGTGGCAAAAGTTCCACTGCTCAGATCTAACATAGAAAAGAAAAATGAATGCAGCAATTGTTATACATTTCTTTAATTTTTCTTCGTTTTTACAAGAATATGCCACATAGTTAACCCCCGTGCATTCATGTACACATGCAGGTTCAATATGAACAGCTGTTGTTATGGGATTGGGGCCAAGGTCTCCTAGGAAAAGCACAAATCACACTCATTATAATGCACAAGCACTGTTCAAGCCATATGGTAGGGTCATGTCATTAAAGAAGTCGTCACAAGTTCACCAAGCATGTGTCCAGTCCCGTATGGGAAATCTTGTGATGGAGGCAAAGGACAAAGAACATTACGTGATGATGGATCTGAGTATTGAGCTGCATAAACAGATTAAGATATAGAAATAAGAGCGTAGTTACTTTGTAAGTTAGCAATGAAAATAAATAAATAACGTCTACAAACTTATACTCGGATAGTGATGAAAGCGTCGAACAAGGCAGGGCACCATTAGTGTTCAGCCGGAAATAAAAGCTACGAGGTAACTGTTTTCTGGCAACAAAAAAACATTTTTTTCGGCCACTGACTGCGACATGGACGTGCGTTGAAACTCAACGGAGTTCCTCAGGGGTGGCGTCCCGGCCAGCGAACCAGCAAGCTATTTCGACAAATTTTGGGGTCTGGGGGGCACGCTGTTGCGGATTTTTTTAAATCCAGATAGACTGACTAGGAACCACGGTTAAATTCCAGCTTTTTGACATCTGAAATAAGCTGGAATTTAATAGCAACAGCACGGCGGCGTAGCTTCCTCTACTCTTTCGAAGCTCCCAATCGGATTCGACGACGGTCAGGCACTCCCAAATACCACCCGAAACCCAAACAGGTAAACAAATACACAGTTCGACAAACCCTTCCGGTGCATGTTAAGCTATGCAAGCATCTACAGGTCCCGATCACCCTGCAGTTGCCACCGAATAAACATACACCTTGTATATAACATGGCGCGAAGTGAACACTTATTTCATCAATGCATTCATTACTCCCCTGCACCCCCCACTGACCATCTAAAATACTCCAACTTTTATCTTGCCTCCATTTGGACGCTCGATGCTCTCAGATCACCAGCATGTCCCAGCGGTATATACAGCTTAGCAGTAGTCAGACACAAGCACCAGTGCCCCATCCCGCTACCACCGCCACTGAAAGGCACCAACTTACAGGTCCAAGTCCAGAGCGCCCGCCACTGTCCCCGGCAGAGTCTCAGCATGCCGCCGTGCCCCGCCCAACAGCGACCCCTACCTCATACAGCCCTACCTCGTGCTCGAGGAAGAGCGCCTTCATCTGGCCCGCCGACCAAAAGTCCATGGCAAACGAGAGCAGTCGCATCGAGATCTCGTTCACGCGCAGGAAGTTCCCCATGAAGATCACCTGCCGTCAACGACGTGGAGGGAATGATTACTGGCGTTGCTCTCGCTACATCGAGGGCAGTGATAAAACTGGGTTCCCTGTCATGAGCAACATTGATTTGAGTACGATTATCCCACAATGTAGCTATCGAGGTGCTTGCACGGAAATGTTTCCACGACGTACGAGATCCTAAAAGCAGACACATCACGTTCATCTACAACAAATACAAATCATATTGTCCTAAGCAACACTACACGAAAACCAACAACCCGGCCACAACAAATCCGACAGAATTCGATAATCACGGACTTGTTACCAAGACGTTCGAGGTTTTGTTACCACAACGTTCGAGGTTTTGTTACTACCTGCCGGTCTCACATAATACGGTAAATAACGCATCAGTTCGGGCAGTTCTCAGCCACTACCTATGACCTCGCCAGGTAGTAAAGTTTCAGGGATTCAGTTTACATTAGTCTAGTGTTATAGTATTTATTTCAGTTTTTCAACAGCCTCCATCACGATTCTAATCCAACATTGTCCTGAGTAGTCCAAATTTTACGTAAAGCCCAACACATCGAGCACAACAATTCTACCATCTTTAACATAGCTATACCAGAGGTATTTTAAACCTTCGCCTAAGCGGAGGAGGGGTCGATCCGAGCCCCTAGCTATTTTGAAAATAACAGGTGGAACGACACAGTAAGTTGCAGCGTTTTGCTTGTGACCTGAACTCACTGATGTTATATACATATGTTAATCATATACCAGGTCAATTGGTGACCCTAGGATCACATATGCGACCAGAACATATCAAAACCGTGCCAAAAACTGTCGCGGCGCGCATTTACGCCAGCTTTTAGCAACGAGCGTTTCTACTAAAGCGTATACTGCTGAGATCCCAATACAAATCTCATGGGACCTCCACAACAATCCCATTACAGTCCCACTGTGGCTAACATAGGGTTGCACACGTCGACTGAGATTGAAATGTAATTGCTAATCCAATACCACAGAGTCCCACAGGGACCAACATACCATTGTGCATGCCAATCCCATCGGAGTCCCATTTGCACTGGCACATAGTTCGCAAGCCAGTTCCGGGGGAGTTCCACTGGGACTAGCATGGGATTTCCTCGCCGCAGTCACCTCAATGGGGGTCCCACTGGCACTAGCATGGGATCACCATGCGTATCCCATAGGAGTCCCAAAGTGTCCGGCATGGGATTCCCGCGCCGATCCTATTGGGACTGGCATGGAATCTTCAACGATTCATCAGTATCTCCCTCTGAGAAGGGCGTGCACACAGCTCCCATGCTGGTCCGGGCTGATGCCCGTGGGACTAGCAGGCCGTTCCCATTGGGATATACAGACTGGGTTAACCGTGACACGCAGCAACTGTCTATTCAGACCGGTAGAGGCGCAATTCCTGTCGGGCCCCGTAAAACCTGTGCTGACATTATCGGTTTACTACAACCTTGCACTATTTTTAATGTTTGTCCCTTGTGGAGGAATATCAGAGTGACTTAACATCTGGGTACCGATCCACAGACACGTCTATCTGTTATTGACTGTGAAACAATGCTAAAATGTGCAGCAATGAAAATTTATGTGTAAACATTGACATGACAAAGAGGGAAGTCAATGGACGTGATTTAATCCTATCTTATTATTATGACTTGAGAGGAGATTAGACGAAAGCATGCTTCCGAGACATTTCATTGCGCTGCCTTCTCAGACCAGCTAGCGAGGTAAGACCTGTTGTTCCCAGGTCCTCACAGACAGCTGAACGCGGATTTGGGCTAGGATTTACTTCACAGATGAGTGGCGGCTTCGAGTCTAGTTTAATTGTTGTACCCAATGTCAGGTTGGAGAGAAATACAAGTGGCATGGTTACGTGATTTGGGCTTCCAAGAGAGATGGGAGCTTACACATTTAGCTGAGCCAAGACGCAATCCACTGAATTATTATAACATTTTCGCGGTGCATCTGGATAATGGCAATCTAAAACTAGGAGCTTTAGGTTATAATTTTTTTCCAGATTATCATAAAAACCAGTGAAACCAGAGTAAAAACCAGAGTACTGTTCTCTCAACTGTAAGAATAATTTGCAAAATTTTCTAAAATTAAAATCTCATCTACTTTTCAGTCTAGACGTATTCTTATACACACGACGATTTAACATTACTTTCGTAACAATATGACGTTACATATAACATTTTAGCAATACCTACACCTTGACTAAAGAATATATAATACTTTTCCACAGGGTTAGCTGCCGATGCACCCAATAGGGCTCCAACAGGAAGAAAACCACCAGCCGTTACTACACATCAGCGAATTCCACCGCAGAACTAAAACAAAACTCTTCGCCCTTATCGATAAACCATTTTCGACTGCGTCTTCTATGGCATAACTAACGTATCAAGACTATAGAAAACGTTATTTAAAAAAAACATATGGGCTTTGCCCAGCCTTTGATACGGCCACAGTCTCAAATAGCCGGTCCCAGTACAGCCCTGCTGTCCAGGGCGCCATATTCTCTTACCGAAGGGGACCAAATCAACCAAAAAGAGCCAAGAGGGTCGAACCATTTTTAACCACAACAGTGGTTTCCAGCCCACCTTCTACAACTCCTCATTTGCGGACGTCAGAGGGGACTGCCACCCAATCCATCAGCATCTCTACCGATTTATACAAGATAAGGCTTAATTTGTTCGCCGTGCGTCTGCGGCAGCTGTTTACACCGCCATCAAGCGCCGCAAACTCGCAATAAAAACACGGACCTGCCTACTCTGTATACCATTCTAAACAAACAAGTTTTCGTTTTAAAATGTGCAGTTAAAGCTAAACGTAAGAAATAGCGATGTGTTATGTGCGGTTGCTGAATTCGTGAGTCTGTTTTGGCCGAGTGTTGCGCCTAGGCTGCAGTAGCGCAGAATGGGGAGTGAGATGAGAGAATGACGTCCGGGCGTCTGCCACCGTGCGGTAAATTGGTTAAAACAGACCACCCGCCAATCTGCCTCTCCGGCTCCGACGCTGCTCAATAGACGCAATGTGAGATTCCGGCATCCCGTTGCAATATTGATAGAGCAAGGGCGGATATATTGGAGGGGCGGATAGATTGCAGGGGCGGATAGAATCAATTCCTGTAGTAAACAAAGTCGGATCTTGCTTTCAAAAGTTGATTGGTTTTGCGGTGCTGCGCCGATGAGCATGATTTTACATTCCTCGGTCTACGGGGATCTGATGTCGAGCGAGGGATTCGATGTCGTCGATATTATTTTTCAGAAATAGTGAAATGGTCATTTCTCAGGCAGGAGCGTAGCCAGGATTTCGCTCAGGGGGGTGGGGGGCGGCGCTCCGAAAAGGGCCCCTGCGACAGCGCCAAAAGGGCCCTGATGGGTAAAAATGGCCCTGATTGTTACAGCAGCGTGTCCTCAGGAGGGCCCTTCGGGCCCTCGGGGGGGGGGTGGGCTGTCCCTGCCACCCCCCCCTTGTTTACGCCCCTGCTGTCAGGCGGATTGGGCACGGCATGGCCTAAAGTCGCCAATATTACTACTCAGTGAGATTGAAAAAAATGTTCCAAGAATTATTGCAGAGATATTACAATGATACGCTGCAAAATCTGAAGTTTCTATTCTCGTATTATACAAGGAAGCGCGGAGATGTACTCGAGGTGTACCAGATCTTGCATGAACGCATTGAGTGATACCCCGACCATTTCTTCACACTTGGCGTAAACTCGCGCACCATAGGCCATCAGAACAAACTTCTCAAGCCTCCAGGCATTCTCTCGTATTCGACGTAAAGCCTTCAGTGTCAAGAGTTGTAAATGATTGGAGCTCCCTACCCGACCACGCCGGTAGTGCGCCTATAACCATCTCTTTTAGGCGCGACGGGATCAGCAGTGGATGGACAGGTGTAATGGAAGGCAGTATATCTGACACTGACTGAAGCGAGGCACTACGCCACAGGAGCTCGCCGAGATCGCACTGCACAGGCCTAGTGCCTCATCTGGCCCGTAACAAGCCTCAGCTTTGCAAAATTTGAAGCCTCTGATCGGAATTCCACCGAGTAAATTGGGAGTTAATAAAGGTTTCCTTGATTTTTTATAACTATCAGTAATGCATAAAATGCAATCCGGGTCAACAATAAGACTCTCATTAAATTCCCATATTCCAGGGACCCTTTCTAGATTTTGTTCCTTTATAGACCAGGATACACTACAGTGGTCAGTCCTCAAGAATATTGTATATTTAATATGTTTCGAAAAAAGTTCCTCGCTACTTTATTCCTCTCTATGTCAGTCCAGCTATCTGGCCGTTGTATACGGCAAAAGTGTATGCCCGGCTGTATGAGGCCGGAGCCATTATTTTCCCTCTACAACAAGTTGCTTTCTTTTACATCGGATTACAATCTTTTCGATAATTTGTTCCCTAAAACGTTGTCAGCGTCGCATTACACAAGCCTGTTGATGATTGCTAATATATTTCAAATAATCGCGTCGAATGAAGCCTTCTCTCCACAGAAATCAACGGAGATGGCGTGCGCAGTATCAGTTATCCTTCGCCGTGAAAATGCAAATATCGACGGGCCCCGCCCAGCCAATGCCTCCGAAACCTCATACACGTACTTCTCTATGTAAAATGCTCTTTCAAGTGCAAATGGGGCGCGCATTAGGGATCGGGCTATGACAACAAGCAGAACGACGTCTCCTGTGGTGTCATAACAAGAATCACGAATGACTGGAACATTATTTTCATAGAAAGAAAAAACAGCCTGGATCATGGTGATGAAAAGTAACATTTGATCACAGCATTAGACAACAGCTGATTTATAATTAACAAACTGCCGTTCGGCAAATTTCAGTAAAAACAGCACCAAACAACGTAAAACATATTTGCTTCTATTTAAGCAAATCCCAATATTCTTCACATATATAACCTTACACTTTCTGCAAGATAAATCAACGTGGTATGGTTTTATCTACCGAAGCAAACCAAACTTTCAAACAATGAAATTCACCTCGATCAGTCATTATTTGAAACAGCTGTGCCAGATAGCACCATTAACAGTCATTATTTGAATCATATTGAATTTCCTCTGGTTTACATCCATGATTCAAGGGGACAGGCCAACTTACACTTGATTAACTTAATACCACGCGGCTCGGGTCAACACTTTAGAGTCTACGTCCAGTAAAGATCCGCATAGAATTGAAAATGGAATGGGAATTAAAGAACAGAATGGGATGGGGATCAGGGAACGAAATTGAATGGGATAGAACAAAAGTTCCAGGTTTAATTTGGTACGGAACGGAATGGGACGTTATTTTGAAAAAAGTTACGGGAAAATTGATTGGAACGGGGCGGGACCTCCTCTTGTGTATGCTCATTAACAACATGACGGCACACTTTTAACATAGTTTATCGACCTTGAGACATTGAGCTCATTGGTGATAGACGCTATTCTCGACCATGAGAGAGATAATCCGACTTAATTACATACTTAACGGATTTTCATGGCCACTGCCTAATGCGACATTACTTCAGGCAAGGGGTGCCCTGGCAGACTGCCTGACACTGAAACAAAGCCCACGGTACCCGATCAAGCTTATCAACACCATTTCAACAGGCCCATCCACACACTGGTTATCTAGAATACCAAACAAAAGCGCTTCTCAGACCAGTTTCCGCCAATCCTCAACTGAGACAGAGAATTTCTTGGGCTGAGAGAAAGCCCGAGTTACGGTGAAACTCCCAGTGGTCTGAACTGGTTATCAAACGGTAAATTTCGTGGTGATCCGATCCAATATGTAATAACTCATCCACCACAATCAAATAAAATACAGGAATTCAGTTATTGCGCTCGGCAGAGCGCCGACTTCCCTCTACAGCTAATACCAGTGGCGGAGGCGACCTCCCACGCGGGCGGTCCCAGTGGCCGGCGAGGGGCGGCAACGGGAGGTTCTGGCGCGCCCCAAACGGCCAGCCTCCAGCCTCCGACGGCGCTACTGAGCCGCCGGCATAATATTGGCACATTCGATTGACACAGCTGTGACAAAGCACTGCGGAGCATGGTGGGCACCGACAGCCGGCTCCAGTAGCCAACGGCCGCCGCTTGGACGCCGTAGAAAATAAGTCCGAGTCTCGGCTCCAGACCGCCCCTCCAGTGGGAGATATCATTCGGCACATGAAAAGTGAACCGAAGGAGACCAAACAAATGGTGGCCAGGGATCCCGAACGTTGTACGTGTCCTGTGTGCTGTTGGTTACACTTCAAACCATTTGAGCACTACTTAGAAAGGGCTACTCCGAATTACCAGATCTGATCTCGGTAAAGAGAAGGTCAAATAGTACAACAGCGAGTCACCGGTTGGCGGAGGGGCGGCAAACAATAGAGGATGACCTTCGGCGTCCTACACGGGTTTCCAGCGTGAACGGAGGGCGGCTCCACCGACCCCAGGGGGATGCGACCAGTTCTTCCGTCCACCTGAATCTGGCCCGCACTCACTGAACTGTAGTAGAGTGAGTACCCTCCCTCTTTCCTCGTTGCCTCGTCCACTTTCCCCCAGTATACTGAGAGGTATTAGCTTCCTGACTTTTCTCGGGGATACCGCCGAGAGTTTTGGCCCGGAGAAGCACGGGGGTTGTCATGTTGGCGCGCTTCTCGCCAGGTGCCTGGCCGCACAAGTCCATTCCTAATGGGTTTAAGCGGCCGATCAAAAAAGTTCCGCCGCCAGCGTCCATCATTGTTGGTGCAAAGCGAGTGCAGGTACGTAAACAGTCATTCCGGCCACCGCTGGAGTGCTAGTGTTCTGGTAGGGCCCGCTGGAAGGCGCCTACTGGGGAAGTCGAAGGTGCAGTCGGAGCGCTCGTTAGGCTTGAACACGTGCGCTGTTCCGCAGAGATTCGCAGGTTCGAGCTCGCCCAGATGCAGACTTCGGCGCCCTGCCCTAACCCAAGCCTAACTTACTCCCTCTGCCCCGCCCTTCGACGCAATATAATCTTGAGGCTGATTGCATCGCAAAATCACAAGAAAAACACTCTCGTGTTCGGCCACCCCGTACCGGTACGGAGCACCTTGATTGCGACCGTAAGACACAACCGGAGGTCATGTTTTCCAGCACGTCGAACGGATGGAGACACGCCTGCTTTAATGGAGGGGCAGTGTCGTCGGCACCAGACACATCAGCCGTCGCGTCTGACACCGAAATCACCTCGGCCCTGGTCCCCGGGCACCGGTGCATCTCCGTCCGGCCTACTGGACCGTGGCTGTCCAGCGCCGGCCGGGGGACGCCCGGAAGTGCACCTCCCTGGACCGGATGTCAACAAAGCGGCAGGATCTGCAGGCCAGCACCGTCCACCGCCGCAGACAGTGTGCTGGGAACACACTGCCTCCGACATCACGTGAAGTGAAAAGAGCGCAAAGTAAAACAAGAAAAGAAACCATAGAAATCAGCGCCGGGTAAAAGGTGAGCCTGTCAAGCCTACGTTTCCAAAAATCTGGCGTAACTGCTGGAGTTGAGTGTTATGCAGTGCTATGACAGAGACAGCGTTATGCAGCAATGCAAACAAAAGGTGTTGACGATCCTCAGCATGCTGAGCCCTGGCGAATCCACGGGGAGAGGAAGGCATTTGCCCACCGCCCCCTCCCAACCCACTGATTTTGCCAGATGAAAAAACACCCTGGTTTTAAATCTTGGCCTCCATTGCCCACCCCCCCTCCAAACAACCGGTGTAGATCGACCACTGACGCTTGCATAGATTACGAGGATCCCGGCACCCTGCAAAGGCCGACTGGCGGGACCTGGATCCAGAACACTTGGCTTAAAGAGGGAGACTTAACCAATGTTTTTCCAAGAGATTAACCCGTGTATCACGTCCGCAGGGAAATCATCAACTTTACACTTATCAACACAGACATTTAAAAGAGAGCATTCAACTGTCGCCTACAAGCAATTGATTTCTTTAAATCTACAACGGACCTGCTCAATACCTCGTGGCAAGAAGTGCAGCTCCTCCGAATTGGTATAGAGAAGTTAATAGAGGCACCTGATTGGATGAGAGCTTCCGTGAAAAGTGAGAATAACACTACCCCACAAATTGCCTGCACACTCAGTGGCGGCGGATGCTATTTTCGGATGGGGAGGGGCAATAATTTTTCCAGGGGCCCCCTTGACGATGAGGCCACCTCGGCAGCAAAGGCCCCCCTAAAAACTGAGAAACTGTTGAGGACCCAGTCAGGTCGCTAATGAGCATTCAGAAAAGAACTAAGCTAAAATTCCTTATTTTTTCCAGGGCCCCTTCTGATAATTTTGGGGAAACTGCCCCCTGCCCCCTTATCCACCGCCACTGTGCACACTTGGTGATGTTTTCAACCAAGGGACCAATTTGCACAATCTCAAAGACTTCCTGCACTTTATTTGAGTCATTGTGCCTGTGCACCCATTCCCACATTCCAGAGACTTACGCGACCTTTCCTTATTGTAATCCAGTCATAAACTCCTTTTGGGCACTCCACGTTATTTCCTTTTCAACATCCCCCTCCATATACGCTAAAAACACCCTCACCACCGTTGCAATGAAATATGTTTAATTTCAGCCCATCACTGGGATATATTTTTCACCGAGCAATAGTCTTCCTGTGTGATGATCTGAGATATATTCGAATTGTTTCTTTCCGACGCCAAATCTGGTTTTAAAGACCAACACATGGTCAGCTCGTCATACCACTACAATGTCTTCCAACTGCACGTATCTGAAGCTCACAACGTCTGACTGAGTCGTCTTACTTAGTGACTAGGCATGCAAGTGAAAGCAGCAAATGTCTCCTCTTCAGGCAGACACACAGACGTACAAGATTGGTGCCCCAGCCGGTGCGATCAGGGTGACACATGATTCAAATACAAGTTGCCCACCTTGACAATGTTCAGAAAGTATCGATTAATTTGCCTGGGTGTCTCATTGCATTGCCATTTTTATCTCGTCATTATTTGTCACGTCAGATTTACTTCAAATCCGACGGAACCAGTTTGAATGAGTTACCACCTCGACTGCACCAAGTCCGAGGGAATCGCGTGTGCCTGCAGGGCTTTAACCTTACACAGTCCTCAGTCCTTCACACATTTAAACCACACGACAAACATTTCACGCCCGTTTCCCACGCCGCGCAAGAACACCCCTCCGATCCTGGACCACTATTGACTAATCTCCAGCCCCATGCTGCGGCAGCCCGGTTCCCTCGCATCCCCCTCTCCCCGGTAATCTATCGCCACGCTCCCCCTCACCCGCCTGACTCCGTCCACGCCGCTCTCACCCGTTCGATGTTCTCGTTGTGCGCGCACATGAGCGCGATGGAGCCGATGTTGTTGGTGATGGTAGCCAGCGTGGCGCGCGCCAGGTCACTCTTGTCGACGTTCTTCCGCCTCGCTAGCACGTGCATGTGTCCGAAACTGGACCGCCGAGACACACGCCACCGGTCAGTGATCAAACTAACCGAGGTAAGTCAGCATGATTATAGCTGATCAAACAAGAGGGAGTCCAAGAGTCAGGAGTACATGCATCAGTATGGTAACCACACAAACTGCCGCCACATACAACAGTTCGACACCCACCGAGCTCTCCTGTGTTCACTGCCCTACACACCGTGCGCAGACGCAAGTTCCAGCCCAAAGAACTACGCATACTTGCCCTTCAATCCCTCTCGTCCGCACGTCGAACCATGATATAAGCAATAGCAGTCTGACCGGCGCAAGTGGTATGTCTACGAGGGACCCTTTCGCCGTGACCAGGGATTTTGCGATCTTTTGTATTTTCATGAAGAAGGGGCTCAATACAAGGCTGAATTTACAGCTTTATCATACATGTGTTCCCATCAAATATTTACCAGGCGTATGCATGACAGTGTCTCCGTAACGTAAAACCAAGCTAAATATTTGCCAGGCGTGCGTATGGGCATTTATCCGTAAGGACGGACATCGAGCCTCTATGGTAAGGAGATGCAGGTAGTTGGCACAGACTTGATACGGGAGACCATGCCTTTCTTGGTGAACAAAGGGGCCAACACTGAGAATCTCCAACATGGAAATTGTATAATAAAGTGGGCATTTATACAGAAACGGAGAAGTTGTATGTGCTTAGCACGCGAGTTGGCCCTTTAGGATGTCCGACTATTCAATTAACAACTATAGAACCAATGAAATAGTTGAATAATGAGCGGCGTCCAGCTTCAATACGTGTATGAAACAACCGAAACATTTCCCTGGCATGCAAGAACGTTCCCACAATGAAAGCGTGAAAGTCATCAACCGAATCCATCCATCTTCCCCCCCACCAACCAAATGATAATGGTTTCACTGTCGTCCCCCACTGTCAAATGGGTGGGAGGCACACACCTGGAGGCCACAGTGTCGCCGCTGAGGCCGAACCTCTGGTAGTCACCGCCATAGATGTCCTTGACCAGTTTGTCGACCCTGCTGCTGTCGCCGCGGGCCGCCAGCTCGATGGCCTCTTCAAACGTACTGCAGCCGGTCAGCAGGCAGCACAGGCCGAGGAAGGTACCGCCGCCCAAGCTGCCGGACCACAGGAGTCAGAAGGAATGTACCGCCGCCCAAGCTGCCGGACCACAGGAGTCAGAAGGAATGTACCGCCGCCCAAGCTGCCGGACCACAGGAGTCAGAAGGAATGTACCGCCGCCCAAGCTGCCGGACCACAGGAGTCAGAAGGAATGTACCGCCGCCCAAGCTGCCGGACCACAGGAGTCAGAAGGAATGTACCGCCGCCCAAGCTGCCGGACCACAGGAGTCAGAAGGAATGTACCGCCGCCCAAGCTGCCGGACCACAGGAGTCAGAAGGAATGTACCGCCGCCCAAGCTGCCGGACCACAGGAGTCAGAAGGAATGTACCGCCGCCCAAGCTGCCGGACCACAGGAGTCAGAAGGAATGTACCGCCGCCCAAGCTGCCGGGCCACAGGAGTCAGAAGGAATGTACCGCCGCCCAAGCTACCGGGCCACAGGAGTCAGAAGGAATGTACCGCCGCCCAAGCTGCCGGGCCACAGGAGTCAGAAGGAATGTACCGCCGCCCAAGCTGCCGGACCACAGGAGTCAGAAGGAATGTACCGCCGCCCAAGCTGCCGGACCACAGGAGTCAGAAGGAATGTACCGCCGCCCAAGCTGCCGGACCACAGGAGTCAGAAGGAATGTACCGCCGCCCAAGCTGCCGGACCACAGGAGTCAGAAGGAATGTACCGCCGCCCAAGCTGCCGGACCACAGGAGTCAGAAGGAATGTACCGCCGCCCAAGCTGCCGGACCACAGGAGTCAGAAGGAATGTACCGCCGCCCAAGCTGCCGGACCACAGGAGTCAGAAGGAATGTACCGCCGCCCAAGCTGCCGGACCACAGGAGTCAGAAGGAATGTACCGCCGCCCAAGCTGCCGGACCACAGGAGTCAGACACGGGCCGAGGAATGTACCGCCGCCCAAGCTGCCGGACCACAGGAGTCAGAAGGAATGTACCACCGCCCAAGCTGCCGGACACACAGGAGTCTGAAGGAATGTACCGCCGCCCAAGCTGCCGGACACACAGAGAGTCAGACAGACAGGCCGAGGAAGGTGGTACAGTACAAACAGACAGACAGACAGACAGACAGAAAAGAATATTCTAGTCTTTAGCTTTTAATTTATCTTAACACGCGCCCCGCTGGGGTCCCTGGCATGACGCGCCCCGCGGGAGGGGCGTTTTCCGCCCCCTCCGTATCTCGTTCGCCACGAAAGCTAAAGGAAAACTACGGGCGGCGTTCAAAAGCTCTCGACAAGACGAAGACATTTTATACGAATAATTTTTATGTCAGGCCAATATTGAGGTCAGCATAGGTCAAAGAAGGTTCCATAGGCTTAAAACAGAGCAGTGTACGTTTCTTTCTCTATATCTGCCGTCAGGGGAGCTAGAGCAAATATTTATGCATCATTGGATTCCTCTCATCCCAGCGAATCGAATGATGTATAATATGAACTTGCTAGGTCAAATAGTGAAAATGACCAGGCCTCGAGCTAGATCAGGGTCACAGAGTAACCTGGTATTGTCATGTTGCACATCAATAGACTCCCCGTGACAATATAAGCACAATGCAAGCAAAATGAGAGCTTTATCTCAACTCAGTGAGAAGTTATTGGCAAAAAAATCACTCTATACTCCCGTGACCTGATATGACCTTTGAGAGGTCAGATGCTCAAAAACTCAAGTTAATGGTCAAGATCGTGGTAAGAGTACACGATTTGAGGATTTTCAGCTTTATCTATCCAGTATTTACCGAGAACGAGCCCATTCTATTTTTCACCATAGACTTACCATAGTCTTATAATGGGGTGACCAAAAAATTGACCCCACCTTAAAACAATATCAAAATTCAGAGATAGCAGATTTGTAGTTCTTACTGACCTTATCATATTGTGGAAATTTCAAATTGATTGGTTCACTGATGTTCCCTGGGCGCCACTTCAAACTCGTGATTTTAGGTTTTGAGGTTGGGTCACTTGACCTTAAATAGCTACTTGACCTGACAGGACCTTAACTAAAAAATTTGATCATATGTGTAAAATTTATCAGGGATAAGGTACTGTAACTTCCGTTGTTCTTCGTTTCTTCGTTTTTGAGCTATCTGGGGAAAACCAGGAGGGGGCGAATTTCGCCCCCAGCGGGGCGCGTGTTAATATAATCCCGTACCAAAGACCTTTGACCTGAAAAACCTTACACCGACCGACCGACCGACCGACCGACCGCGAGAGAGAGAGAGAGAGAGAGAGAGAGAGAGAGAGAGAGAGAGAGAGAGAGAGAGAGAGAGAGAGAGAGAGAGAGAGAGAGAGAGAGAGAGAGAGAGAGAGAGAGAGAGAGAGAGAGAGAGAGAGAGAGAGAGAGAGAGAGAGAGAGAGAGAGAGAGAGAGAGAGAGAGAGAGAGAGAGAGAGAGAGAGAGAGAGAGAGAGAGAGAGAGAGAGAGAGAGAGAGAGAGAGAGAGAGAGAGAGAGAGAGAGAGAGAGAGAGAGAGAGAGAGAGAGAGAGAGAGAGAGAGAGAGAGAGAGAGAGAGAGAGAGAGAGAGAGAGAGAGAGAGAGAGAGAGAGAGAGAGAGAGAGAGAGAGAGAGAGAGAGAGAGAGAGAGAGAGAGAGAGAGAGAGAGAGAGAGAGAGAGAGAGAGAGAGAGAGAGAGAGAGAGAGAGAGAGAGAGAGAGAGAGAGAGAGAGAGAGAGAGAGAGAGAGAGAGAGAGAGAGAGAGAGAGAGAGAGAGAGAGAGAGAGAGAGAGAGAGAGAGAGAGAGAGAGAGAGAGAGAGAGAGAGAGAGAGAGAGAGAGAGAGAGAGAGAGAGAGAGAGAGAGAGAGAGAGAGAGAGAGAGAGAGAGAGAGAGAGAGAGAGAGAGAGAGAGAGAGAGAGAGAGAGAGAGAGAGAGAGAGAGAGAGAGAAATCAATATAATAGGTACATCAATACCAATATAATATCAGTGATACACTATTAGTATTTCGTTTATCGGAACATCGGTATCTCTCAACGAGCAAATTTTCGGGCCAATGAACCTGATCAGTATTTGTTTACATCTAACGCACGAATGAATCGCCATCGCATCGGTAGCCGGTTTAAAAACACCGAAACTTGACGCGACTAAATATCTCAAATATCGACGTCAGTTCTGGACAGCAATTTAGCACTGTCGACTTATCAACTGCCAGGGTCATACGGCTCCTCCACACAGGTCTCTAATGCGATAAGCCGCCCAGTGCGGCGCCGGTCTGGCAGGCACCCGATCTGTCCCGCCAGAGTTCTACATTAAACCTAAGTGGGCCCGGGCCAGCGACACAATGCTGTATCCAGTGACCCTGAAATTCACCGCGCAAACAGCCACAATGAATGAGCTGTATGGATGTACCTGTTGAACCCACAGGAAAATTAAGTACTGTCTGAAGACATTGGGCGGGATAAAATCGTTTTGTCACAGTCATACTAAGTCAAAGTATATAGGTATGTAATAAAAAATAATAGCAAAGCATTTCGAAGATAATACGTCTTTTCCAGTGGCAAAACAATATCAACCACGCAATTGCGCATACAAAATGCTCACAGGGAAATATAGCCTTTTGAGAAAATACTTCAACATCAACAGGACAACTTCCTACTTAAAAATTCAGGCTTCGACACTATTTCGTTTAAAGAAAACATTGCTGCCGTCCAACAGAAGAAAAACGTATATCACATTCGGAGTATTTTACAGGAGAGCGCTTTTTCCGTTTTGCTTAACATAAGCGGGCCCTGGAACTGAATTGAAAAGACGATCAAACAAAGAACATTAAGGGAGCTTTGTCAAATTATTTGATAAGTAGATGCAGCTTGTCTTTTAGCATTGAATGATATCAAAATCTCAAAATCGAAAACATGTGACTTACACTTTTCTTCCCTGGGACAGCAGATTGTTTTGGGAACACGACTGCTATTACATGAAATTCCCTTCATAGAGATTTTCGCACGGGCTTCGGCAACAGCTGAGTAAGCCCTGACATGATATTCTTGCTCTCAGAACAGTGGCATACTAACAACAAAAACATTGGAAGCTCTAATTTTGTGGAATATGAATTTGACTTTTACACGTTGAATGGTTTAAAAAAGAAGAGTTTATTGACCTGCAATGATCATTGCTTGAGCAGCTTATATTGTTTAGAGAATGACAAAGAATGCCTGTTTCCGGAAAATCTGGCTATTACTTTATCTTACGTGTTGATATCTTACGTAATTCATCTTGTTAAGCGACTTTCTAGGGACTGCCTTCAAAACTACTGGCTATCATTTCCTCATACATATATCTTTGACTTTTGCTTTGCTCGACTGTCAGTGGCAAAACCATGGTATTGGGCGCCGTTCCGGTCCCAGTCTGCTCGATTGCCAGCACCAACAAGAGTTTCTGACTCACTCCGCAATTTAGTTCGCTTCTGAGAAAGAGTGCAGTATATGGGTCCAATTCTCACAGCAGGCGTCTGGGTCTCGTAATCCAGTGAGCCGCCTAAACCCGCACCCGTGTACATGCCGGCGTGTCCAAGTATTTAAACGTCCTCTCATGTCGAAATGAAACACAAGGGCACATCCTTGAACGCATAATTTCTAGCTACACTTGAATTCGTGTTTCTTCCACTTGAGGAACCGGCACTGGATCGAATGCGTCGGGTACGAGAAAAGCTTGGAACAGGCAAGCACTGCAGTAACACATGTTCGTTGGCATCGTTCAGTCATCTTTGGTAATCACCTACCGAAAAATCTCCCCGTGACCAGTAGTTAAGTATAAAGGTTATAGGTATCCCTTAAACACTCATTTCCATTTCTGGCGCCAAATTTCTTTCGTTCCATTCTATGAAAGAGCAACCATCCATAACATAACGAGCCCTGAGCACGCTGGCCGAGGTGAAAATGTTCTAGTCACGAACAAAGACCGATCGTTGGTTTGGCGCTGGTATCGGTAGACTAGTTTTTCAGTAGTGCATGTTCTACGACATAACACCTCCAGTAAAAAATCATACAATTTTCAATTCCTTCCGACTTTCTTTTTCACATCCCTTAACCCGCGCCCCACCGGGGGGTCCGGCGCCACCTTCGCCCCACCGGGGGGCCATCGATGGCCCCCCTCTAACTCCGAAAATATGGGCGTTAGCGCAAATCTGCAAAGTGCAATAGAAAGCTCGCGTGAATTCAGCAAGAAATTATTTCGCATGTTTTAGTGCTCAGGTCAATGGTTTGACCTCCAGAGGTCAAATTAGGTCAAGATCGGCTATTTTCACTCAAATATGCAATGATTAAGCCAAACTGGGCATAACTCTTATGTCATTAGAGCTATTGAGGCCTGGTAAAGTACATTTGATAGCAAATTGCCAGTACTTTTTCTGCTATGTGGAACGTAAAGACCTCCCGCCAGTGGTTTGACCGCCAGAGGTCACCTCGTGACCTAATATGACCTGAGGTCACGAAAGGTCAGAAAGTGACCTTGCCGTATATCAAATGAAAGCCAGTGACCAGACAAACACGATGGTGTTTGTTTCATTGCTCTAGCTCAATTAGGTCAAAAGTTATTGTCAAAATACTGTTTTTGACCTCTGGTGACCTTGGATGACCTTGGAAAAGTCAAAGGGCAAATATGACCCCTGGGATCCGTGAAAGGGTGTCCCAAAACGTTGTTCTGAGCAGTCTGAGTATTTGCAATCATTTTTGTGGCTTTTATATCATGAAATAGCTTTTCCCCATGCTTTTCCAATGGGAGAGGTCGCCTCGTGACCTGACCTCAGGGCACGAAATCGAAAAATCCCGGATATACACCTTGTAGACCCTGGAGGGATCATGAAGTGTAGGAAGTTTCAAATCGATCGACTTTGAAATGTAGCTCTTACAGAGCTCTAAAGGTGAAGTGAGGTGACCTTGGTTGACCTCGTCTGGTGACCTGACCTTGGGTGACCCGGGGTAAAAAATTTCAGGGATGATGGGAAAATGATGCAGTGAGAGGTAGAGCCCTCAACCGCGGTGCTGCGCCTCGTCGTTTTTCTGCTATCCCGGAAAAACCTTAGGGGGGCCATCGATGGCCCCCCGGTGGGGCGAGGGTTAATCCCAAGCCTAAAGCTTGCTCTGACCACGCCATCTACCCGTCATATCCGTATTACTAGTTCCTATTCTGAACGTTACGATACCGTGGCGCTGCCAGCGGTACTCGGTACCTTTAGCCGATATTTCCCCTTGCAACCTTCAAAATTCCAACAAACGTGGGACCCAGGCGAGCAGCACAGTCCAGACGTATAATATTTGAAATATCAAGCGGAGGATACAGGTTTGAGGTGATGGGGGAGGGGCGAAGTGCATTAATCGAGGAAAGCTTTTGGAGTCTGATGAAAATCGGCCAGCTAAATGCATTTCCACCTCTTTGTCGTGGCTCCAGGCCTGGCGGTTACCCGGGACCCGAAGAATGAGGACTACAAAATATGCAAAGCTGTGGAGTAGTTTGCAACATATTTCAGAATCATTACAAATTACCTCCAGTTAATTCCGCCTTGCAAAAGAAAAGGGGTATTTCTCATTGCTACAACATTGGAGATACATTTCCATTTGCACGACAGAATTGTCTTAGGTCTGACCATATCCGCACAGAGCCGTAGCTGTCAGAGTTGTACAATATATACGACTACTGGCATCGATTAGCGAGCATTACAGGTCAAGGGTGGCGGTCGGCCTTCATCTTAACCTGCTTCCCCACTGGCACAGCCGCTCCATCGGCGGCTGGCAATACGCGGTCCCGGGCCAGAAGCTTTCAGTCAAACACACGGCGTCTGGACCCTGTCGACTGAACACCAGGCCCGCCGGCCGCTTCTCATGTCGCAACGACGCGAGAAGCAAAGGCAAAACCGAGGCGGTGCGATGTCCCAGAACTAAACAACAGCTAGCATTGAATAAAGCCTGCTCATGCCCTGATTGGAAAATATATCCAATAGAAGATTGAGGAATAGAAGCTGGCTTTAATACTAGCAGTCATGGCAGATGGTCTCCAAAGCAACCTCATCCATTCACGATGGCTTATTTCTGGCAGCATCATGGTTTTTATTGCGTCCTGCCGCGGGTAACGACGCGCCCACCAGTGCCTCCTGAGCAGGCAGCTGACGGCTGCCTGAGCGGCGGCAGCGCCATGACCGATGTGCGTTTTTTACGCCACAATAAGGCAGGCGCCAGACATGCTTCATCTATCTCGCGCAGGGCACAATGGCGGCAGCTCAGGAAAACCGCCTCAAAAAGCTTCAAGCCGATAATCTGGCAGAATCACTCGAGCGGAATGGGAGCTGGCCTTTAATGTTTCGCCTTTAATGCTTATAATGTCTGCTATAATGTGTTTTCACCTAGTGAGAGCAAAGCAGTCGATTTAATGGCTAATAACATGACACCGAACTGCCAACAAATAAGAATCTATCCAAACCATGTCATTAAAACATTCAGCACGGTGCTGCGGGTACCTGCACAGCTGTCTTGCGGGCCGAGTGGTCATGCGCGACAGACAGCACTTCCGTAGCACTTGATCGAGACACCATAGTCTAAGAGGTGCCAAGACTCAAACTCGAGATGCTTTTGCATCGATTGAGTTATTGTTTTACAGTTACTTGTACCCGCTGTTAAAGGAAATATACGTGTGTATGTACGTATATATGTACCTGATTAATATCGCTAATGCCTGTGCCATTTACAAACCCCAAAACTTTCAAATTATACGCATACAAGCCTCTACGCAAAAGTTACAGGTTGGGTGGTTTCCTGCATGGGACGCTGATATCCCCTTCCAAAAATATATGTCTTCAATGGAGTTACTATTACTCCGAGAGGGATCCCGAAAACGCATTCAGCACTAAGACCCAATGCCTGATCGAAAAGATAAGGCTACATCGCCTACGGAGTATACACGATCCAAAAAACTGACATGAGACCAGCAAAACAGATCAAATAAGTCTGAAAAATCAACTTGACCGAGAAAAGATCGAAAACCAGTTCACAGGGGCCATGAGGTCCGATTTACCTCTACAATCAACTGCAGCCGCTGAAGCTTTAGAAGGAACATATACAGCTAGTGTACTTCTCACCTAGTACCCGAGACGCGTTTGTACTTCTCCGGGCCGTAGACCGCCAGGATGCTTACTCCAGACCCGATGTTGACCACCTGGATGCACCACAGAGTTAGCAAGGTGCGGGGCAAGAATCAGGACAGTTCACAGAAAATAAAACACTCCCTCCCCCCAGGAAAAACAGCACATAAGACGGAAACAGACAGCCAGCCATGGTTTTGTCGTATCTTACGGCACGTTATCTCTTTCGAGTTCGCATTCCGCAAAATATGTTTTTGGGACCCAAAATCGACTGCAATACACCATACCGCTCACATTTCTGATAAACTATTTCAAACATAGAGTCAACGTCCTCTGTACGGGTACCAGAGCCGAAAATTCCAACACGAAATCGGCGTCCTGTGTAAAGATTATCAGAACCGACTTCAATCAATCAAAGCAGCTTGAAACTGATTGAAGAATATCTAAGTTACCAGTCTCGGTCCACCACAAACTAGTCGTCTCCAGGGGGCTGCTCTTACGAGATAAGGGTACGGTCGACTGAAGTCGAAAGGCACTTTGTGGCAGAGCTGTTCGTCGGTAGGCTTCTCCCAGTAGTAGAGCTCGTGGCTGTTGTTGTTCTCGATGTAGTGAAGGCCGTTTAGAAGCGAGTCCAGCTCGTCGAACTTGTGCAGCTTCATGTTAACCTCCTGCAGAATTCACGCGGCGTTTAGCACATGCCGGTCACAAGCGCATGTATAATACTGCACAAAAAGTTGAGATAACCGCCAAATGTTTCGAAAAATAATTGGAGTCCAGATATCACACACGGATGACTGGGATACAAATGTCAAATGACGTTGAAAGTTTGCTTTAAGGGTGAATTAAAAGTAAGCTCAAACAGGACAGAGTGTTGTGTCATGTGTTGCATGTAATGTCTTCCAAGTAAAAGCAAGAATATTTGCGGACAGCTAGGTGTACCCAGGCAGTGCCGAAGACATCAAAACTGAAATTGAATTTTGTGTCGATTTGTTACTCGATTACAGAGGTAGCAATAAACTGGATGAACCACTGACTGAAAACCATGTAAAGAGTACATTTTAGGATTTAACTCAAATATAACACCAAATTTATAGCTTTCACCTGTCAACAGAGGACAAAGACAGACACATAGATTGTCTTTCTCGTCCCCTGCTGGTTACACCACAGACTCTCCCGGTGCTCACTCCACCCCTTCCTATGATATGTATCTCATCCACACCTGTTTGCACGCTCTTGCAATGTCTGATAAGTCCGAAATATCAAGGGACATGGCCCAAATTCTTTCAGGCGAACACGCCTTCAGCTAAAGGTTCAACATACGCGAGATATAAGTAGAAGAGGACAATGGAGGAGTCTGTAAATTTACCACGCAGATGAATACAGTGCATGACAAGTTTGATAACGCATTTACGAATTTTTGTGTATTCATAAAAGAATCGTCTAGCAATCCTCTCAATTTCCGATTATATACCGGTCTATGCCGGCAAACATATTTGTCCGTGCTCAAGAGTTTGTACCCAGTCCATTTTGTTCTGATTAAGGAGGCATTGGCAACATCTCTCATCGGCTCTGCTGATGCAAATTGATCCGAGGCTATTGGGCCCAAGAATTCAGGTTTATTTGCCAGGGACATTTTTCATATGATCACCTGCACTGTATGCAACGTTAATAACATTTATCATCCACATAACTTTTGGGGTAAAATAAAGAATTTTCTCTACTAATATAGGTAATCTGCATATATCTATCGACAGCTGGCTTATCCATTATGAGCGCTATATGGCCTTAAGGTTGGCGCACCCTGAAGTCACAATAATTAACCGGCTTATCAATTTACAGCTAACCTATTGATCCAAGTGTCGCAGTGACCTACATCCGTGCCATGAGTGAGGAGTAGGTACATAATTCACACTAGTGTGTGTGTAAATTTTAGATACAAGGCCTATTGTAGGCCTTAAAGAGCACTATAACACCCCATAAATACCTTTTCGAAGTCCTTTTCGAATTTGTAGGCGCCGCCGCCGGTGGCACACACTGTGGAGGCGAGCGTGGCCATGCCCTTGGACTTGGCCAGTTCGAGGAAGTTGCCCATCTCGGCCGTGGGGAAGCGGATGTAGTGCAGCGTGCCTTGCCGACCGCAAATGTAGGCGTTGTTCATCTGGAACAGAACACACTCACTCATGATAACGTCAAGTCGAGGAGCAAGCTCAGAAAAGTGTTGACTCAATCTATGAAACAATAGAAGAAAATGAACAATGAGGATGAAAACGACTCGCCGGTTCCGGGGTTCCATGGTCTCCCCGCAAAGTCACTTTTCTCAGAGGCACCACCATCCAAAAAAACAATTTCCGTAGTGATGGGTACATTTGAAAGCTAACACCCACCATTCCACCAAGCAGAGGAAGTACTCTGTGCACAATAGAATGGATCGCGATAAACGGTCAAACTAACGTCGTTTTGCGCTGAGAAAACCGATGATGATTGAGGTTTTAGGGCACGTCAGCTGTTGAGGCTATATGTACCGTATGTACCCATCGTTATCGGATTATACCAGTTATTGGGCAACACTGGGTATGTTACGACTAAAAGCATATCATGGGGTTGTAAAGCGTGTCTTCATGTAGCTAGTTAAAAATACAGCTGCAAGTTTGTACGTAAAACTGGTTTGGCGTGGGTTGTAGATGATCTGGAACTTAACCTTTTTTAAACTGTAGGCCACTACGGATGTCTACCGCTGCACTGTCACCGAGTAAGTCAGTCATGGGTGTTGGTGGGAAGAACCTGGTGCGGATTCTAAGAATCTGTTCGCAGCCAGCGCCAGCATTGAGTACATGTACACGTTGAGAATACCAGAAGCCTGGAGACCGGGCACTGGAGCGCTGTGACACGCGCTCGCACCTGACTGGCTCGGCGCGTTGCTAACCGCCTGAGGCGACAGTGAAGTCACTCACACCACACAGGTTACAACACCAAAAAACCGCATTCCGCACGTCACAGCTCCCTGATGAGACTGGCGCGAACGAGACAGGTTTGACATTGCATTCGACCTTCGGCCAAATATGGAATTTGATTAGTAGCTAGCAGGTCTGCGAGCTGGTTACATTAGCACATCCGGAGCGGTATCGGCCTCCGCGGGGATAAGATACCGTTTGTCGCGATCTGATATCCAGTGATTTGAACCCTGACTTCCAGTGATTTCCATGACTTTGATCCCTTTTGCGCGACTTTAATAGCACGCAAAAGGGATCAACGACGGTCTGTACGAATATCCATTCTAAGAGGTAGCGTTGCTATTCCCTATTTCGGCTTCTTTCGTAAGTTTAAAATAATCCAGCGGGGCCATAACATTACGCAACACAACAGTTCGTTAACTCGTGATCAGGAATTCAGAGACTTTCTAAACTCACCATGAATACTATTTCTCTACCGCTGTAGGGCACCAGCCCGGAACTCTGAAACGGGCTAGAATGATATCACCGCGCTCGGCCTGGCTGTAGGTATCGCTAAATTATGGAATAATTTATCCAAAACTGTCCGTGGAGTCACAGTGGCCGGGGATCTGCCTCACCTGCAGGTGGGAGTCCCGGTGGCCGGTGGTGCCGTAGGCCGAGTTGCTGGTGAGATAGCGCCGGATGTTCTTGAGCGTTTCCACTTCCTCCGCCTCCTCGTCGGGCGAGGTGTCGGTCGGCTCGAAGTAGACGATCTTGGTGAGGGTGCCGCCGATGTCCATGCCGAACCATGGCATCGCTGCCGGCGGGGCGGCGCCGGGTCAGCGGCACGCACGGCTCAGTGGCTCCTCTCAGCGGCAGATCGCTGAGGCCAGTATCCCCGGTCACAGGCCCGGTGGGCTCACTGAATCAGGCGTGATTGGGTGCCGGCAATGCCGTGCGACTGGTTGCGAGTTGAAAACACCACATAAACTCACCAGGGGAGTCGATCACCACACAAAATCGACCCATTTGTTTTTATTTCATCTGCCGACCTCTGATCCAGAAATTTGACACAACATATTCATAACTGTTGTCATTTTGTTGCACTCGAGTGCACAAGAATGTACAAGAAGGAAATGGGTTTTCCTACGGAACCAGGAGAAGAATATTCTCACCAATATCGGACGGACTGGTATGGCTCTCTTACTCGTCTGAGCTAAGCCAGAAGCCATCTAAATACACATAATGATACATGGACTCAGTGCCCGACCTGGAAAGGTGATTTGGGGGGGTGCTTTTTCTCTGGATCCGCCTTTGAATATATTTGAAAACCATAACGGGGACGCATGTACAGCTCCGTCCGGCCTTTACAAGCCGCTGCGACCCCGTAACAAAACCTCTCAAAAATCATATCTGGAGTTGGAGCCGCCTAAATCTGGTCGGCTCCGAAACCGTGCTAGACTTAATGCGCTGGCTATCGCTGCAGGAGGCATTGTACATCAGCCGTTAATACAGCGACCCGAAGCTTTTTGACTGTCATTACGAACACGACCGATTTCTGTGACAAAGCGCGAGCAGCTGTGCTGAATCAAACGGCAAGAGGCCATCATTACAGGTATTAACGTGTCATCACACGCCTCCGGTACCGGAATCAGCTGACTGTGCGTCAGCGCCGCTACTCTGACCATGCCGCCACCTGACTAAGTGGAGCAATTAGGCAACAGACGGCCAGCTACTGAATCCGACAGCAGGGGGCAAATAATGACACAATGCCGTAGTCATGAATAATTGTTGGTATCCGATGCCTCCATGAAACCTTCACCGACATAATACAATTTAGCCAGTGCAAACAATATCGATTCAGCACGTGAAAACACGTCGGAATACATAACAGGGGAATCGATCTCATTCAGCAAGATAATCAAAAGGCCCTGAAAGTAAATTATTAGAAAATTTTTAAGAAAATTATTATATTACATCACAGGCAGTTCCTCCAGTCTATCACTTGCCAATACGGGTGTATAGCCACCAAAGGATTTAGGTTTTCACTAACGACGGGGGGGGCGAAACCTTACAGGGCGGAATCACAGCGCACAACTTATAGGCGCCCCACGAAAGACAATTTCGGATATTTTCTCCTCCCGGACGGTGTTCCAAAAGCTACATTGGAAAGTGGCAGACAAAATTTTGCCGGAGCCGCGTCACTTTCCGGAGAGAACGGGCTCAAAAGTCGAAGGCCTGTCTGCGGCTAGTAGTGGACGCGCGGTCAGCAATGACAGACTTGAAAACGGAGCGTTTCCGGACGGTCATGTGCTAGCGTCTGCTGTAGAGCGCATGTTCTGCACAGTCTCCGCTTCTGACAGGCGTGCTGTTTTTTCAAGCTAGCCCGACGCCTTCGAAAGTCGACGCCTCCACAGACCTACAGGGGAGGGCCACTGGTGCCTTGGATCGGATCCTGATAATAGCTCAACTAAATGACATTAGTGCATCACCACTTTAGTCCTTCCCTTTTTCGAGTATCAACAACCAGCAGATTCAGGTTAGCATAAAAAAGCAATTCGACACATTGTTCTGCTCAATTTTTAGGTTTTTTCTTGTCCGACGACAGCCAGGAAATCACTCTCTTCAGCACTGATCTCTTCGCTGTGCTTGAAACAAGATCAAATCAACAAGCATTATCTTTGGGCTTAACATCCGGGTCGGCGCAGAGCGTCACCATTAAATAACATGAAGCGCGAGTGGTGGAGTTTCCCCCGGCGGCTGACCAGTGCAGCGTCATTTTGTGACGCCGCTGCCCATTGCGCAAGACATCACGCTTCGAGTCTAAGCCGTTTCCCTAATTGCAACATCAAAACTTGTGCTTACGCTACCCCGTCTGTAGGCGAATTGGTGGACGAAATAGGGACCACGCAGCGGTATCTGGCGCAGCAGGTAGTGCAAACCTCCAGCGATGGACCATCCACGCAAATGAAGGTTCCATCTGTATTATAACTCGAACATAACAGTAGGTTTATCATTAATACCGGTTGTCACCCATGGTATCACCCAACAGAGTTCACAAAATATTTATGAGATCAAACCTCTGTACCCGGATTATGGTCTGTTAAGTGGAATCAGTAAAGGCTTGAATGAAATAGTTGTTTAAAGACTAAACTTCTTCCAAGAACTGTAGTGTACACGGTGTAGTACAAACGCAGTACCGCCCTTAAAACGGAAAACGCCACATTGAGGCAATGAATAATTAACTCCCTGCCTTCTGAGCTGGCATGCGCCATTTTCATAACTGAGCGGCCTTTTTAGTGATGCAGTAGCCCAGTCAACCTGCAACCCAGCGACGGGAGGTATAGTAGCTATAAGCAAATATTACAATCGCAGGGAAAAACACACATGGAACCCTGAGTTGCCCATGCATCCAGTGAAGGATCTAGACTTCCATTTCAGGGGGGAGGGAAGGAGGCCCAGACATACTCCGCCTTTACCTCGAATAGCTTCTCTCTAAGCAATGTCTATGGGTACTCAGGAATTTCTGGGGGGAGGGCGCTACAGCCCCTACCAACCCACCCCCCTTGTATTCCTCACTGCATGCATCCCTGCAGCAATGCATTTCACTGAAGTCCAAAATGAGCGCTGCCGTAAAAAACGGTGGACAATTGTGTCATTCATTTCAGAAGATCCCACTGACAAGCCAGACGTAAATCATACTAGCCTGCACCGTTTACCTCTGCCGCCTATCCGATAGGCGTGTTCCTTAAAGAGGAGTGACAGCCATAGGCAGATCCAGGGCTTCCGATGGGATGGGGCTCTTTGGTTAGAGGGGCCCTGTTTGCGCAGGGCGACAAATATTAACACATAAACTACCAGCGGAGAGCCAAATTGTATCTTGGGGGCGCCAATACTTACATCGTGAAGGGAGGGGATGAAAAGCGTTGTTTTAAGAGGCGTCAAGGCGCTTTAAAGGGGCGCTAGGGAGCGGTATGGGGGCAGGGTGAATCGATTGGGGCACCCGCCCCTTGCTCCCCTGGATCCGCCTCTGGCGATACTGGGAACGGTAACGGTGCGCCGGGGCACTCCCTGTCCTGGTGGCAACAGCTCTGTTGTCTGTCTCATCCGACAATATTTCCTCAGGACTAACGGCACTTTGTGTGACGATCCATCACGCCCCATTACGTATAAAGACAGTGCCTCCACCAAAAGCCGAAGAGGGGCGCGTCCCTCAAGTTTTGATAGATGAGGAAAGGGATCGGTATCCCTGCTTTTGTGGAGACCCTTGCGCCAGTGTGCTAAGGGAGGTCCTAAGCCAACCACGAAGGCCCATCAGCTGCTACGCACCCACCCAGGACAGAGTTCACTCTGGTCGCAGCGCTCCCCGAGTTAGTGCAGGTGACTTGCAAAATTGTAGATTAGGCCCCACCTTTATAGTGAGCGGTCTTCAAATCGACTCCTGGGTGTTTCTGAAAAGACCTGAGGCCTGGAGACATCAATGAAAGCCCCTGATAAAACATCACCCCCCCTTCCTCTAAAGCAAAATTAGGGTCTTCTATTTCTAGGGGGACCACACACTTGACCTCTGGAACAGTAAAGACGCCCAAGACCCGTCCAGAGGGGTCTAGGGTTCTTAAAACAGCCCTTAAGATGGTGCCGCAGGCCGCTGAAATAACAGCCGAGTTTGCTGAAATCGTCAAGGGGACACGAAGAGCCAACAGAACGTCCTCAAGTCGGAAGAGGATACCAATGAACTGACAATGACGCTATCTCCCCTACTCATATCGCAAAGAGCCCATATAAAAGCGAAATGGACCTCCTGCCGGCAGATGTTCTATAGATTGTAGTTTCAGTCCCCAGGACTACATTAAAAACTTAACAACATCTGCATCGTTCACGAGGTGCTGGATATGGCGCAGGATACGCTGATGTCGGCACTGGATTGGAGGCCTCAACAAGGCAACTACAGAGGGTTCTTGAGCTGTTTTGTGAAAGCACCAGAGAAGCTACAATTTGTCAAAGCCAAAGCTCGAGGAGGATGAGTGGCTTAGTGGATATCATCCCTGTCTTCTAAGTCACCGGTCCCGGGTTCTAGTCCTGGCGGAGCCTCTGAATAAGTCAATCTGATCCCCAAAATCCCGCTCAACAGGGTGAGAGTTGGCGACGCCGCATGAACTTGGCCGTTGGTGCGTCGTTAAAACCCCAACAATTATTAAAGGGAATGTGACACCTTTATAACATGATTTTAACTGAGATAGCCAAGTTGTAAAACATGCCGGAAAACTCGGTAGTCAACATATCATTTGTCTTGTCACTCAAAATTTCCGTAGAGAAAAGCTAAAAATCTACCTGAAATGTACTCAAAATGTACCCAAGGAGCCGGCCGCAGTTGTCAGCTGTTGGCGTGACAACATGCTGACGTCACGGTGAGTCAGCCTATTGATGCCCGTTGAATATGATAAGATTTGCAAGATCATGACGTCATGCACAGGTAGAGGTTTATTTCTTACCATAGAGGAGCATGCTAAATATCAAAATATTGACCTTATTGTACATTTTTTTCAGGAAAAAAAATCATGGAAATTTTCATGATTTTCGGCTCAAAAACCCGGATAACACTACATTCCAGGATTCGACCAGGGTGCCACATTCCCTTTCAGTCAAAGCTCGAGGCCAAATGGATGGCAATTACGGATGCCCCTGAAAAACAGATGAGTCCTTAATGCCTGGAAACGAATACAGAACCATCTGCAGCGGAGGCACAGCCTACCACGAACGAGAGCTCTAGAAGCTACACGGGCCTCGTTGGTTGCATATGGGGCTCTGAGGATTGTACAGGAAGTCCCCTGGGCCAGAGTACTAGCTATTGAGATGTTTCGGACGCCCGCAATAAAATAGGAACAGCAAGTCCACAGGTAAGGAAAGAAGTCACTGGAACCGCCATGGAAGCCTCCTAGTTTACCCCTCCAAAACTCCAAACTTAGATTCGAAACTGTACGAGGGTCCCAGGCGCGGGGGAATCTCTAAAATGAAGGACCCTCTTGAACTTATCCCCCATAACTTGAGAACTGTGGCGGGACCGCAGGAAGGATAGTAGTCTTATAGAGTATGCTTATTGATAGTAATTGACAGTAATTGAGCAATTGATAGTAGTCTTATAGTCCTCCACCAACCCCGCAAGGCTGCAAGGCAATGGTGGGGAAATGGGAGGCGTGTGGGAGGCTGAAATCCGACCACGGAACTATTTCCACGCAAATAGTAGGTTTTGGGATCAACGAAGCAAAAAAGCAAAGGATTTTAGTACTATTTATTATAATTATGTTAAGAGGCACATAAATATCACGGTCTCCGGCTAACAAAACAGGCGACGAGGTCGATAGTGAGGGAGTGATTTGCCAGACTGTGAAAAAGGAAACTAACACGACTGTACCCACTGTGGCTGACGCTCTGTGTAGCGCAAGGTGCCATTTTAAAGGTCAAACACTAGCTTCTTCCAAAGACACATGGAACACAACGAAAACCGTGTAAGGTACTCGCACGAAAACACAATGTCACGTCATCACGTCATAAGGCCACTCAAAAAACTAACCAGCGCTCGAGATATCATCGCCAAAGTCTCACCGTAATCTCATCACGAGCGACACTGCTATCTAGAGTCGCCACATTTGCGGACCGGCGCAGCTGCGCCCGGCATTACATCGGGACTGGAGCTGACATTGAGCGGGACCGGTCCCGGTCTCCGTCCCGGACGCGGTGCCAAATGTCCCTTTTTAAGTTTTTTTTAAGCCGATCTCCGTTCTGAGCTGGTCAAGATTGGAGACACGGGGACAGAACACAGCTCGCGCCGGGTGGTGATGGAGAGAGCAAAACAAACGAGATCACGTCCACTCCTTTGGCTGTTGTGTAATGGACAGCGACCACGCAAAGCGGACGCAATAAGGAAGTGGTTGAGCATGGTCTGCAATCAATCAAATCGCTCCAACTGAACCAACAAAGGGATACAGATTCGAGCTGCAGATTATACTCCGACCAGCTCATAAGCCCCACTTAAAAACGGAATGACGCCACATATTTTTGGCTTCCCTTCCAAACTCTGATATTACACCTGAGGGGAATTATTTCAGAGATCATGCCCTGACAATGGCTACCACCCGAACCCGCTCCATCCTACACACCTGGAGCCGGGCGTAGCAACAGGCTGGGTGAAAAGGATAACCGGACGTCGACACTCACCGAACCGATCCGACTTGCGGCATCCCAGGGCGCTCTGACACGGACAGCAGAAGGGGCTGCCGGCCGCGCGGCGCGCCACGCTCGGCCCGCTGCGCCACTTCATGTCGACTCGCCGCTGGACAGCGCGGACCGCACCACACACACACACACACACACCGCGCGGGAGCACGCGGGGACGGGTGAAGGGGCGGCCACGCGCCGGGCGAGTGAGAGCACCGGCAGCAGCACCTGCCGGCGCGCTCCCGCCACACAGATGGCGCGTCGGCAGCACCCGCGGCCTCGGTGGCGCGATCGCACCACCCACCCCAGGCAGGTAAAAACCGGGAACGCCGCTGTCGTCTGTTCCGTGCCGTGCAATGAAGGCAGGAGCCGCTGGAATGTCGGCTACCGCACGCGTCTCGTGGCCTTCTTTCAGCCTTCATAGGAATGGGTGCGCGCGTAGACACACTTTCCGGGAACTCTACACGGTAAAGGGATGTGAAATTCTTACAGAGTGTATAATTCAACTTAACAGATCTATCACCACACCGTCTAGAAACGAACTGGAATGGACCCAGCAAATTGTGATTTTCCAATTTTCGTAGCTAACAAGGGTAAATAGATTCATGCAGCGAGCCCTGCCGATTGATGCTCCTCGACATTGCTTTAGCTTATGTCTGGAAAAGTCAGACCACCTTGCGGAAAGTTTTTTTCCTAATTTCGGTACACTAAAACATTTGCATGTGGCGTATATTTCTATCAGAAATCTGGTTATAATGACATGATAGTTATCAATTTACTCCGGGTTTCCTGTTTTTAAACCCGACTGCCCGTTTGATGACCAGGTCAGAAGATAAAAGTCTGGTGTAAGCCTGTCCACTAACATGCCATTGAAAAATATTGAATATAGATATGAAAATACTGCATTGAATAGAAAAAGTAAGCTACCTAAAATCCGAATATGATTTTTCTAAGTATATTTGTACAGTCTCACGCATGGGTTTCACATTGCAGGATCGACGATTTTTTTTGTTTGATGCATGTGTTTGAACACAATCAATATTCCATCAATTTTGTTTAACCCTGCGAGATGATTCTGGTGAGTGCTAACCTCGATTTCTCTCTTCACCATATTAAGTTCGCTCTCTTTCGATAGAAAGTTCCAAGAACAAAATTATACAGTCATCGGCTAAACTGAGGACATGTTGCAACATCGGAAACCATCGATATTATATAAATCCTCACATTCTTACGACAAACACCATTGAAAAGCAGTATCCACTGTTAACCACAGGACTCTCACGCCTTTAACAGAGAGCCGGCCGAGTCTCACGCCAGGACTCTGGCCCCTCTTTAACCCTCGCCCCGGTGGGGGCGCGTTTGAACACCCCTCGGGTTTTTTTCCGGGGGCACGAAAAAGGCGGCGCGAAGCGCCGCCGCACTTGGCACGCCTTATCCTATATCAATTCCGCAATTTTCCCCAAAATTTTTAAGGTCGGGTCACCTCAGGTCAGGTCAGCAGTGCAGGTCAAGTGATATTATCTCCAAAAATGATTAAGGTGGCATATGTAAGAAATTGGTGAACCTATCGGGTTGAAACTTATACCACATAATGGGCCCACCGAGCACTACAAAATATATTCCGAGATTTTTCATATCGATGACCTAGGGGTCAGGAACGGATCATAACCTCACCGTCGGAAATGCATGGGGAAAACGGGAATTGGGCTGTATTTGTGTAGATACAGCTGCTAAAACCTTCATATTCTCCAAATCGTAGTACCCTGTGCCCCTTTCAAGGTTCATGGTGCATTTTTGAACCTGTGACCTTTGAGAGGTCATCTGGGGCTACTTAAGCAGGTTTCAGACTTGGGTCAATAGCTTTGCAGGAAATTATGAAAAAACTTTATTTTGATTTCATTAGTTTGATTTTGCTATTTCGAGTCTATTGATATGCATATTGACTATTCTAGGTTGGAAAGTGACCTTGACCTGACCTTGGGTCAGCTTATTTTTATGTTTTGACCTAGTATAGTCATATTATACATCATTCGATTCGCCGTAACGAGAGAAAGCAAATGGTGCCTACAAATAATTATATTCTAACTCCACTCTGTCAAAAGCTAGAGCCCGGAAACTCTTCTCTAGCATGCCACCTTCTTTGACCTGTCATGGTCTCAACATTGACCTGAGGCAAAAGCCACTCCTAAGATCTAGAAAACCACGCTAGATAGCAAAAAAGTAAGCGGCGTTGGATAGCCCATCCAATTCTCTATAGAAAATATTTGACCATTTTTCGGGTCACAACGCCCTCCTTAAAAGTCAAGACATGCCATCAGTGTCCGAATTCACATTTTAGGTGGAAAGGTATCTTTTGATTTATTTAGGGCTCCGGGGACTTGTTTTGGCCTCACTTGACAGAGGAATCCGGGCATGAAACTGGTATATACATCTAAATTATGACAGTGAATACCCAACCATATTAGTTTAATCCCCAACCGCCATTGATGTAATATCTTGCCTGATTACCTCCTTGCCAATCTCAAACGCCAATACCACTCCCGATTACCCTGCACAGAAGAAAACAATCCCGGCCTCCCACAAACTAAAATATAAAACCCGTGAAAAAACTCCAACGGTGAAATCGGAAAGTGAGGTACAAGGTTTTCTGGAGGTATAACAACTTTGCCATGTCCAGATTTTTGGCCTTTCAATGCAAAGATGGCGCTTTTTTGCCTAGCTGGCTTGGGATTGGTGCTGCCGTTTTGGCGAAGGAAAGACTTCACGTGGGTTTTGTTCAGTGAGGCCGATTGGATCGAGGCGCATTCGTTTTGTCACTTTTAATTTTCGGCAATTATTCGCATTAGAATAGGATACAGTCGCACTTGAAGGATCAAATGAACGCGATTTTATCAGACCACCAGTAATGTGAAATAATCTTGTATTTAGAGGGCTGCCAAGTCAACCCTGTTTTTTACTATTTTTTAATGTTGGTAACATTGATGATTAAATTAGGGTATATATTATTTTACTGAATAAAATTGGAAGAATACATCTTTTCTCCAAGAAAATAAACGAGCATTTCTTGTTTTTTGTATGTGGTTTAGGCTTGTTTGAATTTTCAACGCTCGGAACTCATCGTGATTTCGTAGAAATCTCCACTTAGTGAGGCCGATTCCACCTTTCAATATATTTTGTAAAATACAGATTTATTTTTTTTTGTTAGTTTTTAAGTTAAAACATGCCTTGAAACATTTCTAGCGTTCGATTACTCTCACCGTGTGTTTATTATTGGAAATGGGATTCCAAGACATCCAAGTACCGAATTGGCCTCGGTGAAGGGCCTCGCTGTTTCGTCCATTCGACATGCGTCCTTTGTCGTATTTGGGGGCCGAAATGATCTCGGGTGAATGATGGGTGCGCAGAGCAGGCGGTGAGTTTTTAGTTACTCGGTAACCTTGAGCCCTGTCTTGAGGCGGGAATATCACCAGGCGGAGAACACGAATTTTAAGGTCGTATGGTTATTGGAAAAGACTGGAATTGGTGATTGCGTGGGGATTTGAGTTTGTTTTGGGGGATATTGTGGATGGGGTTCTTTCTTATCCGTGATACTGCGCTTACCTTTCGGAATTCACCATTAATCGAATCTTTCTCCCATCTTAGATATCTACGGGTATGTGGGTACCTACCTACTCAGTACGTACTGGGTGGGTCATAATACCTTGAAAGTTTTCCACGGCTCACAGGAGGCTCGACTGTACGTTTTGGGCTCATGATTTTAGGCTGGGTTGCTTGCTATTATCTTAATCTGAACTGATTGTGCATACAAATATAGGCTGTGATTTTCATATTGAGCAAATGATCCTGGCGGGTTGGTGTTTAAACCCGAAGTCTTGCATTAAATAATGATAGCCTGTGTGGTGCTTGGTGGGTGAATGTTTGGAGATATCAAATAAGGGGAGGGATTTTTTCGTTGGATATTTACCATGGAATCGGTCCAAATAATGTATTCTATATATGAATATTGAATTATGTGTTCCTAGTTCTATGTTGATGGGTTAGGATTCCGGGTTTGGATCCTTCTTATATGAGGTATCTACAGTTGGGGCGTAAAATGTTTTGATTCCACTAGGGGTGCGAATGATGATTCTTCCTTCCATTCTGAGCGATGTTTTCATCTACTGTCGTCAAACAAAAGCTGGTGGTGTTGTTGCTTTATTTTGAAGGCACATAAATACAGTCCTAAATCAAGTATTATCCTGAAAAAGTATTGGTTTGGTAGAAGCAATAAACAGGACCAGGAAGGGCTGTGATGGGACTTGTAAGCCTGGAAATACTTAACAAAAATGAGGCATGTTAAGGTGGGGGATTTTGGCCTTTTTGGGATTTTGGCCTGTCTCCACCTTGTGTGAAGAATTTCAGGACCGCATGCCATCATAGGGATAACATTTAAATGAAAGTTTTCGGTCATTTCATCTGAACAAGTAAAGATAGAGCGAACAATTTAGACCATTGCAATGCTTGCAGCAAGTCGAATCGAATGATATATAACATGACCTTGCTAGGTTAATTCAGGTCAAATCAAAGATTTCACCTGACCTGAGGTCAGGTCAAGGCCAAATTAGGTCAAAATGCATATCATCAGAACCACAAAAGACAAGGCAAATGTTAAAATGAACGATCTATCACCATCCATTAATAGGTTATTCAGATAAAACCATTTTCCCATGTATTTCCAATGGATGGCTCGTACCTGACCTTAGGTAATCGATATAAAAAATACCGAAAAATATTTTAGAGACCTCGATGGGCCCATTATGTGATGAGTTTTAATCAAATAAGTTTACCCTGTTTTTACTAATGTTATCTTAACTTTTTTGAAGGTGAGGCCACTTGATCTGTACTTGTGACCTGGCCTGAGATGACCATCGTAAAAATTTTGACAGAATCTGTAAAAATAGTCAGAGAACAAGTATCCCAAGTACGGCGGCGCTACGTTTTTATGCTATCTCTAAAAAAACGAGGGGGCAGGTACAGCCCCCTGCAATTGAATCTGTACACACTAGGCTCGGCAGTTTTTGGCTAAATTGTGGACAACTATTGCTCCCTCGGCCACGATGAAATATACAGCATGTGTGTCTTACCCGTGGCTTTCAAAATTGTCCTAAAAACTGGGTTCCAGATTCGTAGTACAACAGTTTGCAGAAAACATTTTTGATTGCTGTCTCGGTACAATTTAGTTTTTCGATATTAATTTCTAGAATATGTCGTTGCTGAGTATTGTCGGCACGTTATCGATAGCTGGGAGCAAAACGCACTAGCTGTATGTTTAATCACGATTTTGCAAGCGGTAGTTCGCTCACACTATGACAAAAATTTCTAAGCCTAGTGTGTACAGATTCAATTGCAGGGGCTGTACCCATCCCCTGCCAATGCGCGTATTAGGGGGAATAACCCCGTACCGGCGCGTGTAAAGGGCATAATATCCCTTTCCGGGCGGGCATCGGATCTTTAGTTGGCCAGGACAAGAAGGGCCAGGTTGCCCCAGTGTCGAGTGGAAGGGTTGAGTTTGTCTCAGTGAGGGCACAAACTCGAAGGGCCAGGACCATTGGAAGGGGCCAGGGACCAGATATGATCCCTAGTTTATATGCAAAATAAAACTGTGAAAGACTGAAAATTGCTTCGAATCGAGCTCCAGAATATCTGCCTTCGCGTTACCGACTCCAGCATTCAAAAGGCACTCAGGTTTCGGAAAGTATGCCGAGGTTGGGTTTCTATGAATCTTTCAGTCCTAATCGGTGAGTGCTGTGCCCGAGCTGCCTTAATCTAGCATTCATGATAGAATTTTACGGGCCTTCGTCACCTCCGCCAAATAGCTCAGTGAACTCAAATTGATTCATGCACCAGCGTTCGGGAACTACTGCCCCCGACATTCTAAGCATGTTCTTGTGATTCACCGATACATCCATCTGCATGTCCGGGTCACTGACGGATCTTTGTTGGTCAGGTTACACGAGCAGGCCGGCGTCCAGGCGTGGGTGTCCATGAAGCGAATATTCGCATGCCAGTGCGATGGTAACGAGGCTCGCAAATAAATGCAGCTTTCATAAGTCTATCCCGATTACTAGTTTTCTGCCAGATAATAATAATTCACATTGTAAGTATGTTCATAATGGGTACACGTTAGACGGTACGGTCCCAAGGCCTTGTTTTTGGACACTGTTTTTATATGCAGACGTTACCTGTCGATAACAGATGCCATGCATGCTCCAGGTAAGCAAGCTCTTTGTATTAAATTTCCACGCCCTCTTAAGTTCAACACAAAGGGGACTACTCCACTTTTATCAAGCTATAACGGAGTCGACTCCCTTTCATCTGGAAGCGCAAGCTACGTGATAAATGTTAGCAAAAGGCATCGCCTCTGTAAAGTTACATACCGCAAGCTGCCGCACAAAATTTAAATTGAAAACTTTTCGATCCGTTACACAGCTTAGTTGATCCATGCGAAATGCCATGGAAACCGCGCTCGATGGATCCTGTTCCTCCGTTCGATCCTGATTGCCTCTCGGTCATGAAGCTTCAGAAGCAGAGGCGAGTGATCAACCACTGGCAGCAGCGGGCAGCAGCTGAGTGGGCGGAACATACCGGTACAGTGGCGCGGGACAGCGGGACAGTGGGACCGTGAATTTGAAAATTAAAACTGATGAACGATGGGAGGGAAAGCATCGTGCCGTTCTCCGAGTGATTTAGACGCCGGAGGGACTCGGTGCTTACCGATAATTCTTATGTCTTATGCAACTTCAAGGGAGGCACAAGCGGCACCTATCTGTCACAGGAATGGCCCGGAAGATAGGAAAAAACTACCACATGAAAATAAATACACGCCGAAGGGTCAGCCAAACTGTCTGCAGACGGTTAGCCTTGAAGCAATCGGGAAAATTACCCTAATCAAAGTAACCTATCTACTGGGAGATCACCACAAAGTATTTCATCCACACCTTATACTTAAAGGGAGATACGCGGAAAAAATTATTGGCTACATCAAAAGGTCACAAAAAGTTGTTACAGAAGTCCTATTCTCATTTTTGCGAATTCGGCCTGCAAATGCCTTAAAATTGCTCTCAAAGTCAATATTTCTAGCCGACTTTACCGGTACAACTCTTATCGATTTAAATGGCGTACTCCCGGCTAAGGCTACCAATTTTTCTAAGAATTAGGTCAGATCTATCCTAAACAGTAATGTAGAACTTCGGACTACCACAGAAAAAATTACTTAAGAAAAACAACATTCCAAAACTCTTTTGAACCAGAAATAGAGGGCTTAAAAGAAATCACAATTAACCAATCAAAAGCCTAGGAATTCTCATACCCGGTTCACGTGACCTATCTGACGCAAAAGTTTCGTCATCCTGGGGCTGAAGCAGAAAACGACTCAAGACCCGGAGTTACGAACGGCTGAAGACTTGAGTAATAATATTTTTTCCGTTTCTAGGACAAACTAATTCATTTTGTAGTTTTTGAAGGCTTTGTAAAATTAATTCAAATACAAATACAGGAGAACAAACATTTTTATTACAAAAATATTACTTTTCAACTTTAAATAGTTTTCGAAAAGTAAGTAATGGGTGAAGGTTTCAGCATTTTATTGGATTGGTTAACCTATTTCGATAATAAGTGAGTGGCCTCCCAAAATTTCGCCGAAGATACAAAAATAATCGACAGTTTCGTAATCAGGATTTTTCAAATAGCAAGAAACCACAATAATACTTTGTTTTCGCGTATCTCCCTTTAAGTGGTGTATTGAGCTCTCAAAGAGAAAAGTTTCACGCAGCATCGGCGGGCGTCCCCAGGGACGTAGGAGCCGGGGGGAGGGGGCAGCTGCCCCCTCAACTTTCATGATTCTTAACCATTAACCCTATGGCGTTGACTGGGAATAAATGACTTGAAAATTCCCGCTGCCCCCAACTTTGAACATAGTTCTGACGCTCCTGGGCGTCCCTCACCAAACCTCCCATAGTTGGCCCCTCTACTTATCTGAGTCTCTGACCCCATGGAAGCAGCGCCTCTGGCGCGGTACGGAAGCCTGCCGTTTTCGCGGCGTGGCAGCGTGGCGTGATCAGTCATCTGACCTTCAGACGCGAGAACACCAGCATACGAGACCTAGATCTGTTTACTGGGGAAGAATTCTCTACGCTGCTACAACACCCTTCCCGAGCTGCCGTCCGTAACCAGGAAGGCCGGGACGTTCCCGGCGGCAGCATTTTTTCACGAGGACAGACGAAGGTGCGCAGGCCGACACAGCGCCCGGAACACGCGGTGGTGACGCTGAGACTGACGTTCGTGACTGAGACTTCAGTGAAGAGTCGGAGCAACTGTCTGGGACACCTGAGCGACTGAAAGCGCCCACTGTCCCTCATCTGCCGTTGCAAGAACGTACGATGCTGGCGCGCTTCGTCTCTATCTCTCTCTATCATCTCTCTATCCTCTCTCTCTCTATCCTCTCTCTCTCCTCTCTCTCTCTCTCTCTCTCTCTCCTCTCTCTCTCTCTCTCTCTCTCTCTCTCTCTCTCTCTCTCTCTCTCTCTCTCTCTCTCTCTCTCTCTCTCTCTCTCTCTCTCTCTCTCTCTCTCTCTCTCTCTCTCTCTCTCTCTCTCTCTCTCTCTCTCTCTCTCTCTCTCTCTCTCTCTCTCTCTCTCTCTCTCTCTCTCTCTCTCTCTCTCTCTCTCTCTCTCTCTCTCTCTCTCTCTCTCTCTCTCTCTCTCTCTCTCTCTCTCTCTCTCTCTCTCTCTCTCTCTCTCTCTCTCTCTCTCTCTCTCTCTCTCTCTCTCTCTCTCTCTCTCTCTCTCTCTCTCTCCTCCCTCCTCTCCTCCCTCCCTCCCTCCTCCTCTCTCTCTCCCTCCCTCCCTCCCTCCCTCCCTCCCTCCCTCTCTCTCTCTCTCTCTCTCTCTCTCTCTCTCTCTCTCTCTCTCTCTCTCTCTCTCTCTCTCTCTCTCTCTCTCTCTCTCTGTTGTCACTGCCCGTTATCCCTCAAATAGTCCAAAGAGTAGCATGCTCCCAGCGCCCATCTTTGGGATCTGCAGTCCAGCAATGTGCTGATAATCTTTAAAAAATGATATCAAAATAAGCATTCGGGTGCAAATGGAAAGCTATTGCACAGGGCTATGAAAGTCAGAGTTGCAATACAAAATGTGGCCTGTAGAGCCCCAGCGAATTCAATTGTCTCACCTCATCAAACCTAAGTCATTATAAATTGCATCAATTAGCCGGCACGGACAGCTATCGGATACCTGCATACGAATGCCAGACCAGGAGGTGCAAATCATTTTCGACAGATCAGTCTCGACGATGCTTATAACTGACCACAACTGACCGTAGTAGTCAGATCTCGACAGGCCTGGCCAACGTAGAACAATTGAAGAACCCAAACTTAATTGAAAGTTTTAGTTTCTCTTTTCTTATTACTGAAAGTTTGCTTGGAAGTTGGAGATCTACGACATAACATCCGTTGAGGTGATCAAATAACTTCAGGGGGAAGAGACACCTGCAAGCTTTGGCTCAGGCAGTCACAAAATCTGTAGGTATATGGGAAGGCTCCACTCGCCTGACGTGGGAGTCAAGCATCCTATTCGGAACCCACACGGCTACAAGCTGTGTCCCCAAGAACTCTCACAATATAAACCGATTTAATGTTTGTCCATTCGAACAGCTCTGGCAGTGGGAATACACAGTTTTGACCGAACTGTGAATGAATTAGGAGACAGGGCTGTTCGCCCTTTCTGGACAGGGTTTTGTACTATAAAGTTGGGGTTGGAACTTCACTGTGATTGAAAGCATGACAAACTCCCTAAAAAAGCAAGCGACAAAACAACAATGTTCCAAAGACATTGTGCGTAACTACTCATCGTGACCAAGGCCACCGACTCCACAAAATCTCTCCAGGACAGTCCGCGTGCGTGACGGTGTACTCACGTGGCAGGTGTTTGTTGGGCCAGTGCGGGTGTTTCCTGATGTCCTGCACTTCACCGTTAGTATTCGGCTCAGCCTCACCATCCGCACCGGGCCAGGGGGCGGCCTCAGTCGTACCGCTGCCACCACTGGCAGCCCCCGCCGCCGGCTCGCACCACACCCCGCCGCCCGAGGTGGACGGCGCCGGGCCCGCCGGCTCTGCCGCATGTCCGTTCACTCCGGGCGACAGCGGCGATCGTGCCGGCTCGGCGCACCCGTTGGCGTGGTCGCCGGAGCCGTCGGGGGAGTCGCAGCGGCGCAGAGGGCGCCCCCTGGCCGGCGGCGGGAGGGCGCCACTGCCGGCCGTGACACCGTCCTCATGTTCCACCTGCAGCCAGGCCGAGGCGCTGGGGACGCCGTTAGTGGAGGAGACCTCGCCCGACTGGCTGCGGGGCCGCTTCTTCGGACTGGTGCAGTCGTCGGACGCCGCCCAAGACTGGTTCATCGCAACCTGCGCAGGAACGGGCCACAGTCTGAGAGACTGGTTCTTCACGACCTGTTCAGGAACCAGGCACAGTCTGAGAGACTGGCTCAGCACAACTTGCACAGGAACAGGGCACAGTCTGAGAGACTGGCTCATTTTAACCTGCACAGGGACAGGGTACAGTCTGGGAGACTGGTTCTGATCACAACCTGTACAGGAATGTGGCACAGTCTGAGAGAATAGTTTATTGCAAGCTGCACAGGAAAGGGGCAAGGACTGAAAGACTAGCTCATCAAAACTTGCCCAGGAATGAGGCTAGGGCTGAAATACTGGTCTGAGTCTCAAACCCTGCAAGGGATGGTTTGAGACTCCTGGCTCTTGGCCTGATCAATGTCAGCAAACACAATATAGAAGCTGTTACTCACTGTGTTCGTCATCAGCTTCTGACACTCTGAATGAACAAAATGACAAGTACCTGTGTGCAGTGACTGGCTTGCTTCATTCATATATAACAAAAAGAGCTAGTTGAGGCATATGTTTCTTTAGTGCTACAATAGAGTGTAATAGATTTGTTTACTTCCTCACCTGACGTATCATCTGTTCCTAGCAGTGAATTATTCAGCAATGTTCTGTCATCATTTCCAGCAGTGAAGGTAACTCTCCCCAGAAGTGAGCTTAATGATGTTGAACCCATAGATGGAAATTAAAATACCAACTCTTGGAAAGTTTTTGCAAAGAATGCTTATAAAATACAAGCCTTTACCAACATTTTTAGAGAACTTAAGAAAAATCTGCACAATTACAAACTGCAAGCACTCATTGGCAGACACAGGGGGGGCATTCCAGCCATGCCCCCCAAAGTGCTGGGGGCAAACTATCTTTTGGCCCCCAAATGCAGGCAATTTAAAAAAGGTGTTTACACTAGGTCTGTAGATAAAATCTTCGCTCTCCCCAGGAGAGCAATCATAAACTTGGAGAGGTAGCTTATACTAGGTTTTTTGAGCACCCAAATTGCACATCCCAACCCCCCCCACAGGAGGAGAGACAGACATGGGTTTTGCCCCCCCAAAAGTTGGGTCTGTGTCCGCCCCTGCAAGTACTCTGTATGTGGAATGATTGTCTCAAATCAGCAAAACATGGCACTCGAATCACATGTGATTCGGGCAGCTCACATCCTGCTGCCAGAAAATCATATAGAGAGTAATCATATTGATGCAAGAGACATTGCACTCCGCCCTACTTTGCATCTGTCACAAATATGCCAATCCAACCCCGCAAAATATGGTTTTTATACCTAACATATCAAACAATCATCCAGAAAAGTTTCAAAACAAAGTTTATGTTACCTTGTACTCTTTTCAAGACGCAATTATCAATGAAAAATCAATATGGACATAAACTTAAGTAAATGTGGGCTCACCTTATCACGTTTAGTTGTAACAGAATTGTCTAAGCCGAGAGATTGAAATACAGAGCAAACACTTGAATGGGTAGTCTAAAAGGAGATTATATGAATAACACATGCATATGGCACCAAGTCTGCCAATTACATGTCAATCAATATTACTGGACTTAAAACTAATGAAATTTTGACACATAAGAAGCGAGGAAAAGTTCCCTCCGTGTTCGTCAGACTACCTGCGATTTCGTCACAATTTTGTTTAGGTAGAATACAATATCAGTTTCTTATCCTCGCTTAGTGACACACAAAGTCAATTACTAGTGTTTGATTTGTAAATTGTAGTCTTATTTTGCTGCTAGTAGGGAAATATTTACGTAGCAGGCAGCAACCGTTGCAGGCAGTTGTATAACCTGAAAACATTCCGTATCACCTAGATCCTCCGGTTCTCGAGGTAACTCATGTAATTTCTTAGTGCAGGAGAAAATTTATTTTTACAGTTTGAAATACAAATTATTAATGGTCCTTTCGAAGAAAAACACTGATTTTTTTAGTTTCTTCTTATAACCTAGGGGCAAACAATGAAACCCTAGTTAAGACATATATTCATAGGTGGCAGGGTAAGCCTTAAATATCCCAAAACTTCAAAACTCAGTGAGCGCGATGCCTTTGGCCCGAAGCATGCGCTGCGTTGATTTCTTTCTCGTGTTGCTTAAAAATTGACAAGTACCAGGCTGCTATCCCAGGTAATTTTTACGGTTACCAGTTAGCGTGCAATTTTGTTTGTGTGTTCATATGCTGGGGTTTGTCTGCGCTTGAACGACCAGGCTAGACTAGATCACGCAAATTTAGATCTGTCCATAGTACCTATATTACTGCCTGACGGAAAGCAAAGCGATACTGAATGTCAGGCTATTTTTGTGCACAAACTGGGGACCAGTTTTGGTCTCCAGTCCTCGCCTTTTGGTCCCCGGCAATCCGTATTTTCGTCGACTGGGGACCAGGCCCCTTTCGTGCAAACTAAAGACTGAAGATAGGCAAGTTATAGGTAGTACACCTTTTCATATCTACCTGAGGGTTAAAGAGGGCAACCCCCCGCCCATCAGTTCTGGAGTCTCTGAGACGCTTATGTGCCCTATCCTCCTCTATCCTTCCCTCTCCTTCGCATTCCTGGCCATCATCTGCCCTCCCATCTCCCATCCGGTCAGCATCTGCTCTCCTCTTCGTTTGTCCTGCTCTCTTCCTCGTTTATACTACCCTTGCCTTTGCGTATATTGCCGTACCCTCAACCGCACTACCCTCCTTGTGCACCTATGCCCAGAAGTCCCCTTGTGTCGTGGCCTTTCCTCTTCCGTCTCGCAATTTCGCATTTTCCTGCCTCTCGCCTTTCCGGCTCTCGTTCTCCTGTGCCCTGCTCTTTTCTCTGCCCTTTGTATTGCCCCTTGTATTGCCGTATCGCGAAACGCTTCTATCCTGGCCTGCCCTTTCCTTCCTGGGCCTCCTATCATCTTGTCTACCCTGCCCTCCCCATTTCTTCCCTGCCCGCCCTCTTCCGATTTGTTGGCCCTCTTCTCATTCACCCGGCCATGCGCCTCACCTGACCTGCCCTGCGTCGCTTCTGCTCTGTCCTTTCCTTGATTGCCCTGCGCTTTCTTAGTCTATCCTGCCCATTTCCTTGCTTTATATGCATATTGTTCGATTTAAGTGAGAATACGAGCACAGAAACTCATACAAATAACCGTTTTATCGCTGTTCTCTTCGATTTCATCAACCAGAATAATAAAGGCTGCTTTACCAGATGACCTCGCAGGTCACATACAAAATTCAACATGGCCCTCGAGAGCGGCGTTCGATACCACGACTTTGAGAAGGACGGATTATTTCAAGTATTATTCTTAAAAAGTCATTTTTCGACCACCTCTCATTTTTATATACAAATTTTATGAAGAAGCCATTAAACGTGACTGACCCTAGGTCCTCGATATAACAAATTCTGTCATAGGAAATAGGGTAGGAAAGGGGGCAGGCAGATCTTTACCCATTATCTCCTCTAATTTCCAATATCTTAAACGTTGACCCTTTGGCGTTCACTGGAAAGAAACGACTTCAAAATACATATTGGTCCCCCAAATCATCTGGACGCTCCTACACGTAGTCAAAACGTGTGTCTATTATCGAGATTATTGTATGATCGGAATATATAGAGTACACATTTCCTCACTGTGTACCACTTAAAATTTTGGAAGTGAGGTCGTTTGATTTGGCCTGGTGACCTAATCTGAAATGACCCAGACCTGAAATTTTTAGAAATGTGCGCAACTAATCTGGGGCGGACGCAGACCCGAGTTTGGAGGGGGCAAACCTATGTCTGTCTCTCCTCCTGGGGGACGTGCAATTCGGGGGCTCGACAGACCTAGTATAAGACACCTCTCCAACTACATGATCGCTCTCCTGGGGGAGGGGGTGGGAGCCAATATTTTTTTTGCTCTACAGACCTAGAGTAAACACTTCTTTTAAAAATTTATCCGGTCTTTGAGGGGCCAAAAGATAGTTTGGCCCCCTCCAGTGCTTTGGGGGGCATAGCCGGAATGCCCCCCGCCTCCGCCAATGCAACTAATCCAGGATGCACAAACAACTGCGTCCCGCGCCGCTGTCCCGGCTGCTTTGGAATCCCTGAGGGGGTGCTCAAATACCCCAACAGGGTGAGGATTAAAAACACTTGAAACTGCAATCATTGGGGTTTACCAGACCACCAACTGCCAGCTATATGGCATCGCCAGCTCACAAGTTCGTGGAAGGGACTGCGGAGACCAGATCTCACCTTATTGAGGGAACCCGATGGGACCATAACGCGGGAAACTTCCAGGCGCCCACCCAGAATTTTCGTTTGGGAGGCCCGGCTGACGGGGGGGCATGTCACGCGCATGATTTCTTTCCCTGGCGAGGGGCAGCAGTTTCGGAACCGGGGGCAGGCTGAATCACATTGGGTGAATGCTTCAATGCAGGGACGACACGCTGTGGGCAGGAGTGGCAAGGTGAGAGAACAGCTGGTACTAAAAGCCAGATCAAGGATCATTCTGCCTTCGATGGGCGCCTGCGGCGTCCAATTATTACCGAAACTCATGTCGGGTACCGGCGCCCGACATGGGCGTGGGGCGGCACTTTGGAACCGAAACGTTTGGGGGACACGGGCCGCCCCCTCTGTGGTGCGCTACTGGAAACTCCCCACATCAAATGGGCACCTAGGGCCACTTAGCTTGTCGCCTCCTTGAAACTATTGTCATGGGGTCCTGCCATTAGCCAATCAATATTTGCCCCCAAAAATTAGTTAATCTGAATTAAACACCTGCTGTGCCTGAATCAGGGGCGTAGCCAGGATTTCGCTCAGGGAGGGGCGGAGCCTCGAAAAGGGCCCCTGCGACAGCGCCAAAAGGGCCCTGATGGGTAGAAAGGGCCCTGCTTGTTACATAATAGAGTGCTGAAGTGGGCTTGAGAGGGCCCTGTATGGTATAAAAAGCCAAATTTGGCCACAGAGCATAATAGTGCGGGCGAGCCGCGCTTCGCGCGGCTCGTGTCCTTAGGGGCCCTTCGGGCCCTCAAGGAGGGGTGGCTGTCCCTGCCCCCCCTTGGCTACGCCCCTGGCCTGAATCGTGTAAAAACGAGCGTCCTTTCAACGGTGAAAATGTGCCCTTTTGAGCCTTAAAAGTGTCCCTTTTCTTCCTTAGTCCCCAGTGAAAATTTGAAAACGTGCACTGTTCAAAGGTGCAGTTTTCTCACGCTGTTTCGTTGTGATCTAAGAGGGATATGGGTAGGCACCTAGATATTCGTAGCTGAAGTAGGTATTCCGGCCTCAAGGAGCGCTATTATTCTCTGTTAGCCCAGATACATGAGCAGTTTTGGTACGTTCTTTACGTACCAAGCGCGGTAGGGGACTTATGGGCTCATGTAACCGGGAGCCTGCCTTCGGGTCTCCCGGTTACATGAGTAGAGTATGGCCGGTACGTAAACAGAACGTACTGAAGATGCTCATGTATCCGGGGTATATTAGTTATCTGGGTGCTAGCAGTAGAAAGCATACGCTTGATTTCTTAATGGAACGATTGTTTCCTGTATTACACAATAAAGTTGTCTAGTTAAGGACCTTAACGCCGTTTAGCACGGGGCAAAACTATGAGTAATCGTGGTGAGAACGTCTAGGTAGGGGGGAAGCAATATATAGCCAAAATTTTAACATAATAGGCTTGTTTTTGTGAGATAATCGACCAGTTGGTCTCAAAGCTCTGTGAGCGAGGCCTTCCTCTTTTGAAGTTTGAGGAACGGCCTTCTTCCCATACCTTGCCACATCGGCCGATCCAGAAGGGGCAAAGGGAATTTTTCCCCCTTCCAGATTCACCATTGGTGCCCCATGAAATTGTCAGCCCTCCCCCCCCACCCTGAAAGGTCGATGGCGCCCCATGAAGTGGCGCTTCAACCCCGCACTCCCTTCTAGAATGAGAATATCGGCGCCCCCAGGATGGGTTTTGGTGCCCACCTGGTAGGATTTGGCGCTCACCTCATAGGTTTTCCGTTCAAAAGCGGCGTCCCCCCGGTCCGGATGGCCCCCTCCCGACCATGCCCCCCTCCCCCGATTGGTAATTTTGGACCAGTCTATGCTGCACACTTCTTTTTGTCACAATTTGTCGCAATATCTGTCACATAAAATATATTATGGAAGAGTTTAGTAAGAAGCATAACATTTTCGTTTCATGATTCATCATGGGGAAAATCTCCGATTGTTCTGGGCCTGAATATTTCTGAAATTACGCTAAGGTGCCAGACTCTATCGAGCCAAGTGCTTTGAAGGAATCCGAAGTGCTCTATGACGCACTAACTGCTGAGGTCATATCACCAACTGCTGATATGCCCTGTGAAGGTCATATCACCAACTGCTGAGGTCATATAGCGTTCATCCATATGGCACCATATGCCAACTCTCTTCCAGTTGGAAGGTTATACTGTGGTTCAGGAAGAAGCCAAGTGTGTTCAGCATAGTGGCAAGTCCCTTGATAGCTTAAGTCCCTTGATAGCTTAAGTGATACTCCGAACCCAAAAACCGAACTGGGAACAACTTGAACAAAATTTTTATAAAAAAATCGTAGGGCAGGTATGCACACACGTGGGCAATGGTGGTGGAGGCTCCAGATTTAGGGGGGTGGCACCATTGACTTTTCAAGCCATTTCTTTCCAGTCAACGCCATGGGGCTAGTGTTAAAATTCATAATTTAGGATGACATGGTGCCCCCTAGTTCCGCCACCTATGTGTGGGTACCCATTTGGCTCCCATGGACACGGCGGTGACTGGGCCCATTAGTTTATTTGGCACTTTGTGAGCAGTTGTGGTGAACTGAGTGAAAACCTACCACTGGAACCCCACCGGCTTTCTCTCCCGGAACGCCTCTTTTTTATTTTCTTTTGTGCAGCCGTCGTTCGCCTGCGGCCAGGATTGCGCGTCGGTGGCGGGTCTGGGTCGACCCGTTTTTGCCGCCGGCGGCGCCGCCGGCTATGGGGAGGTGCGTCTCCCCTCGGCTTCGTTCCTGGCGCCACCATCAGGCACCTGGGCCGGCTCCGGTGCTCCGGTGCGTGCCGTCGGCTCTACTGCCGCTGGCGACGACTCCCCGGGGCCGCGTGCGTCCTCACCGGCCGACGCTGAGCGCTGTTTATAGACGGCTCCCGCGCTGGAACAACAGGCGTGCGTCACACGCCAGCGCCGGAGAGGTGGGGAGGGGAGCGGTCGCCACCGGCCCGACCGCCAGCCCGGGTCACGCACGCTGAGTAATCGCTGTCGCTCAGACGGAAATGTCGCATTTATCCCGGCTGATTTGTCGCCTGGCGTCGTGCGGTGACACGCACAGTGGCTCGTTATGATTGGAATTTTAGTGACTCCGTCTGGCCTACTTGAAGCATTGCCAGCATTCTTGGTAGCTTCATAACCACCCCCTGGCTGATTTCCTGAACTCAGATATTGGTTGCGTTAGCTGATAGTTCCCTGTCGATTTTCCCTTCAACGATCGGTTTTAACATCAACTGCACGCTGTCAACTGACTAAACGCACATGCTTTATTTCGCTCAGGAGGATGCCTCGTGCCTTCTACCATGGCTGCAGCTCCTACGCTTTAACCTGCTGTGATCAGTGAAACCCGTATTTATGGTTAAAGTAGCGTCATAAATTAATTCACATGATGCCTTGCAGAGGCCGTAAGTGTACACAAAACAGCCTGGTGGCTGAAATGTATGGAGCTTCCGTTCATCACGCTTCTTTACGTGTTTGGGAAACACCACTTGGTCACCCGATGCCACTAATCTGTCGGCGTCGACGCGGCCCATAGATAAGCCCGCTGGCGTGTGTAGAACAATCCGGCAATGTCCGCTGCGGTGGCGGCTGTTTAATCGATGGCTGTGGAGCACGCCAATGAGCCGGCAGCCGCGGGCGAGGCGAGGGGACACTCCATTTGCAGCTCTGCCAGCACTGGTGGCGGCAGCTCGGCTGACCTGGCGCGGAATGTGCCTGTTTGTGACAGCTGGGTCTGTTCATGCGCCGCACTGGCAGCTGCTCCAAAAACTGTCGAATGGAGAATACTGGACTGGACATGGCCACCGCTGTGGCTAGGTTAGCCACGCTTTTTCTGTTTTGAAGCATAATGCTAAGACAGTAATGTGACCTGACTAGTCCTGCCGACACGGCCCAAATGGTTCAGGTAGTACTGCGTGTGACGGTGCCGCATCACCCAAAAGCCTTCGAGCTGGCGGGTAGGGTGGTAAGGCACGGCCGAAAGATGTACTCCTGGATGTTCAGTGTCGGTGCCATTGAATTGGCTGTTGTCTGAAAGGGCTTTCTGAGTAGAAGCCCAGGGGCTTTACGATGCACTAGCTACTGAAGCTATATGGGGACGCCCAACTCTCACCCTATTGGAAGGGGATATTAGTGAGCAAGAAATCCTTCTTCAGTGTTTCCGCTCGGGTTTTGAACCCGGATCAGCGGCTGACTCGAGGGAATACCATAAACATCAAGCATTGATATTTCCGTCCAAATCATCCATGCATCGTGTGGGACTGGAGTGAATAGGAACCCATCGCACCACGCCTCCTGACTGCCGAGAAGCTGAACAGAGTCAATGTTTCATCATTGTGTAATTACAGGGTGGTCATTTGGCCCTGATGACCTATTTTCGGCGCTTCGCTTCTACTGCGAGTATTCTTAGCACGCGTCTGGATCGATGGGGTCCGACAGTACACACTCGGACGCACGCCTGCGCAAAGTGAACAGTTCTGTACGGGCCAGCCGTGCATCTAGCGGTACCTATGTAACCTACCTCATGCGCTTTTTGTGGCTGTTCTGAAGTTGGCCTGAGTAAGATACGTCTCACACAGCACATCGTGCAGAAAGTATAGAAAATCACCAATGAGAAATGTGTTAGACTTTCTTTGTAAGCAATAACACTTAGCTTTCGGATCATGGTCGTGCATTGTAAAATTTTAGACTTGCAATTTCAAGCAGAGGCTTGTTTTGAACGCGTGTGTCGCTTTACGCACGAACGAGGCAGCAGCGAAGGGGTGACACGCATCGTAATTACAAGCAAGTCTGACCCCCGTCGCCCGGGGCTGGGGTGTGGATTTATATCTCTTTGTGGGTGTCGGGGCACCCCGAATGAAACGCGGATGAGTGCTGAAAATTCCTTCAAAATGGTGTTGTGGTGAAGAGCGCAAGCCCTTGTTGGCCAGACAGTGTTTGACATTGAGCTTAGCGTTTTTGTTTCTACAGTGAACATGACCACACTGTACTAAGCAAAAATATTCCCTCTATATTGCCGTGCTTGCCCTGTGGAGATACCAGCGCTGCCACCGGCGAGAAAGTGAGGGGGCCAGCCATTCTTCTACCTGCTGCCGACAAAAATGGTCCTCTTTAGAAACCAAACTCATCGGATTTGGGCTCGTTGCTGCCTACCGCACTGGATGGTTTCACAGTTTGTAGATTTCACCCCAATTTGGCTGAAATCGAAAATTTGTTCGATGAAAGAGGTTGCTGTGTCACCCCCCCTTATTTCGAGGTGTATGCAGGATACCATGTAACTGTCGCAGGCAGCAATTGTGAAAACATCGTTTAGAAAGTTATCACTTCGGAAGCTCTGACCTTGGTCCCATTTCTTAGGCGTTTGCCCAGGGACCCGGATAAATCCAGTGAAGAAAGCTTCTGTAGTTTCTTTCACAAGCTGTTTTAGGTCAAATTCTGTACGTGGCTCAAAACAGGTGATAACTGTTTTCTCACTACCGTTGGTAAAATGTGGTGCCGAGACATAAAGACTTTGAGCAATTCGTCGCACGCTGAAGTATAAAAATGTGAATTATTAACGAAAGTGAGGCGGGACTTGTATCGAGGATGAAGGTTTCGCAATGAGGCTAAAACTGGCTCTTGAACATAGCTCTATCTATTGTAAATTTATTGCAATCGTCTCTGGCCGTCTAATCGGTCCATAATTCCAATAACGAATAAAACCTAATATATCCTACACATACGCTTCGGAAGAGGGGGCGGGCAAGTGGCCTGTCCCCACTTTTTGTTCCAATTTCAGTCAGACTGGGAATACATCGGAAAAATTGTAGCCAGCGAATGCGAATGGCAGAAATATGCTTGAATCCGATTGTTGTTGTGTCTGTCGAGAAGTTTCTTGTCGATTGCAGGTTGAAGGTTGTCTGGCTCCTTCACTTTTTATCGGTGATGACGCTGATGGTTCTACGCCTCCCTGGATGCCCTCCTACGCACTCCCTTCTATTTCTGCTTCCAGAGAGAGGGGGAGAGAGAGCAGCAAGAGCAGCATCGACTGGAAATCTCACAGACTGATCTGGAGTCATTAGTCGGTGTTTGCGGTGCGCTTCAGCGGCGTGACGTACGCGGCGCGCCGCCGCGCCATCCGCCGCGCCTCGGAATGCGGTGCCAGTATCGATGGTCGTCGCGTCGGCCGCGACGCGCGACAGTGGCACGTGCGGCGCGCCCCCGCCACTGACGGATGGCATCCCCCGACTGAGGGAATGCGCCCCTCTGACGCCGGGATGCGGCGTCTCTGCCGACATCTCGGTAGTTTATGACGTCAGCGGATCGTCGACCGCGTCGCGTGCGGTGACGTGACGTACGATCGTGACGCGGATCGTCGTTCCTGCGTCTGGTCGACCAGCGCCAGTTATAGGTGTCACATGGCGGTGTGTCAATCTTGTGGCCGAGTTGGAAATAGGCGCAACTGGAGATGGCCAGAAGTTGGCTCGTGCCCGGATTCAAGTCGACGTTTTCAGTTTGTTTTTTCTGGGATCCTCCAGGGCCAAGCACCCCGCTGTAGCTCCGGGCTTTCCGAAGTGACTCTCATTGGCTTAGTTTGTAGGATGCAAGATGCAAGATGAGATGGGATGGTTAATGGGACCATACTTTTTCTGGACACCCAGGTCTGAGAAATGATGTAACTTTTATTTTTGTGTTCTAATTGACCGGGTGGAGTTCTGGAAAACTTAACGAGTCTCAATCCAAAAGAAAGTAAATCCCACACTATCTGTTAAAACAAACTTACGAGGGTTAGGTGGTGGCGAATGAACAATAGTTGAAAGTTCATCGTCGGATGATTTTCAAACCTCAAGCAATTGGCACATGAATATCGTTTGCGTGTGTAGCCTGGGCGGATTCCAACCAAGGTAACATACTAGGATATCATGTCATTTGTTATTTTCAACGCCAACGCTCTGAAATCATTGGCGTGGCAAAGCCGAGTGTTAACGATTTATTCAGCGTGCTAACATGTTCGAGTTTCACTAAATCTAATTATTTGAGGCACTCGAACCGTTGCCGTGCTATCACCAAAAAAGCAGTGTCGTTGCCTTACATTCGAACACAACTGCGTTCTCCGTGCTTTGAAGTCTCTGGCCTCTACGGCACCTTTGTGATATTGCACAAAACCGTGCTTAAAGGAAATGTGGCACCTTTATAACGTGATTTTAACTGAGTTAGCCAAGTTGTAAAGCATGCCGGAAAACCTGGTACTAAACATCTCATTTGTCTTGGAACTCGAAATTCCCGTGGAGAAAAGCTAAAAATGTACCTGAAATGTACCCAAGATGTACCCCGGGAGCCGGCCACCGTTTTCAGCTGTTGACGTCACGGTATGCTAACGTCACGGTGAGTAGTCAGCCTATTGAAGTCATTGTGAAAATGGTAGTAGTTGTCAGATCATGGCGTCATGCACAGGCAGATAATTATCTCTTACCCTAGGGCAAGGCCTTATCCTAGAGGGGCATTTTAGATATCAAAATATTGAGCTTATTGTACATTTTCGGAAAAATCATGGACATTTTCATGATTTTTGGCTAAAAATACCCCTAATTACGCTAAATTCCGAGGTTTGACCAAGGTGCCACATGCCCTTTAAAGACCGTTGTGAGGTCGGCCATTTATGTCGCCGTGTCTGACCATTAGGTCGCCATTATAGTACTTAAGAAGTAAAAAACGAATAGTCTTAAGCTCTTAATAGAAAATGGTCAAAAGCTTCGAACATATTTATTGATATTATATTTCGATGACGTGCCTTTATCAAATGGAACAAATCTCAATTCAAATTTGCTCCATCTGATACAGACACCTTGGGAATACCATATAAATGAGACGTTTTGTTCTTCTTGACTATTTTCTTTTATTATGAGCGAAAACAGTTATGATTTTACTTCTTAGCCATGACTTCGCTCAATACAACACTTGCAACCATCAAAACACTGTGGTACTGTCTCAGAAAAAGCACGTATTCTTGGTGCGGAAATGTTCATCAGTAGCCGCAGCATCCTCAACTGCCGGTATATTCTCAGTGTCCCTGAGGAAGGACGTAGCCAGGGCAGGTGCTTCCCCGATTTAACTGGAAAACCATCATCAGCTGGAAGACTCCACCCCTTGCATGCTTTGTATTTGGTCTCCAACAATGCTGTGCTTGAACAATAATGAGGCTCGTTCTCCGAAAGCGGTGACTGCGCCCAGTCAAATAACGAATGCCCTCCACGACGGCCGCGCTCGACCAGGGTTACCCCTTCACGCGTCACTCGCCAGAGCCGTGTGATTTGCTCTATTTCTGCGTATTTCGGCGGCCGCCCCGCTGACGAGGCCAGGGTTCCTGTGATGGCTACGGTGTCCGCGCACCGCCCCTTACACCCGCCATGCGATTTCGCGGTGCGCGGGCCGACTGATTGCGCCACTGATTGTATTAGGGCGGGTACGGCCGGTGGCCGGGGGCACCCGTGCCGGAGGCCCCCCGTGATAGGAGGCGCGGCGCGCGCTGCATCATCATTTCCGGCGTGCGGAGACGATGGGATTCCGATGCTCATTTGCCGTGTCGATACGGAATCGCGATGCTTCGACAAAATAGATTGCGGACGGATGACTGATTGTTCCGTGTCCTGCGTTCTGATTTGTATATGCAGATGTGGTTATATTCAGGTCCAATAATTGGCTTGCGTATTATTCGCGAGAAAGAACATTCTATGATTCATGGGTGTATAATGAATGTTGGACAATTAGGTATTCGACAATGAAGTACTGAATTAAGTCAGCATCAGCCATTTTTGTATTCCAAGTTCGTTAGCGAGATGCCCGACTAGTTGTGGCTGGCTGTGCATTGTGTGCTTTTATAGTATGTCGGCTATTGTATGATCCACAAATTCTGCCTTATTTTCCATATAGCAGGGCCTGCTCTGAATTGGGCTTTATACCTGGGACTGGCCGCCAGCAGCGTGTGGTATAAACGGTAAGACCTCCCACTGGACAGACGCACCCTCGGGCAAACCGGAGGACAAATTTTTTCTCCCCACTTGTTGGTTACGTTAATCATTGTGGGTGTTAAACGACGCCCCAACTGCCAGCGTTATATGGCGTCGCCAACTCTCACCCTATTGGGAGATATTCGAGGGGTTCCAGTCAACTTAATTCAGAGGCTCTACCGGGACTTGATCCCAGGGTCTCTGGCTCATGAGACATAGATGCTATCCACTGGGCCACCCATTCCCCATGTTCATTAATGACTTCCTGGCCCGACACAATTATTTTTTTACGGGTGATGTCAACATATTTCGAAAAACATCCTGTGCAGATGACGCGATTATCTTGCAAGATAACCGAAACCATCTATTCAGATGGTTCCATTCCTGGAAGTTAGCCCGCGCTCCAGCAGGGGTCCCACCTTCGCCCCACCGGGGGCATCGATGGCCCCCATCTAACTAAAAATATGGGGGGTTAGCGGAAAGCTGCAAAGTGCATTAGAAAGCTTGTGTGAATTCAGCAATCATTTATATCGCAAGTTTAAGCGTTCAGGTCAATTTTTTGACCTCCATAGGTTAAGTTTGGTCACGGTGGGCTATTTCCACTAGAATACGCAATGCTTAAGAAACCTGGGCATAGCTCTCATGCCATTAGAGCCAGTGAGATCTGGTAAAAGTATTCGATAGAAAATACCAGGACTTCCCCGCTATGTAGAACATAATGACCTCTGGCCAGTGGTTTGACCTCCAGAGGTCACCTCGTAACCTTTATATGACCTTAGGTCACAGAAGGTCAGAAAGTGACCTTGCTGTATGTCAAATGAAAGCCAGTGAGGAGACGTACATGATGATGTTTGATTCAGTGCTCTAGCTTGATTAGGTCAAAAGTTATCGTAAAAATACTGTGTTTGACCTCTGGTGGCCAGTGATGGCCTCAGATGACCTCTGGCGCCGCCCCGGTAGCTCAGTTGGTAGAGCGTTGGGCTCCGGCCCGCGGCTCGAAGCATGCAGTGGCAGTGCATATCCAGGCTTGGGATCGGTTCCCTGAGACGCTCCGGCGCTCAATAGTTTACCCGACGTACAGGTCGGCTGGCAACTGACTGGTGAGAGGGTGACCTGAGCGGGGCGGCCGTCCCTGTGCTTTGTGGGACGTTAAACTTTGGCTTCTAAATCAACCCTTCATTGTGGGGTTGCTCGTTCGGGTGGTGGGGTCGGGGTCTCCGTGACAAGTCCATTGATGACTTTAGTGAGACTCCGACTCTAACAGTCGAACTGAGAACAACTTGGACAAAAATTAAAAAAAGATGAGACAAGGGGAAATATCGCCCCTGGGACCCGTGGAAGGGTGTCCAAGAACGCTTTTCTTAGCAGTTTGAGCATTTTCATTCATTTTTGTGACTTTTAGATCTTAAGACAACTTATCCCCATGATTTTTATTGGGGAGGTCGCCTCGTGACCTGACCTCAGGTCACCAAATCTAAAAATCCCGGATATAAATTTCATTGACCCTGGAGAGTTCATGAAGTGTAGAAAGTTTCAAATTGATTGGCTTAGAAATGCAGCTAAGGGTCAGCTCAAAAGTTGAAGTGAGGTGACCTTGGTTGACCTCTGCTGGAGACCCGTTATTATTAAATGTGCCTCGTGTTTTTTTTTTGTTATTCCGAAAAAACCTTGGGGGAAGCCATCGATCCTCCCTCTGATGGGGCAATGGTTAATTCTGAGGCACATAAAATGTGAATCTTTAAGAATGGTCCTCAAAATCTCCTCTTAGAAACAACTATTCCGGAAAAAATGCCCTACAGCACGTGGACGCCATCACGGACATCGGAATCATTTCGGATCAAAAGCTCACATTTGGTCTTCACATAGGCTCGATCGTTGAAAAAGGTAATAATCAGTCTTTTCATCTGGTCACTTCAAAGGCTAAGGATGAACCTGGCGCATAGAGAGGCAGCAAGCTCTCCTAAATGTTTTTTTGCGCTCATGTGAGAAATCAGTGCTGGTTACATAAGTTGAGTGAATATTGCAGTGTTACAGGTGCATGTACCCTGTGAAAGAAGACACCTGGGTCGAACTACGCGTATACGACATAAGTTCTTGATGTGTATTAACGCAAACACTTACCACCGCAATGTGTGCACTTTGCTGGCCTTCAGCGACGTGATGTCGCTCCATAAGACAACCGCACTTGGCTCCTGATGGCTACAACAAGACGTGTTGTAGGTGCTTGATATTCAACGTGGCATGGTTGACTGGACTCATCTGCTAAACTATTTTTCTTCTCACGCACCAGCTGGGGCTGTTGCAATGGGCCATTGTTGAGTGTACTGTATGCCAGAGTAAATGCTGCTAGGGATGAACTATTTGTAAGAGCACGATATGCTATGAATGACTTTTCAAGAGGTCTGCCGTCCAAAGGCAATGAGACGTACGTGCATTTTTGCTACTTTTCAGGAGAGCTGATTTAGTGTTTGACCTCATAGCTCTTAGGAGTTTTAACGGATTACTGTCAAATTTATACAGGATATTCAGTCGCATGACAGAATTATGCTGCTGAAATTATTTTTTATGTATTTTGTTTTTTTCATTATAAAAGGCAACAAGGCCTTTTGCCATTGTTTTTTTGGTGACCCAGGACCGAAATAAACCAAGCAAAAAGGGCGTGTGGAAAAGAGAGCGCAAAAATTGAAGAAAACTTAAGGCAGAAAGACGTATCCGTGGCATTACGTCCTTCTGCCTTTGAAAACCCAACTAAAAATCACGCATTCTGAGGAAGGAGTTTCATACAGCGTGATGCGAGAGTACCATAGAAATGCATATTTTATTTTAATCTTTCACTGATACGCACATGAGATGGTATGTGCCGCGAAAAGGTTCCACTACTAACGCCGCTCTGAACTTGCTGATTCAGTGTTCTGACCAAATAAAGAAAGCATGCTTCAAGAATGCTGTAGTGAACCCCATGGACTTGCATTACTTCGCCTGATAAGTATCTCATATTTCCAATTTCATGCCTGCTATGGAATAACTTTGAGGAGTTTGAAGTGCCGTTTTGAGCGTGATAGTCATGATGATTATGATATATAAAATTAACCGGTAATCGCCCATAATCTAATGTGATAGATTATGAGCAATTACGCTCATAATCATTGTTATCAATGACTTTCAAATCCCAAACTTTTCTGGCGAAGACGCGTTGTCGAAATATTAATATACTCTTTGGCGTTTTCACATACTTTAGATTATGAGCGATTACCGGTTAATTTTATATAGCATTATCATGATGCTTGTGGAATAGTTTTTTTGTGAAAACGTTCAGTCTTTCATTAAGCGCGATCCTTTCGCGTATGTCCCACTCTCTACCTGCAGAATATAATTTCGAAAGGCAGGCAGCAGCTTACACGAGCTTGATGATAAAATTGTACACACGGGTAGCCTCTAGATCAGCCAGCTGTATTTCATCAAATAAAATCATTCAGGCTGCAGGGCTCACTGGACCAGGTCAAAACTTCCGTCCACTATCAGCTGAGCGGCGGTAACTTCTACGACGGCAAATTCTGCGAACACAACGCACAGTTATACCGCCGTGACAGTCTCACTATATCAGGACACCCTCACAGCTGCAGCTCCTTGTGTTATGCACAACGTACCCTCTGAACACTCTGAACACCAATGATGCCCTCTGAACGCCAATCAATACTCACTCATTTACCAGATCCTTCAGCCCTGATCTCCTTTCCAACCCCTCCCAGAACTTCCTCTTGTGAATGGGCATCAGCGGCAGCAGGTTAGCCACTATCCTTTCATGCTTCTCTTTGTTCATGCCTCGGGGCTGGGTTCTTCCTGGAGGAAGTTCTGTTCTGAAGCCATCTTTGATGATGTTGAAAGCCTTCCATGTCGGCTGATTGAAGCTGGTCTTTGTATAAATACACGTGTCTCCTCTCCGGAGCTGAACCACCTTGAGATCGCGGAGGTACGGCCTCATGCCTTCCTGTTGAAGTCGGCGGATCTTAGCCGCACTGAAGCCATCCTTGATATCCAGGAAGTCCTGGGGCTGCATTTCATGCACCGGCAAGGAGCAAGAAACAACAGAAACGTAATCGCCAAAGTCGCAGACTTCCCTTCGACGTTTAAGACGCTTATTGATCACCTGGTGATGCGCGTCAGCACTCATTGAGGTATGTCCTTTGGTGAGATATTTGACAGTGATAGTGTCTGTCGCGATTTTCTCATCATGAACCGCATGTATGAGTGCAGTCAGTGTCACCCAGCACTTATTTTGCGCTGCACAATTGTCAGCGTACAGAGTCACCCTTTTCGTGTCACGATGTTTCCTCAAGAAGACTAGCAGTGCGCTGGCAACATCGGCTGAGTTCCTGGCCGCAGTGGCTTCATGCCATAGAACGGCAAGCGAGCCGTCGCGATGCGGCCTGGCTGGATCCTGTAGCATGCTGAATGTTTCGTTAAAAGCAACCAGCCTTGGGGTGAAGAAGCAAATTTTGAGCGGCAGCGCTGGCAACATTGTCACTTTCATCATATCGCAGCTCACTACGACTTCACCTTCATCCCACTGGCGGGCTGCATCTTTGCGATATTCTGCTCGTGCCTGCGCTGCCTCTTCAATGTGAGTCTCATACGACTGGCAAGCTTCACATTCTTTGCTGTTGTGCTCTTGAGTCCGGATGTTGCTCATATGTTCTCCGTGTACTTTGCACGTACCGCATTCTTCGCCAGTCAGCCGGGTAAATCCAATATTCATAGCCTTGACAACTTTCCTATAGGTTTCAAGACTGCAGCTTCTACCCTGTTCGGTGAAGTCCTGGTGCATTTCCGTGATGGTGAGCTCTCCTGGGAGATAGCGTCTGTTGGGGGCGTGCTGGTAGCGGTAGTGAGGCGCAGCTGGTGCGTATGAATTCACATGGGCTTTGATGATTTCATCATTTATCTTGTTACTAGGTTCGTGCCGGCCTCTTCTGTCGATATCCATCGTAACGCCATGCGCATCACATCGGAGTGCGTTTTGCACTGCCTTGTCGCTTCCCAGCTGTAGGCCTAGCGTGGAAAGGAAAAATCCTTTGCACACTCTTTTTTCTCGTTTGTGGTGGATGGTAGGTGCCATTTGAGGGTCCTCTGTCTCCTTGATGTTTCACGCGTCCGCGTGGTATCCGGCTTCTGGACGATTACAAACTCCCGGTACCATTGGCGCCTTGATTCAGCTGATTGACTATTCACTGCGTTGTTTATTGCTTTCCTTCTCTCTTCCGGTATCAAGGTAGTGCACTTCCACTTGCAATCACGGCATGACTGTGGAGTAGGAAGAGTTGGGTGCGATTCTGCATAACGGGCGATTTTTTGTGCTGGATGTCGTGCCCTCTGCCGCAGCTTTTTGATGCCTTCCCCTGCGGAGGCGGTCTGTCCCAGTATCTGTCCAGGAAGGGCACTACTTTCGAGGTGATCAGGCTCTTCGCTTCGTTGACTTTTCGAACACTGGCCCTGCTTCTTTGACACATCAGATGAACTGATAGTCCCAATTTCGAGCAGGTGGTAGTCCGCACTATCTATCTCCCCCATAAGCATACTTGTGCTGTCCGCAACAACTGCTGCGAGTCTCGAAAGATCAAAGCCACTTTCCTCGTGAGGGATCCTTACTGGCGTACTTGATAAAATACTTTCGGGAAAATGTCCACTAAATTCGTCCCAGTCGTCAGCGTTCGGTAAAACTGAACCAGCAAGGGACTCTGGATGTGCGGAAGCAGAGCTAGCGCGCTCGGCATCACCTGTTACACCGAGGAGGGTCACCGGCGGGGCGGACTCTGGAGCATCGGCGAGAAGCGTCACCGGCGGGGCGGACCCTGGAGCATCAGCGAGGAGCGTCACGGGCGGGGCGGACTCTGGAGCATCAGCGAGGAGGGTCACCGGCGGGGCGGACTCTGGAGCATCGGCGAGAAGCGTCACCGGCGGGGCGGACTCTGGAGCATCAGCGAGGAGCGTCACCGGCGGGGCGGACTCTGGAGCATCAGCGAGGAGCGTCACCGGCGGGGCGGACTCGAAATCCCCTGCTGCACCGAGGAGGGTCACCGACGGGGCAGACTCGAAATCCCCTGCTCCACCGAGGAGGGTCACCGACGGGGCAGACTCGAAATCCCCTGCTGCACCGAGGAGGTTCACCGACGGGGCAGATTCGAAATCCCCTGCTCCACCGAGGAGGGTCACCGACGGGGCAGACTCGAAATCCCCTGCTCCACCGAGGAGGGTCACCGACGGGGCGGGCCCGGAGTCTTTAGGAAGCTTTTCACTCCCAGAATCAGCAGCGGCAGTGGCAGTGGAGTCAAAGCTAGACATGGTGTCCGTCTCATCTGGAAAGAAGAACATACATCAAAATTAAATTTAAGAATTGTGGCATACACTGTCCTATATGCTTAGGCGGTGACAGGACAAATCCAGTGGTAGGGGAAACATCTAGATATGGCTTGGGTATATGGGAAAGAACAGAAGATCTACTTTTCGAATTTTCGGGTTAATCATACTTTCGGTCCTGACGGTAAGTAACGCTGGTAGACTGAACCTGTTCTGGTCACATCCCGATTTCTTATTTTAGTCACGGCATCGGTTTGGACGGAAACATATCATTTTCAGGGGCATAAGCAAAAATACATAACATAGGAAACATTTCCGTTTAATATCAGCTTTGGATTGAAGAGGTTTCAATATTTGTGTCCGATTTTTAGGAACAGTCTTTATCACGAGCGTTTTTCTTTGTTGATTCAATATTGTTGATTTTTCTTTTGTTTCAATATAAAGTTTATTCCCAATTTTAATGTCATACCAAATTTTGGTAACTTGGGTCACAGTTTGTAGTTTTTGCGAGCTGCAAATCTGTCAAATTTATCATAATGCAAAAGGTGGCAATGCTGTTGCTCAATCAGAATTTACATCGTTCGCAAAAAAATGGAGGGAGGGGTGAATTTAACCAGCACTCAAATATAGGAAAATTAAGAATGATTCACCTAAGGGTGAATCTAATCGCAATTTATATCGTCTAAATGCCAAATCAATACCAACCGTGGAATTTATCAATCTATCAATCTGGTAAACAGTATTCATAAAAGACAACAGCTGCGAGTCACATGAATATGCTCCGAGGTGAAATCTACTTACCAAATGCAAGAATTCGTCTCTTCTTCGACGCAGCGATAGTACCGGTCCATTGCTTGCCGTTGTGTCTCATCCGGACCCTTCCTCCAGCATCCAGGGAAGACCCTGGCACAACCCGCAAGTCGGATATTGGCACGTAGTGCCATTCTCCAGCAGTTATGTCGTCCCAGTCCACTCGGACCAATCTTCGTTTCTTGCGCTTCTTTTCATCCATACCGATTTTTTTATCAGAGTTCAGAACTTAAATATGCTCACAAGGGTTGTCGAGTACTTTAAACTAGCGGTTTGTTGTCTGATTAGGGATGCAACCCAGGTTTAAACCGTTCCGCTTGTAAACAATGTCTAGACTGATTTGATTAGCGTAAAATATGGGCGGGGCGTAGTAAATATTAGAGATGCCATATAAAGTAACACCGAGGTACTGGACAATCTGAACGGTAAATTTTGGAAGAAACCTAATCTAATGTCGCAGGACTTTTTCTTTCTCTGGGTTATTCACACAATTGACTAATTGCAACATCTAGTTTTGTGTTTTAAGTACGAAAATCGTGGAATTTGACGCTGTTTTTCATCGGCCTACAAAATAGCTATCTCCAATCCATGGAACGCACGTGCAGACCACTTTCGATATTGCTAACCCCAACATTAATCCAAGGTAAAAGGACGTATATACTCATACGTCTTTTTGCCTTGGGTAGATTGAAGAAAGGGATGCGTTAGTCCCAAGGCAAACAGACGTATGAAAAATAATACGTCCTTTTGCCACGTTGTATGGTAAAATTACGCATGCTTGCTTCTAACACCCACGGCAGAAAAGACGTATTATGTCAAAAAGACGTATGTTACAGACCTGTCTTTTGCCTTGGTAGCGATGCTTGATTTTCTTGATCGTCACAAACTAAACCACTCATCCACGTCCTTTTGCCCCAAAAATTCAGTGTATACGTCCAATTGCCATGGTTTCCCTGAATCATACGTCTAGGCGGAAAATTGTACCCCCTATAGCACCCCCATTTTTCAAAAGATGGATGTAAAATTTTTGGAGGAGATGCGTCTCGGCGAGACGATTCGAATGATGTAAAAAACCCAATTTCGAAAAAAATGTCGATACGTCTCATTGCCTTTGGACGGCAGAGGTGCCCCTGATGTGTATATGTTTTATCTATCCCTGTCAGTCTTTAAATTTGCCACTATCATCCATGTGAGTACTTTGTGTTGAGGCAGCAAAACGTTGTTGGCTGCAGCATTGAAGCGAGCAAAGCTAGTGGTTTCTAACTGTGCCGTCCCACTTTTACCTTTAATTTTACATACTTTCTATTTATTTAGTATGCGCTTTTGTCTTATATGCAACAACTTCTTTCATTTTTGTGGGTGTTTTTCCCCTACTCTGTCTATAAATGGGAATCCCGGCCGGTAAATAGTGAACTAAGTAGCTGGAATCAGTCGAATGAAATGAATGGTCTGATGTTCAATTCTATTCGACTGGCTCATGCAGGGAGCAACGGGCCGTGCGCCTCGACCATTCTTAGAGTGCCCAAGTGGCCAGCTGACCGTCTTCTTCCTGAACGACAGAGTAAAAATGAAAAAAATCGCGGCGCCAGCGACTAAAAATTTAACCAAAAGTAGAAGTAAAAAGACGACTAAAAAGTTTGTCATAGACTTAGCTTCTTGCTCCCCTGTTAATTGAAGCTCATGATTACCGTAAAAGGATGATTTTGAGCCATTCTGACCGTTACAAGAAATTCTACGCACAAAAAGTAAACTCCGGCTGTGGCTTCATTAATCCGCAAGTGTGAAGCAAGCTAGGCAGTTCACAAATACACACCCTGCTCATTGTCCAGACGCATGCACGTCATCCCTGGTTTTCGGGTCGGGTTAGGGGAGGCCCAGTGCTGGAAGCCTCTGTCCACTCTCGCGTGTGTTTAGTCTTACAGAGATGGTGATCCCAATTTTCTGGCCGTCCACTCTCCTATGTTAAGTCGTACAGGGAAAGCGATTTAAATTTTGTAAATTTTCTGATCAAGTAAGCCTGGCTGCAGCCGCATATTAATTATTCGCTTCTCTATATTTGTGATTTTCCCGATTTAATGGCAATCATATTTCTGGTAAGTACGTGAGGCCAAACCTGGGGAATGGGGGAAGGACCCACATTTCTTGCAGCGGGCACGGTCCCCATTGTTGACGGTGAGGGCTCCATCCCGGCTGGTGACGCCCGTGACTGGATGCATCGCCAAATTGGGTCATTCCAATCGTATAACGAGAATAGAAGCGTACGTAATGGACAATGTACTAGTGGTGTATATGTTACGGCCCGTATGGAAAACCGGCCCGTTTGCAAACGGGCCGGCCCATTTGTAAACGGGCCAAATAGCTGGCCCGTATGCAAACGGGCCAGCAAATTGGCCCGTTTGCAAATGGGCCGGTCCGTTTGCATAACGTCCGGCCCGTTTGCAAACCGGCCGGACTTTTTTGCAAACGGGCCAAAGCTGATAAAGATGTGGGTAGCAGGTAATGACAAGTCAACTTAGTTGATGGTATGTCGGTTAGGAGAAAAATTGTCAATCGCGAGGTGTAAGTGAGTGACATGTCAACCATGTCAATAATAATTTGAATAAGAGAAACAGGCCATCAATGATCTGAAAGTTTTTGGGTAATAGTTTTTGTCATGAAACTGCCCTATATCTATCAATAGCTGTCATGATACCGTTAAATATTTACTGATAGATATATATCCTTCTGAAACCACCTAAGCATAAGCATAAGCCTGGGCATAAGCGATCATTAGCGATCCCTGTTTTAGTGAAATATTAATTTTCATACTAGGTAAGTATGTACTTTGATTAAGTTACTAGTCATTCTAGATACTTGTTAAATATGTTTGCAGTCAAATTCAAGATAATTTATAAAAAAATAGGCGTTTTTGTCTTTGTTCACGGCTTTGACATACAGTTTCTCATATTGCAGCCCACATCAGGGCAACGAGATCAGCAGAACAGTGGATTTAACCCTTGCCCCGGTGGCGGGTACGAGCCACCTTCGCCCTGGTGGGGGGCTAAAAAGACCCCCCACGATCTCAAAAACTAAGAGAGCTAGAAAAAAGCGCAAAACGGCAATCGAAAGCTCTTCGAAAATGATATCGAAAATATTTCGGTCATTTTTCTTGTCAGGTCAATATCAAGGTCACCAGAGGTCAAAATAGGTCAACATCGCTAATATGAGGTGTACTAAGAAAACCTCCTATATCTCAGAAACTATGATAGCTAGAAACATTTTTTAACACCATTCGAAAGCTCTTGAGATGCGCTTTCATTACAGTGGCATACATTTTCGTGTCAGGTCAAAGCCTAGGGAGCTACAGGTCACTAAATATTGGGCATATTCTTGGGAATGTCCATAGCCACCCATGCATAGGGGCGTTTACTTTTTCGCTAATAGCTTCCAAACCAAACAAGATACAGCCATAGTTTATGCACCATTGCAATCCTCTCGTCAATACAAATCGAATGATATATGATATTGCTATGCCAGGTCAAATTTAAGAATTTGACCTGACCCAGGTCAACGGTCTGACCCAACTTGACCTGGTATAGTCATGATGTATATCATTTGACTTCCAGTGACTATACAAACACTTTGGTGACAAAATAAAAGCTCTATCTTAGTTTATTCAAAATTTATAGAGAAAAACACCAAAAAATGCTTCTTTGACCTAAGGTGACCTTTTAAAGGTCACAAGTCAAAAAATTTTGGTATCAGCTTCAGAAATGGGCTAAGAGCAAGTCGCAACCGATGTTTGAAGTTGATTCCATCCATATTTACTGAGAAAAGCTTATTTCGTGATTTTCCCCATGCATTGTCAATGGGGAGGTCATGCTCTGCACATGACCTTAGGTCACCAATATCAAAAATCCCGGAACAAATGTTGTAGCTCCTGGTGGGCCCAATATGTGGTATGAGTTTCAACTTGATCGATTAACCCTTCTTTTAGTTATGCCGTCCTAAGTTTTTTTGAGGTGAGGTCACTTCACCTGACCTGGTGACCTGACCTGATATGACCTTGAGCCAAAATTTTCAGGAAAGATGTAAAAATGATAAAGGAACAGCTAGACCAAGTTTGGCGGCGCTGCACGCCGCCGTTTTTTGGTCACTTCGGAAAAACCCGAGGGGGGTCTAAAAAGACCCCCCACCCGGGCGAAGGTTAAGCAACAGTGCATTTAATACAAATTTTGAACCAGCTCCCCGCAGATTGCAACACCATTTCTGATAAAAATTACTTGCAGAATGTTGGGGTTGGCTCCAAAGATACAGAAAATGTCAACTAGGTTGTACGCCACCTGTTCTTCTGACTTTGTTCGGAGTGGACGCAACACTACGAATTTGGTGAGGTGATTCTGACAATTTAGTATATAGGAATATCCATCCTTCCTCTCACTGTGCCAGTCGCTGAGGTCGACTTGAGCATGTCTGGTCATGTCATCAGTAATGGTTGAGAGAGACACTATTGTATTCTGTAGCCGCGTCTTCTTCGTCTCGCAGTTTTTGCAGGTTTCTAGGTACAGCCCGACAGTTGCACGGCTAATGTTGGCGTATTTGTACTTTACTGCGTTAAAGGGAAAGTGGCACCACTTTCCCTTTAACGCAGTAAAGTACAAATAACGTAGTTTTAACTGAGATAGCCAAGTTGTAAGGCATGCTGGAAAACCCGGCACTCAATATATCGTTTGTCTTGAAACTCAAAGCTTCCGTAGAGAAAAGCTAACAACCTACCTGAAATAAACCCCACATGTACCCCATGTAGCAGGCCACAACTGTCAGCTGTTGGTGTGACGACATATGCTGACGTCATGGTGAGTATCAGCTAATCGAAGCCCTTGAAGCCTATTGAATATGGTAGTAGTTGTCAGATCATGACATCATCCACAGGCAGAGACTTATTACTTTCTATAGAGGAGCATTTTAAAAATAAAAATATCGAGCTTATTGTACATGTTTTCAGGGAAATCATGGACGCTTTCATGAACTTTGGCTAGAAGTACCCCTAATTGCACTAAATTCCAAGATTCGACCAGGGTGCCACATTCCCTTTAAACGTCTTGCTACTGCCAGGATGCCCCAGTGAAAGGTGCAGCTCATGAATAACATCAAAGACTTCCTCATTGTGGATGATTTCTCGTCATGTGTTTTTGTTGATCAACTTTTGCACTCCTGCAATTGTAATTAAATCATACTTTTTGAAGTGCGGGTAGTGTCTCGCTAAGTATAGCTTTCCATGAGCCTTAATGTCCGCTAAGTCTTTGACGATCTCATCATAAGTGACCTTCGGCACCGACTGCGTGTTCGTTGCTTTCTCATCTTTCGCAGCAACAAAAATAAGCAAAGAACTCCTCTTGCGACATAGTTCCTGATTATAATCATTATTGGTAACTTAATGAAGCAAGAGAGTGGGCACAAGACGAGGTTTAGGACAACACGCACATTGGAAATGATATGACCGCATTCACTTTTCAGGGCATATTTTCCATAGTATTCAACAATCGAAAACCAATCTGATCAGAGGCTAGATAATGCCGGTGTTCACCAGAGGTGGTCTTTGCCTGTGACTAAGCCAGATTCTTAGCATCGTTAAAACTGTTTTTGGCAAACAAGGAGCACTAAGTTATTTCCGGATACATATTTACTTTGATAACTGAATACGTAGGTACCAGTCATCCTTAAATGCTAAAGCTCTACAAGCAGCAATCTATTCAAGCATTGCAAGCATTTCTGCACGCATGTAAATGGAATGCAGTGCAGTCACAATGCTTGCCATGTTCAGATATGAATATTAACTTAATTTAATCGCCCAGTTTACAAATTCATGGGAAATAAAAAGATTCATGAAAATGGAAAAATTAGATGCATTAAACTAGAAAATACGGACTTTCTCTAATAGACCAGACCCAATCAGTTTCCATACAACTTAGTTTTCATGGTCCAAATGCGATCTGATCAAACCGCAGATCCAGATACATGTTGGAGTCGTCGAGTTCATGAAGCGCTATTTTCCCAACACTTTAGCACAGACTCTGCCATAGTGATGTGAAAAAACGCGCGTACTCCATCTGCATGCGATCCGGATCACATTTTGGCCATAGAGACTAGGCCAGTGACTATCATCCGAATCCAAAATCCAATAAATATGTATTGAATACAACTAATTCGATAATGACCTGGATTCAAATGCTCATCCAGTTTCGAAGCTAAGCTGTTCCGGCACTCAGCAAAAGGTGGAGGTAATGTTACCTGGGATAATTTGCCTAGAAAGGCCCCGAAGCAGCCAATTTGGATTCAGTAAAGCAGAGGAAGATAGACTGCAGCATAAAATGGAAAATTAATTTGGAACTTTGTTTCAGCTACTTAATTTCCTTTGCCTAGAAAAGATGGCAGCCTTAGCTAAACCTTCTATGATGAGAGGCGCTGGCATTGCCTCTAATCTAATTATCCTGGCCAGGTATGATTGTAAATGCAGATGGGGTGGCACAGGATATTTATCAAATTCTTAAATCCATGACTCAAAAATGAATATTTTAATATGGACCTCTCCCCAAACCAGAAATAGAGCATAACCTGAAATCGAAGATAGTAAATTTCTAATGCTATATTTAGGGTTCAATCCAGGGATGACGCAATATTCTTAAACGTAGGTACACAACCATGCATAACATTTACCAGAGATTCAGCAAGTCTCAAGGCGACGAGGCGGTCCAATCACCCCTGCACTTCACAGATAAAAGAAGGCGTACAACGCTTGGTCTTCCGGCGGCAGGTCGGGTCACTATTATGCTCAGGAGGTGGAGTGGGCGGGATTTATCCAATGCGCTTCGGTCCAGAAGTGGAAAAATTAGGCATGATGCGATTTGGAGCTAATTTTCATGAAATTTGATCAGTAGACCCATTCCAAGAACGCTGCTGCGTGCGAATTCATTTTTACTCAAATCCGTTTTAAACGAGCCGGCTGATTTGTAAACGGACCGGCCGGTTTGCAAACGGGCTGGCCAGTTTGTAAACGGGCCGGCCGGTTTGCAAACGGGCCAGGATACTAGAAAACCCAAACGGGCCAGACTTTTTGCAAACGGGCCACATCGCTGGCCCGTTTGCATACGGTTCGGCCCATTTGCAAACGGGCCAATTTGCTGGCCCGTTTGCATACGGGCCAGCTATTTGGCCCGTTTACAAATGGGCCGGCCCGTATGCAAACGGGCCGATTTTCCATACGGGCCGTAACATATACTCAACAGGGGTTCATTTCGTGAATTCTGATTGACATCAAGCTGTTGAGCTCTCATTTCTGAGCGTGCTATCGGCCACAGCTAATGGCTCGTATCGGCAGCTGACGCAGCCAGAACAGCTGAGGCGTCCTTGCCTATTTTTTGCCCACACCGCACCCAGTCTGGAGTGTAAGAAAACAAATCAAAGCCCGGCCTTCGCCCGCGTCTACTAGGACCAGCCGGCTAGGAACAGGGCGTTCAGTCGACTCGGCCGACGTCTGAGAAAGCTGCCCAGAGCCCCCAACAAGGCTGTGAGTTACGCTTCAACAGCATGAAGTAATGAGACCGAAAGGCTCCCGGGTAATTCAGCATGTTGATAACACGTGGTTGAGGGGTCCACAGCCTGTACGGCATGATGACCCTTTTTTTAGGAGTCAGCGGACTACGTGACCTACCTTTAAACATCAATACGCGTGTGTAGAAGCATTGCTTGCCCTTATCTCAGCAGTAGCAGTGTACACACTTTCTCTGGATAGATGTTTGATATTTCTTATGGTCTATTGGCCCGTCAGTCTCTTGTTGTGACGATCGTTGTCGTTGAAAAGCTAGCCTCGCGCCGATATATCGTCAGAAATGGTATTAGCTTTTATAGTGCATGGCTAGAAAGCATTGGAAATAGCTCAAAATCTTACGAAAAATCATCGGTAGACTTTTCCAGAAAATTAATCGAGGATGTTAGATCCTTGACGGTCTCCCACAGCACTGGCATCAACATTGAAAATGTACTCAGATATCGGAGAACATGTCGAAGATAAGATGCCATGGATCTGGCAGTGTTAGATCAAGGCAACCGGATCAAGGCAGTCTTTGTTTAACATTCGCTGTTTAAATTCGCTGTCTTCCAAAAGCTGAAACTCTGTGTGTCCGGCCACCCTTGATCAAGAAATTGTCACCTTAACTGGTCAGTGCGATTTGTTTCAGTTGTTTTTCACGTATTTTGTATGCCAGTGTTTGCATGATTATGCACACCCTAATCTCAATAGCGTTTTTGCACAGTGTGGAGGGTGCGGACGTCAGAGAAATAGTTTATTCACATCCCGTGAGACGTTTGTCCCCCCAAAACTGCTCCAGGATGCAATACACTACTACTTTGCCCAACATCTGACCTCCTCTGTAAGATCGAGTCAGTGGCGGATCCAGGGGGGCAAAAAGACATTTTCCCCCAAACGGAAAAGCTCGGTGCAAAACAATGTTCCCCCCAAAGCGATCGACCTCCTTTTTCCCCGACTCTTTTTAAGTTAATAAGCAAGATTTTGGTGCTTCTACCCTCAACTTCAAACAGAACCAGTTAAGTTCAGTGGAAATATGGGGCTTTGGATGGGAAAAAAGTATCTTGAGCTCATATTTTCGCAGCCCGTGGCGTTTTTTTTTGCTTCTCACGGCAAACAACCGTACCGGGAAGTCATATTTTAGCGCAATTTTGTGCTGCGTGGCTTTTTTGCCTTTCGGCTTTGGCTGGCCCCTCCCAAACCGACCTGCTAGATCCGCCACTGGATCGAGTACTCGTCCTAAACACTTCATAATAATAATTGTTCGGGTTTAACGACACAACAACTGCCCGGGTCATACGGCGTCGCCAACTCTCACCCTGTTGGAAGATATTTTTGGGCTCAGGTCGACTTATTCAGAGGCTCCGCCGGGGACTTGACCCCGCGACCAGTGGCTTAGAAAGACAAGGTTGCTATCCACTAAGCTACCTCATCCCCCAAGCGCTTAATACTTACATAAAATGATTAATACTAAACACTTAAACAATGTATAACTACTGTTATGCAGCGTGGAAGCGTTCTAAAGTTTGATGTTTTAATACTACCTTTACTAGGATTTTCGCATACAACTTGAACTTCCACAAATATGCCCTAGCATTATCTGCACCGTGGTTTATGTAAATAAAAACGCGGACATCGGCGGAAGCTTGAGTATAACCATCAGAAAGCAGAGTCCAATTCCGTGTTTATGAATTACAGCCCGGATGCCTTTTGCGGGTTTCAAGGCGCTCCCGATCAGCATTAAATCAATGCATACGACAGACCCGGAGACTGGTCGTGGTCCATGTTTCTGGCGTGAGTGGTTGTGCCGTTTCGTCAGATGTCTAGTCAAATCGTTTTTATTATATTGGTTGGGAGTTCTGCCGTCCAAAGGCAATGAGACGTATCGACATTTTTTCGAAATTGGGTTTTTTACATCATTCGAATCGTCTCGCCGAGACGCATCTCCTCCAAAAATCTTACATCCATCTTTTGAAAAATGGGGGTGCTATAGGGGGTACAATTTTCCCGCCTAGACGTATGATTCAGGGAAACCATGGCAATTGGACGTATACACTGAATTTTTGGGGCAAAAGGACGTGGATGAGTGGTTTTAGTTTGTGACGATCAAGAAAATCAAGCATCGCTACCAAGGCAAAAAGACAGGTCTGTAACATACGTCTTTTTGACATAATACGTCTTTTCTGCCGTGGGTGTTAGAAGCAAGCATGCGTAATTTTACCATACAACGTGGCAAAAGGACGTATTATTTTTCATACGTCTGTTTGCCTTGGGACTAACGCATCCCTTTCTTCAATCTACCCAAGGCAAAAAGACGTATGAGTATATACGTCCTTTTACCTTGGATTAATGTTGGGGTTAGCAATATCGAAAGTGGTCTGCACGTGCGTTCCATGGATTGGAGATAGCTATTTTGTAGGCCGATGAAAAACAGCGTCAAATTCCACGATTTTCGTACTTAAAACACAAAACTAGATGTTGCAATTAGTCAATTGTGTGAATAACCCAGAGAAAGAAAAAGTCCTGCGACATTAGATTAGGTTTCTTCCAAAATTTACCGTTCAGATTGTCCAGTACCTCGGTGTTACTTTATATGGCATCTCTAATATTTACTACGCCCCGCCCATATTTTACGCTAATCAAATCAGTCTAGACATTGTTTACAAGCGGAACGGTTTAAACCTGGGTTGCATCCCTAATCAGACAACAAACCGCTAGTTTAAAGTACTCGACAACCCTTGTGAGCATATTTAAGTTCTGAACTCTGATAAAATAAATCGGTATGGATGAAAAGAAGCGCAAGAAACGAAGATTGGTCCGAGTGGACTGGGACGACATAACTGCTGGAGAATGGCACTACGTGCCAATATCCGACTTGCGGGTTGTGCCAGGGTCTTCCCTGGATGCTGGAGGAAGGGTCCGGATGAGACACAACGGCAAGCAATGGACCGGTACTATCGCTGCGTCGAAGAAGAGACGAATTCTTGCATTTGGTAAGTAGATTTCACCTCGGAGCATATTCATGTGACTCGCAGCTGTTGTCTTTTATGAATACTGTTTACCAGATTGATAGATTGATAAATTTCACGGTTGGTATTGATTTGGCATTTAGACGATATAAATTGCGATTAGATTCACCCTTAGGTGAATCATTCTTAATTTTCCTATGTTTGAGTGCTGGTTAAATTCACCCCTCCCTCCATTTTTTGCGAACGATGTAAATTCTGATTGAGCAACAGCATTGCCACCTTTTGCATTATGATAAATTTGACAGATTTGCAGCTCGCAAAAACTACAAACTGTGACCCAAGTTACCAAAATTTGGTATGACATTAAAATTGGGAATAAACTTTATATTGAAACAAAAGAAAAATCAACAATATTGAATCAACAAAGAAAAACGTTCGTGATAAAGACTGTTCCTAAAAATCGGACACAAATATTGAAACCTCTTCAATCCAAAGCTGATATTAAACGGAAATGTTTCCTATGTTATGTATTTTTGCTTATGCCCCTGAAAATGATATGTTTCCGTCCAAACCGATGCCGTGACTAAAATAAGAAATCGGGATGTGACCGGAACAGGTTCAGTCTACCAGCGTTACTTACCGTCAGGACCGAAAGTATGATTAACCCGAAAATTCGAAAAGTAGACCTTCTGTTCTTTCCCATATACCCAAGCCATATCTAGATGTTTCTCCTACCACTGGATTTGTCCTGTCACCGCCTAAGCATATAGGACAGCACAATTCTTAAATTTAATTTTTGATGTATGTTCTTCTTTCCAGATGAGACGGACACCATGTCTGGCTTTGACTCCACTGCCACTGCCGCTGCTGATTCTGGGAGTGAAAAGCTTCCCTAAAGACTCCGGGCCCGCCCCGTCGGTGACCCTCCTCGGTGGAGCAGGGGATTTCGAGTCTGCCCCGTCGGTGACGCTCCTCGGTGGAGCAGGGGATTTCGAATCTGCCCCGTCGGTGAACCTCCTCGGTGCAGCAGGGGATTTCGAGTCTGCCCCGTCGGTGACCCTCCTCGGTGGAGCAGGGGATTTCGAGTCTGCCCCGTCGGTGACGCTCCTCGGTGCAGCAGGGGATTTCGAGTCCGCCCCGCCGGTGACGCTCCTCGCTGATGCTCCAGAGTCCGCCCCGCCCGTGACGCTTCTCGCCGATGCTCCAGAGTCCGCCCCGCCGGTGACGCTTCTCGCTGATGCTCCAGAGTCCGCCCCGTCGGTGACGCTCCTCGCTGATGCTCCAGAGTCCGCCCCGCCGGTGACGCTCCTCGCTGATGCTCCAGAGTCCGCCCCGCCGGTGACGCTTCTCGCCGATGCTCCAGAGTCCGCCCCGCCGGTGACCCTCCTCGCTGATGCTCCAGAGTCCGCCCCGCCCGTGACGCTTCTCGCCGATGCTCCAGAGTCCGCCCCGCCGGTGACGCTCCTCGCTGATGCTCCAGAGTCCGCCCCGCCGGTGACGCTTCTCGCCGATGCTCCAGAGTCCGCCCCGCCGGTGACCCTCCTCGGTGTAACAGGTGATGCCGAGCGCGCTAGCTCTGCTTCCGCACATCCAGAGTCCCATGCTGGTTCAGTTTTACCGAACGCTGACGACTGGGACGAATTTAGTGGACATTTTCCCGAAAGTATTTTATCAAGTACGCCAGTAAGGATCCCTCACGAGGAAAGTGGCTTTGATCTTTCGAGACTCGCAGCAGTTGTTGCGGACAGCACAAGTATGCTTATGGGGGAGATAGATAGTGCGGACTACCACCTGCTCGAAATTGGGACTATCAGTTCATCTGATGTGTCAAAGAAGCAGGGCCAGTGTTCGAAAAGTCAACGAAGCGAAGAGCCTGATCACCTCGAAAGTAGTGCCCTTCCTGGACAGATACTGGGACAGACCGCCTCCGCAGGGGAAGGCATCAAAAAGCTGCGGCAGAGGGCACGACATCCAGCACAAAAAATCGCCCGTTATGCAGAATCGCACCCAACTCTTCCTACTCCACAGTCATGCCGTGATTGCAAGTGGAAGTGCACTACCTTGATACCGGAAGAGAGAAGGAAAGCAATAAACAACGCAGTGAATAGTCAATCAGCTGAATCAAGGCGCCAATGGTACCGGGAGTTTGTAATCGTCCAGAAGCCGGATACCACGCGGACGCGTGAAACATCAAGGAGACAGAGGACCCTCAAATGGCACCTACCATCCACCACAAACGAGAAAAAAGAGTGTGCAAAGGATTTTTCCTTTCCACGCTAGGCCTACAGCTGGGAAGCGACAAGGCAGTGCAAAACGCACTCCGATGTGATGCGCATGGCGTTACGATGGATATCGACAGAAGAGGCCGGCACGAACCTAGTAACAAGATAAATGATGAAATCATCAAAGCCCATGTGAATTCATACGCACCAGCTGCGCCTCACTACCGCTACCAGCACGCCCCCAACAGACGCTATCTCCCAGGAGAGCTCACCATCACGGAAATGCACCAGGACTTCACCGAACAGGGTAGAAGCTGCAGTCTTGAAACCTATAGGAAAGTTGTCAAGGCTATGAATATTGGATTTACCCGGCTGACTGGCGAAGAATGCGGTACGTGCAAAGTACACGGAGAACATATGAGCAACATCCGGACTCAAGAGCACAACAGCAAAGAATGTGAAGCTTGCCAGTCGTATGAGACTCACATTGAAGAGGCAGCGCAGGCACGAGCAGAATATCGCAAAGATGCAGCCCGCCAGTGGGATGAAGGTGAAGTCGTAGTGAGCTGCGATATGATGAAAGTGACAATGTTGCCAGCGCTGCCGCTCAAAATTTGCTTCTTCACCCCAAGGCTGGTTGCTTTTAACGAAACATTCAGCATGCTACAGGATCCAGCCAGGCCGCATCGCGACGGCTCGCTTGCCGTTCTATGGCATGAAGCCACTGCGGCCAGGAACTCAGCCGATGTTGCCAGCGCACTGCTAGTCTTCTTGAGGAAACATCGTGACACGAAAAGGGTGACTCTGTACGCTGACAATTGTGCAGCGCAAAATAAGTGCTGGGTGACACTGACTGCACTCATACATGCGGTTCATGATGAGAAAATCGCGACAGACACTATCACTGTCAAATATCTCACCAAAGGACATACCTCAATGAGTGCTGACGCGCATCACCAGGTGATCAATAAGCGTCTTAAACGTCGAAGGGAAGTCTGCGACTTTGGCGATTACGTTTCTGTTGTTTCTTGCTCCTTGCCGGTGCATGAAATGCAGCCCCAGGACTTCCTGGATATCAAGGATGGCTTCAGTGCGGCTAAGATCCGCCGACTTCAACAGGAAGGCATGAGGCCGTACCTCCGCGATCTCAAGGTGGTTCAGCTCCGGAGAGGAGACACGTGTATTTATACAAAGACCAGCTTCAATCAGCCGACATGGAAGGCTTTCAACATCATCAAAGATGGCTTCAGAACAGAACTTCCTCCAGGAAGAACCCAGCCCCGAGGCATGAACAAAGAGAAGCATGAAAGGATAGTGGCTAACCTGCTGCCGCTGATGCCCATTCACAAGAGGAAGTTCTGGGAGGGGTTGGAAAGGAGATCAGGGCTGAAGGATCTGGTAAATGAGTGAGTATTGATTGGCGTTCAGAGGGCATCATTGGTGTTCAGAGTGTTCAGAGGGTACGTTGTGCATAACACAAGGAGCTGCAGCTGTGAGGGTGTCCTGATATAGTGAGACTGTCACGGCGGTATAACTGTGCGTTGTGTTCGCAGAATTTGCCGTCGTAGAAGTTACCGCCGCTCAGCTGATAGTGGACGGAAGTTTTGACCTGGTCCAGTGAGCCCTGCAGCCTGAATGATTTTATTTGATGAAATACAGCTGGCTGATCTAGAGGCTACCCGTGTGTACAATTTTATCATCAAGCTCGTGTAAGCTGCTGCCTGCCTTTCGAAATTATATTCTGCAGGTAGAGAGTGGGACATACGCGAAAGGATCGCGCTTAATGAAAGACTGAACGTTTTCACAAAAAAACTATTCCACAAGCATCATGATAATGCTATATAAAATTAACCGGTAATCGCTCATAATCTAAAGTATGTGAAAACGCCAAAGAGTATATTAATATTTCGACAACGCGTCTTCGCCAGAAAAGTTTGGGATTTGAAAGTCATTGATAACAATGATTATGAGCGTAATTGCTCATAATCTATCACATTAGATTATGGGCGATTACCGGTTAATTTTATATATCATAATCATCATGACTATCACGCTCAAAACGGCACTTCAAACTCCTCAAAGTTATTCCATAGCAGGCATGAAATTGGAAATATGAGATACTTATCAGGCGAAGTAATGCAAGTCCATGGGGTTCACTACAGCATTCTTGAAGCATGCTTTCTTTATTTGGTCAGAACACTGAATCAGCAAGTTCAGAGCGGCGTTAGTAGTGGAACCTTTTCGCGGCACATACCATCTCATGTGCGTATCAGTGAAAGATTAAAATAAAATATGCATTTCTATGGTACTCTCGCATCACGCTGTATGAAACTCCTTCCTCAGAATGCGTGATTTTTAGTTGGGTTTTCAAAGGCAGAAGGACGTAATGCCACGGATACGTCTTTCTGCCTTAAGTTTTCTTCAATTTTTGCGCTCTCTTTTCCACACGCCCTTTTTGCTTGGTTTATTTCGGTCCTGGGTCACCAAAAAAACAATGGCAAAAGGCCTTGTTGCCTTTTTATAATGAAAAAAACAAAATACATAAAAATAATTTCAGCAGCATAATTCTGTCATGCGACTGAATATCCTGTATAAATTTGACAGTAATCCGTTAAAACTCCTAAGAGCTATGAGGTCAAACACTAAATCAGCTCTCCTGAAAAGTAGCAAAAATGCACGTACGTCTCATTGCCTTTGGACGGCAGAGTTGCAGAGCTGGGTTTATTTTAGCGGCTACAACCCTGTCTGAATATCGCAAATGATGTTAACCATAATCTTGACTGCATTCAATAATTTGTGAAACCTCTGTCCTAGCCCAGAATCCTAGCCCTAAATTTACGGCGTGGGAAATATTGGTCATTGCGCTTTTCTTTATTTCTCATTCGATAGATACATATACTAGATATGCTAGATATACTAGATACTAGCGAGATAGACAAATGTTCAGAAGTTCGGAAAATGTCGTCATCGATTTAGCACATAGATGATCATATTCAATACACACTATCCCGGCAATGTTGCTTTAACGCAGCCAGTGACCGGCTTGTGATGCTTGGGATTTAGCAAGAGGGCGGTGGGGGGGGGTTGAAGCCTCAGATGAGGACCCGGGAATCGATGACGGACCCCGGAAAACGTGGCGCTTCTCCCTGGGCCACCTATAGCCAATATTAAGACTATTATTCTGCAAAGCTTTAACATTGTAAGCCGTTTAGCTGTCCATTCCTCAATGTCATGGGCGTTCGATGTGGGCAGAGGGCTGCCTCAGCGGACCTAGGGGGAAGGGGGCGACCTGGTCGCCAAAATATCAATTTTCGATTCCAGATTTCGACAATTTATAATACAGTGATATCATAAAAATTTACTACACGTTGGCAATGCCATAGGCGGATCCGGGGGGAAGAGGGACAGGTGCCCTCCCCCATCCCAGCCTCGGCGCCCCCTAAAATAGTCGCAGCGCTCCTCTAAAGGGCCGATGGCGCCCCCTGAATTTTTTCGCTTCCTAACTCCCCGCCCCTCGAAGCGAAAATCAGCGTCCCGCGATAGGATTTGGTGCCAACCTGGTATGATTTTTCGGCCAAAAGTGGTGCCCCTTAGGCCGGATGGCACCCTCCTACCCTAGCAAGGCACCCCCCCCACGATTAGTGATCCGGGATCCACCTATGGGTAATGGTCCTTTTTAATCGAGAGCTTATAATGATACATCAATTTTAATTAACTAGAAGGCTTATCATTGAATGGTTCAAACAAACACAAAACATACTTGTGTTTTGAATTCAGGTTGCCGTTAAATCACGCTTTGGTCATGCATGAAAACACCACAATTTTTCTTTGCTAACAATAATTTTCAGTTCCATCACAGAGACTATTGAGGGTATTTGATGACTCTGATGCTCAGTACAATTGGTTCAAATCACTACAAAGCCGAAAATCTGACCAAAAGCAATAAGCTGAGCAAAACTTGCTATCTATACGGAAAAGTGTTTGATTTGGAGCATATCGACAGCCGCAACTAGTGCCATGCTCCGTGGTATTACGTATACACATGTGTAAAATTGCCATTTTTGTTATCATCTATGGTCTCTAAATGGTAAAATCATCAAGTTGGCATCCAGCAACCGAAAACAAATTATGATGGTTTTAGTCTGGGACTAAAACCGTCATAAACTGTTTTCGGTTGCCGGATGCCAACCTAATGATTCCACGATTTAAAGACTATAGAGGGCACATTCTCAATTATTCGCTATAATTTTCAAGCCCGGCTTAAGAAAACGTGATTTGTGTTGGAATGCTATTTTCAAAACATATCGTTATTAAAATGTTCTCACTATGTTGTTGGGACTAGCTAGAGGCGTATTTCTGTGACCTTTTGGCCACAGAAACCTGAAAGGTAACGATGGTGTACTTCTACTATCGATGGCTAGGTGTTAGCATTTGCGATTCGTGTTTGGAATCATGCTGTTATTTTTTAGCAATATTCGGGTATGTAGTGACATGGAAAAAGATTTTGTGTTTCAGCAGCCGTGAAATCGACGTGGTACGGTAAATGAAGGAAGTAAGCAGGGTTTCCCATGTTCCAATGAATTCTTAAAGGTATCATATCCATTTGATATTTCTAAGAAGTCACTTCTAATGGTTTCATCCTGTTGTTTAGGCCTGCTGCATCACTATGCAATATTCCAAACTAGACCATGAAGCCTATGAACAATCAAATATGTCTAACAAGAAGACTATCGATTTAATAGACACACTCATTTACTGCGCTTCATAGAGTACGAATGAAGCTTCACATATAACACAGTACCAAGTCACAGTCAATAGCAAGAAGCAGTGATGATCCTCCTTTCACAGCACCTCCAAGCCGCCGACGCCACGGGCACCGCCGGCCTAGATTCTCAGTTTAGATCTCATGTGTCATACGGTGATCTTATCTCAGATCTCATCTCTTAAGGTGTAAGTCTTTGAACTTCAACTACCAGTTCTAGTTTGGTGTATAAGTGCAATATAGGGGAGATGTTCACTCTCGCTGAGTATGGTCAGTTTTTGAGTCCCGAAGAAAACAAAACCAGTTAAGAGTAGCAATTAGGCCAAATAATGGGAATCTGATGGACTATTTTGCAAACCTGGGGGTGCAAGTAAAATGGGCAGCCCTAAGGGCACCTGTCCCTCTTTTCCACCCCCTCCCTGGATCCGCCTATGGCATTACCAACGTGTAGTGACATTTTTATGACATCACTATGTCGAAATCTGGAATCGAAAACTGATATTTTGTGTTTTGATTCAAACCATTTGACCATCACTTTTCAATTGAGAAAAAATAATCACTCTATCGTCGTAGGTTCTCCATCAAAAGTGGTTATCATCAATACACAATAATGATATTTTACTAGCATCACCAAACGGCCTTTTGTCGTACGTTTAAACCACCCGATAGAAAGCCTTCATTTGAAGCAAAAATCATCGTTCTATCGCAATTGGTTTTTGAGCTAGAGGTGCCACCCCTTTTTCTTCTGGTCTCCTGCATCGCTGTATATTGGTACGATATAGGAGCTAGGTCCAACTCCGCTACGCAGGGTCCTGAAATTGCTTTCACGCAAGGTGGAGAGTGAGGCCAAAATCCCAAAAAAGAGGCCATAATCCCCCGCTTTCTTAACATACCTCATTTTTGTCGTTTAGTATTTCCAGGCTTGCAAGTCCCATGACAGCCGTTTTCCTGGACCAGTTTATTGCTTCTTACCAAACCAATACTTTTTCAGGATGATACTTTGATTTAGGACTGTATTTATATGCCTTCATAATACAAGCAACAACTACTACCAGCTTTTTTTGTTTTGACTGACATTAGATGAAAATATCTGCTGTAGAATGGAAGTGAAGAATCATCATTCCGCTACCTCCTAATGGAATGAAAACATTCTGACGCTCCACAATTGTAGGTATGTACCTCTTGCTAAGATCTTCCCTGGCCTCTCCCCTCGAATCCGGAAATGTAAAAAACACTGAAGATTATGTATTCGGGCACAGCCCTTCATCAGAATCATGGAGTAAATATCAATAATTCTCAGTCCTAGTATAGCCAGACCTCGAATTGAGCTTCACAGAAATGCCTTTTAGAATGAATGGTTAAAAATAAGATTGGATGTCGTGACCTCTAACATTGGATATCGTGACCTCTAATTGGTACCTCTAACATAAAAGCAATGGCGACAATACTACAAACCTAGACCAGTATTTGTGTGACAGACTTTTCCATTATTTGAGCCAAACACTAGCTTTTGATTAACAATGAAAAACTCGCTGAAGCATCTTAATCGCTTATCTGAATATTTCTGTTCTTATTATTTACTTTTTCCGTTGATCGCAGGTTAAATGATAACAAAACTACCTATTTAGCACTAGTAGACGTGATACTAGATCGGTGTAAAGACTGCAAGCTTTCCCCTTTAACATGATGCTATATTTTTACAATAAAAGCCTCCCTCGAATTATTTAGTTAAGGTTGTACCTAGTGGTCAGGGTCAACATCCCTAAACTCAATCCATTGCATAATATATGGTTTGTAATTGGTAAACCCTTTTTTCACAGCCTGCACCTCTGGCCCAACGTTAAGGGTCGAAAGAGTATACGTCTGGCTGCAAAAAAGCATTATAAATTTTATAATATACTTTTTCAACAACCCTTGCCCATAGTATGTACCTCTTTAAAAAATACATCTTTTATAGCTAGTCAATGTGATCAATCATTGGTAAATACTTTTCCTCAGCCTGTACCTCTAGCCCAACGTTAAGTGTCGAATGAGTATACGGCTAGCTGCAGAAAAGTATTATCAATAATTATTGGCATATTTCAAAACCCCAACCCCAGTACGTACCCCTAAAATCAAACCATCTCTGTGAGCTAGTTAATCCGATAAATCTTTAATAAACCCCTTTTCCCCAGCCTGTACCTCTGGCCCAACGTTAAGCGTTGAATGAGTAAACATCTGGTTGCAGAAAAGCATCATCAAAGATAAATTACCTATAAAAAACAATACCTGAGCCGTACCTGTGACCTCGAAGTCAGAAGTCCAACACTTCTGACTAGTTAAAGTATTTCAACCATCATAGCCCTTTTTTCCAGCCTGTAAATCGGGCCCAGAGTTAAACGTCAAATGCATATACGTCTAGCATCACTAACACTATCAATAATGTATGGAAGTCCTACCCCAGAACACATATACTTACGCTGGTCCCTCCCTTGCCTCTTAAGCCACTGCTGTTAAGTGATAGCCTATCCTAGACCCGCATAATAGGCCAGGACGTTCCTTGTACGTTAAGGCTGGAATGGCGATCCTGAATGATTATGGATTCGGCTATCTTTCTATCTGGATGATCACGTGCCCGATGAACTACTTTTAGCTCAAGTGGTTCTGCTATATAGCCTGAGTGTCCTGTGCTCCATGTTTCTCGAGGAAATGATCTCCTAGAGGTGTGTTCCTAGTTTTATTTTTCGCCTCCCGCAAATGTTCGTTAAATCGCAATCGGACGGGCCTCATCGACTCCCCTACGTATTGAGCCCTGTTTTGATCCTGGTTACACAGTCTACAGTCTATTTGATACACTAAATTTTTATGTGTGCAGTCGCCTTTAAAACCTGACTTGCATAAATGACACCTTTGACCCCCAGGACATTTTGGCTTAGAAATGGCCGACCTGACCAATGACGACTTAAGTTTGTTATTATTCTTCCAGGCTATATGTACTTTCAGGTTAGATTTCCTTACGACCTTTTTTATTTTACAGAGTAACTGTTCGTCTACGTATGTACGGCAAAATCAAGAACCCATCATAAGAATCTGAGCCTTCTTTCTTTTTCTTGCACCTTCCGTTACCTGTCCTAGCTAGTCTAACCTCCCTCAATAAACGCCTGAGAAGCCTTGCATGAAACCCATTTTTTAGCAGCAGATTCCAAATCTTATCTACGCTTTTTCTCTCTTTCTCTGAGCCCGATGAGTTATCCATAGCCCTGTGGAACATGTTTCGGATAATATTGTGTTTCGTAGACGTGGGATGGGCAGATGTACTATGGAGGATGATTCCCGAGTTGGTTGGTTTGATGTAGAGCTCTGTCTCTATCTTAGTGTTTTGGCCGTGTGTTTCTGCTGTGACTAACGTATCCAAATAGGGCACCCCACTCCCACTACCCGTGTGCTCCATGGTAAATTCTAGGTGTGGATGTCTACTGTTCATGTAGCTAAGAAATTCATCCCAAGCTTCCTGCCCATGCCAGAAGATACCTGCATAATCGTCAATGTATGTACCTTACCAAGAACTCTGGTTTGACAGGACATGTAGCTAACGTATTGGTCTCAAACATATCTAAGAACAGAATGGCCAAGGCAGGTGCACATGGATTCCCCTTAGCTAACCCTGATGTTTGTCGGTAGTACTGATCCCCAAATGAGAAAACATTGTCACTCAGACACTGGTCGAGAAGTTGAGAAATGTCTTCTTTGGTCAGGCCAAAAGTATCGATATTCTGTGAATGATTGTCTAGCTTTGTTTCTACTGCTTTGATAGCCTCAGGAACGGGTATGTTTCCATACAAATTGAAAACGTCTATGCTGAAGAAAATGCTACCTGCTGGTATGCCTTCTGATTGAGTGTGATTTGAGAGTCTCTTCAAAAAAGTCTTTGGTATCCCAAATATGCGTAGGCACAAACTGGAGAAGTTGATTAAGTATTCTCTCAAGCAAACGGGAAGTTTTCTCTGTGGGCCCTCCACAGGCAGATATGACTGGTCTGAGAGGGACTAATGGTTTATGATCCTTCGGTAAGCCATAAAATACGGGGGTTCTGCTATGCGCGGGGGTTAGATCTGTTACTGTCCTATCCGGCAGTTTTCCCCTCGCAACGCTTTTGAGCGTACGTTTGGTTTTGGCTTCCACATTCTGAACAGGATTCTTTCTTAACTTTTCATAGCTCTCTGGGTCATCTAAGGTAGTGTTAACCTTGTTTATATTGGCATCTTTGTCTAGAATTACAAAACCCTTACATTTATCGCTCTGTTTAACTATGACATTTTCGTTTTTTGCGAGTTCATGGACAAGATTACGTTGCTCAGCCGTTACATTATGGGTGGGAGAGAGAGAGAAGAAAAAAGAAAAGAAAAAAGGTAGCTACTCTCTGACTTTTATACGTACGCAGAAGATTATCTTTGAGTTTTTGAAGGCTAGACTCTACGACCCTGTTCGAAGGTTCTGGAAACGTCTTACCGGTATCAGGAAATCTAAAGGAGAGGTTTGGAAGGCGACCTGCCCGCTGTTGGCGCACACCCCCATCAGGGTCGTCCTCCACAGAGTTGGTACCCGATGCTACGCTGCACGAAAGAAGTGTTATTAGACGTAGCTAAAGGAGTGGAACGGCTCGCTTACGCCAAACGTTGGAAGGACAAGATCTCAGGACCAAGTGGAACCAAGCGTGCCAGCCGACCCTGCCGCTCCGACGTCATCATCATCATCTGGCGGGGCAACACCAACAGCGCTGGGCAGCGTAGCAAAAAAAGCACAGCAGCAAAAAAGCATTTTCTACGGGTCTTATATTCTACTTTGTGGGAGGCCGGGCATGTTTTCTTCTGTGCGGCGTTATCGTGGGAGGAGTACTGGCGTTTGAGATATTGGCGAGAGGACGTGATCAGGCAAGGTATTACATCAATGACGGTTGGGGATTATACTAATATGGTTTGGGTATTCACGGCCATAATTTAGATGTTTATTATACTGGTTTTTATGCCCGGGATTCCTCTGCCAAGTGAGGCCAAAACAAGTCCCTAGTGAGCCCTAAATAAATCTGAAAAAGATACGTTTTCCACCTAAAATTGTGAATTTCAGGACACTGCCGCTGTGCATGGTCAGTTTTCGAGTCTCGAGGAAACCAAAAACAGTTCTGAGTAGCTTTTAGCCCAAATAATGAGAATCTGGTGGACTATTTTGCAAATCTGGGGGGTGCCAGTAAAATGGGCAGCCCTAGGGCGACCAGCCCTTGCCCCTGCATTTGTTCTTGAATAGAGCAATCTTTAGATAGCACGCCAAAATGTGTTAGCAGATTGGAATGACGGGAACAGAGCTGGCACTTCAAACATCGATTAAGTGACCCCGCTACATACGTCCCTTCTCATGTATTACGGTGTGTCATTTTAAGCTCAAGCTGAAGAAGAACCCGTGTGTTCTATTTGCAAGTGTCCGTGCTGTAATACCCGAGTGTTGCACGAAGAGATTCCTTCCCCGAACGTCCCCTGATTACTGCAGCGCCGAGCCCGTGATCCTATTAGAGCAACGATCCTCTTATCGAGCTGCGTTGCTGGCAGCTTTTTTGGGGGTCCTTTGTATCAGTCTGAGTAGCCAGATCAATGAGCTAAGCTTTTCTAGCTGTTTGGATTTCATCTGACGGGGAAAAACCTTTTCATCGGGTTTGGCTTTGCTCCATCTTCCTTTGTGCTTTGTGTCAAAGCCGCTGCGCGTGATGCAGTCCTTCAAATCCGTTGGTGGTTTCTCTAAGCTGGAGAAGACTTTCTTGGGATAAGCTTTGAACACATATTTTCGCAGACTTCGCCTCGAGTGATTTCACCAACGCTATTATTCTGTACCGCTTTGAGGCTCACATAAACGTAAGACGTCAGTGTTTCGCCCTGTCACGTGTTCACTGTCCATCTCAGCGCCGACAGCCAGCGAGCTGACGTCTGCTGGCCGGAGTGGCGATGGCGCGGACTCATCGGTCCCGGCGCCGCGGAGAGGGTGATCTGGACCGTCTCCGTCGACAGGTGGCCAGCGGCCGCCGACGTCTGCTGGGAGCGACTGCCGAGAGACGCTTGAAACAGCGCGGGTCACGGGTCGCACACAGCCGCGGCTACCCTTCAGCCGGGGCCGACCGCAGCTGACGCAGAGAGAGAGCGAGAGAGCAAGCTCCAGCTGAACAGCTGCTGAGATCCGGAGATAGACGGCTTGGTCTGAAGCTGGCAGGGCTGGGGCACCGTCTCTGAAGAAAAATGGTGAGTACAACGGGTGGCACCACAGGTTTTTACTTCAGGTGGGTGGACTCCGACTCGATGACCACTAGAGGGGGAGATGTGGGAGAAAGCGCGCTTGCTACACGCTGTGGCTCGGCAACGAGTTCGTAAAGAGAATATGACACCTATATTGGACTCGAACAAAGCGATCAGTCGCGTTAGAGCATACCGTAAAGCACCTCTTTTCATATTTCGCCTCTCAAAAGTCAGCTTTTAGGGAGCAACAGCATTCCATGAGCGCACTTCTTTCTAAAAGCACTGTTCTCACGCCTTCCCTTTCCTTTCGCCTACGAGCTCAACGGCTTGCTCAGCAGGGACCGGCGTGATAAGTGGGTGGCGCCAGATTCCGCGCTCAACACGCACAATGGATAGCGGTCCTGAAGCTCCCCTGATCACTGGCGGCGGAGGGTCCGGATTTAAGGGGGTGTACCATAAACTTTTGAACCCATTTCTTTCGAATCAGTGTCATAGGGCTAGTGTTTAGATATATCATTCAAGGGGGAGGGGGTTGGCTCGGTGCCCTGGTGCCCCTTAATTCCGCCGCCTATCCCCCTGATATCTGAAAAACAAGAGGGTCAGGAAAATAGATATTTGGGTTTGTGGGAGCTATGGTTATCCACATTTTAACCAACTCTCATTGACCTAGGTTGTAATATTCAAGGTTAAACGAGGTCATGTCAAATCTGGGTTACGGTGGTGCCATAGGGAAATGTTATCGTGCGAAATAAGTCGCGAATAAACAGACAGCGGACCAAAGTCATGGAGGGTAGGCATATACATATAGACATACAGGCTCTCTGAAGTTTTGGGTCCAAGTTCAATCAATGACATTGACCTTTGGCGTCCGTATATAGTATATTCCTTATAATATACACTCTAGCTAGCACTGGAGCAACTGTTGAGCTGGAAATTAGTGTTTGGCCTTGACCCATGAAATCTGACCTGGGGAAACTGACCTCGAAATGGAGTAACCTTATCTACGACGTTATAACATAATGTATGTTATACTGGGTGACGTCACCTGGCCGGAAGCACTGAGAGCAATGACCGTGATCGTGACCTTGACATATGAGCCTCTACCTTGACGTTGGCCTCCATGTTAGCTGACCGTGACATATCGTGCTAATTATACGGTCTTATGATTTTACCACTCGGTCTACAATTTTGATGAACTGGTGCAACCGCTAATCGTGGTAATCTTAGAATATAAATTTGACTTTAGAATTCTATATGTAAAAAAATTTCCAACTGATTTTCATAATATTTCCCGACTTGAAGTGCTCATAAATTATTTTGAATGCAGCCAGGTGACGTTTTCCTATTGCGAACCATTTTCCGGCCACCTTGCAGAATAGGTCAGGGGACCCCTCCCTGCTCTCCGTGTTAACGCATCTCATTTCTCCATAAATGGTGGACTTTACAAGTACAATTTTAAATCCGGGTGTTTATGCCCTATCTCTTGGCAATCTCATTTGAAATCCCATTATTGAGGTGTCACATTCACTTGAAATGTTAACCTTCGCCCGGGTGGGGGGGTCTTTTAGACCCCCTCGGGTTTTTCCGAAGTGACCAAAAACGGCGGCGCGCAGCGCTGCCAAACTTTGTCTAGCTGTTCCTTCATCATTTTTACATCTTTCCTGAAAATTTTGGCTCAAGGTCATATCAGGTCAGGTCACCAGGCCAGGTGAAGTGACCTCACCTCAAAAATACTTAGGACCGCATAACTAAAAGAAGGGTTAATCGATCAAGTTGAAACTCATACCACATATTGGGCCCACCAGGAGCTACAACATTTGTTCCGGGATTTTTGATATTGGTGACCTAAGGTCATGTGCAGAGCATGACCTCCCCATTGTCAATACATGGGGAAAATCACGAAATGAGCTTTTCTCAGTAAGTATGGATGGAATCAACTTCAAAGATCGGTTGCGACTTGCTCTTAGCCCATTTCTGAAGCTGTTGCCAAATTTTTGACTTGTGACCTTTAAAAGGTCACCTTAGGTCAAATAAGCATTTTTTGTGTTTTCCTCTATAAAATTTGAATAAACTAAGATAGAGCTTTTATTTTGTCACCAAAGTGTTTGTATAGTCACTGGAAGTCAAATGATATACATCATGACTATACCAGGTCAAGTTGGGTCAGACCGTTGACCTGGGTCAGGTCAAATTCTTAAATTTGACCTGGCATAGCAATATCATATATCATTCGATTCGTATTGACGAGAGGATTGCAATGGTGCATAAACTATGGCTGTATCTTGTTTGGTTTGAAAGCTATTAGCGAAAAAGTAAACGCCCTTATGCATGGGTGGCTATGGGCATTCCCAAGAATATGCCCAATATTTAGTGACCTGTAGATCCCTAGGCTTTGACCTGACACGAAAATGAATGCCACTGTAATGAAAGCGCATCTCAAGAGCTTTCGAATGGTGTTAGAAAAATGTTTCTAGCTATCATAGTTTCTGAGATATATGAGGTTTTCTTAGTACACCTCATATTAGCGATTTTGACCTATTTTGACCTCTGGTGACCTTGATATTGACCTGACAAGAAAAATGACCGAAGTATTTTCGATATAATTTTCGAAGAGCTTTCGATTGCTGTTTTGCGCTTTTTCTAGCTCTCTTAGTTTTCGAGATCGTGGGGGGTCTTTTTGCCCCCACCAGGGCGAAGGTGGCTCGTACCCGCCACCGGGGCAGGGTTAATAGGGACGGCGCTACCTGGCATACAAATTCTGTAGATTTTTAGGAAACGAGTGATGGCCTGTTCTTTAAATATTTACTGGAAAGGTGATGTGCTCAACAGAAGTGAATGGTTTTAACCAACTTGACTCTTTATTGTTTTATAAGCTGCACCATTTTATCTGACATACTTCATCTATAAATTGATTTATCGTCCCGTTGATGATATGCGTGATAAACTAAGCTTATGGTTTGTTCTAGAGAATGAGCTGAGGTAGTTCATGCACATAAAGAAGTCCCATATTTTGGAGGTGGGCCAACGTTTGAGGGATGATCAACGGTTAAGGGATATTTCCACCTTGCCCCGCCCCCCCAAACGAGTATGAACCCTTGAACCAAGAAGCATGTTTCTGCTCATCGTGTGTGTATATATTTTTCAGGCGTTTGTGTTTGCATACTTCCAGGTTTTCGGACTGGTGTTCTTGTAAAGAAGAAAACCATCGTCAAACTTGTCGGATTTATTTCGCCTCTGCACTCATCATGGTTGAAATACTCGTTGGTTTGGATTGGGCTGCATATATCGATGGCTTCCCGACTGCCAGTGGCACCGCAATTCTCTTTTCTATGCTCAGTGACCGTTTGATTAGATGTGACACCAAATTATCCATCGTCAAAACTGAGCTCTCTCGAATGCGCCGCCCAATCTCTCCTTTCATCTCGCAGTTCACGTCGGTGTGGGATCGATCGTCCAAGAAACTAACCATTTTTGGCTAAAAACCGAAATCCCTCGGCGGATTTGGCTCCTCCGTCGCTCTTCAAACAGTCGTAAATGTCTCGTGCTCGCTGCGCTGGAGGTATTGCTTATTTATCTTGCATTGAAATGTTGTAGCGGACATAACTCCCTTGTCCGTGTTGCCTACATTTTCTTCCGGTGCCTGGTATCGTGCTCCCCGAATCTGTAGCAGCGCGAAGGCGCCGTGCCCCCGGCCGCCGCCCGTGCCAGACGCGCTCTCGCGTCAGTGCACCGCTCGCTATATTGGCCGGGGATGTGACGTGATTTCCATGCGGCTGTCAGCACCGCACCTAATTGGGGCTGGGCGTGCAATGACGGCACCGCGGCAAGAGCGCTGGGGGTACGATCCGGGGGGAGGCGGGGGTCCGGAGAGGCTGTCGCGTCGGCCCGGACCAGCCAAGCAAGAGGACAGGGAGCCAAGCGGCGCGTGGAGGCTCTGGAAATGGGAGCGATATTCTATACACTATTGCGAAACAACGTCTCTTGCAGTGGCAGATCTAGGCTTCTGCTCAGAATGTGGATGGAGCATCATGGTGTACCAATGTACCAAGTCTGAGGACGGGGGACATTTGCGAAATACGAGATGAGCTCTCTCGAAGGCGATTTGGGATATTTTTAGGAGATGAGTATTTTCAAAGTCTTATTGGAAATTGGAAGACCTATGGTTCATCAGAAGGCTACGCTGTCTTGAAAGGGGCGGTCAAATAGTATAGGCGTCTTTGGGTGACAGTGGAGTGACGACCAACAACGGAAGCGGCGGGCCGCGGCCGTAAATGCGTGCCTGCTTACGGGAGCGCACACTACAAGAACAGAGCGTCTCTGTCAGTTTGTTTTCAATTTTAATACGTCTGTATAAAGAGCCAGTTCCAATATTTAATAACAATAACTGTTAAGGTCTAACAACGCAACACTACCAAGGTTATACAACATCGCCAATTCCACTCTGTTGCGAGGGTTTTTGAGGATCAAGCTGTTCTTAAACAGATAACCCACCGGGCTTTGAACCTAGGACCTATGGCTCACGAGTTGGGATCTCTACCACTGAACCAGTGACCCACGTATCCACAATTATGGCGTTTCGAGGCGCTCATCTGTTAATGTTGGTGCTTTGATCTCTCGACATGCATGCGCCCGAGGGGGGACCGGAAGCGGAGTGAGGGCCTGAGGGGAGCGACGACCGCCATCACCCTTGGACCTCTCCTTGGCTTCTTGTTTCTTAATTCGAACACACTTCACCAGTGATTGTTCGGCATTGCGCCGGATTCTATTTGTTACAACTTAAGTGGGAAGATAAGGTAGCCTTAAACCTGGGCTGAACATGGGGTTCGGGCTTCCCGATTATTTCGTAGTCATTGCAACATACAAGCACGGTGCTCAGGAAAAACTCATGCCGAGTTATGTACTTGGCCCTTTGAACTGTCAATGTACAAAATGGAAAGAAAAAAACCAGCGAATCAAAATTAAGAAAATCCTGTATGCATTAAGTGTATGCACCTGTGATAGCAGCGACCTCTCCCAGTAGTATCCCTCTTTACTTGATCCTCCTTGCTGATCATTGTCGTCGTGTTCCGTAGTTTTATTACGCTGGTGTCTGACAAAAACACATGAAAATGCAACAAATACACAGGTGGGTTCTCTCTGCGCGGTATGGTTCACTCACCACAGGTAGTACCGGCTCAGACTGATCATATCACCACAGCAATGTTAAAATGTGAGTCATGTCCGCCAGATGTATTCCAGACCAGTCCAGGCAGCCGCAGTTAGCCTTATCCCCAGGCGGTTTAAACAAATGTCAACTGGGGATGTTTGAACTCGCCAGACATTTCAAACTAGCATGTTTCGTGTGAATTCCCTTCCCCCGATAGCATTTCATCTTGAGAGTTTGCAATAGCTTTGGGCCAAAACTGAATGCTTGCAACTTCGGAAATGAATAGAGGCTGGTGATTTGTTCCTGGGGTAGGTAGAAAGTTGGCGTACCTACCGGGACATTATGGAGTAGGAGGTGAGCGTTTCGTCACCGGATGTGCCGCTGGGATCGAGCATTACGGATAAAGTTACCGAGTGGTCACCATTACGGTCCCGGGCCGGAAAGCTTCGGCACAAGTTTGGACGGAACAAGGCAACCTACGCTCGTTCCTTTCAAGAGCACTGGACTTGAGTTAAATGTCGAGCTGAATGGCCGTACTGACTCAAAACTTTAGCCAATAGTGAACAAAGTGTGATGTTAGGACCAGGAGAATAGTTCGTGGTATCAACAAATAACCCAATACAATTTTAAATAAGGCAAGATTTCACTTAAGAAATGGAAGCCAATTTCGATCTGTCGAAATTTTACCGGAACGTCATGAAATGTAAAGAATCTGCGTTGGAAGCGCCGTGCGTGTATCCAGTATTTCCCATCGGTGGGGGCATTGTAGACGGAGCACGATTTTATGGCACCGCGCTCCATATGGGGCGCCATATCACATTGAGGAGCACCGCAGCTCGCATCCTGGAGGGGGTGGAACACTGAGTTTCAGGGTGCGCCCGGTTTCAGTGTGGAAGGCGTTGTTGCTCGGTACCTATGCCTCCCTGGATACGTCGCTTCAATGAGCCAAATCAAGATATCATTATCTTTATTTTCCTTAAGATATGAGTTTGGGGAAGGTGTTGGAATATGTGGCGAAGCCAAACCCTGGGTTTGTAAAAATTGTGGGATGTTTTGAACCTGCCCTGGTGCGAAGAACACCGTCCCAATATCAACGTGGCAATTATTATTCACACCATTCATAAGCATTAATGCAAGACACACACATTTTATTAGCAGCTTATTTATTTCCTGTCTATTTGTTACGCCCCTCCCCCCTCCCCAGTAAAAGATGTGTCTACTCTCCTGCCATCCGTTACCTCAGACCGTTTTCTGCTGAGTTGCTAAAAGGATAATTCTTCCATTGGCTTGATGAATGCTGGCGCCGACAGAAGTGATGGTTGTACCCACTCTGGGTGTACCCCGTGAACCTGCAGCTTTGCGGCGGCCTGCCGGCCTGTCCATCTGCGCGGCTTCCTCCCATTGTTGTGGCATTGACGATGACCAGACTCGTACATAAGATCGCAGACAAGGATGGGGAATGAACGGTTGACCTACATTTTCTTGTGGCAATAAATGCTATTATGCTGAGAAGAAAACAATTGCAGAGTAGCTGCCACAGTGCTATTGTTCGGGCCGCAGGGGGCGGGTCGGCGTATCCCCGTCTGCTGCCGCCTCTGCGAGCCGGCTCCGGGGTTGAGCCCCTCCGGCAGTAGTGCCCGGGGGCGGGCCTGCTGAGGGGCGGCGGTGCGCACGGGCGGAGGCAGCGCCGGTAACGACGTGCCGCCGCCGTTGTCGACGACCGCCGGGCCGTGCCCTGATGACCCGCGGCCGGCGCCGGAACCGACGCGCTTCCGACGCGGCCATTAGCCGGACGGAAGCGCCGGCCGGGCGGGCCGCTCCTCCCGCCGCCGCCGCTGGCGCCGTCGCCCCGCTGTCTGAGGCCTGTTGATGGCCGCGCAGCTCACGTCGCTAGAGCCGAGTTTTACGGCCGGTCTCGACGAGCCGTCGACCTTTTCGGCAGGCGGCCGGCGTCAGCGGCTTATTGAAAATGCGAGCCATATATTGCGCCGGCGAGAGACGCGATACCGGCGACTGAGCTTGTTGCCGACAATGGACGGACGGAGATCGGCCGCCGAAGCTGCCAGAAGCGTCCGCGCTGATCCTGCGCCGCGTCAGCTATGCCCGCCGGCGGATTTAGCAGCCGGGCTGCTAATGCAATCGTTGCTTTACTCGCGCACCGTCGCCAGACAGCTCAGCGTGGAGTCTGGGCGTTGTTTGCGATGTTGAGCCTGCGGACTGGGAGTGGCTGGGTGCTGGATCGGACAGCAGTCGCTGACGCCGCGGCCATCGACTGTCTGCGATAGAGAGTGGTCACGCCCTCCCCTAATGGGAACACCGACGGCACTCAGCCCGGGGCGCCGCCTCCTCCGGACGGCACCCCGACCTCGTCCGCCGCCCCTCGCCGACCCATGCTTCACCGGCCCCCACCCGCCTCGCAAGCTCTGGCCACTTCCGGTCTTTTTTCCCTTGCTGTTGTTCCTTTTGCGAGGCACTAATCTTTTTATGCGGCATTCTGGGGAGACGGGAATATGCTAGGTTTGGGCTAGCGACGATAATGTTGGCGCCTAAGTCTGTCTATAGATTATGGGTTCCCAAACGGTGGGTTAGAAATCCTAGCTGTGCTTATTGGGCCATTCCTTTGAGGTCACGAAGGCGTTTGAATTTTTGCTTTAAATGTTAAGCTAAGGCAGGTTTGGCACTGGCCCGTATTGATCTATGACGGATAGATTCATGGGACCTCGCCTCCCACATACTTTGTGAGACCTGAAGACGTCTTGAATGATGACGTCAAAAGCAGCAGTCCTTGGGTTCAGGGCGTAATGGTCTGCACGGGGTTTCCGAAAATAAAACCTCCCGATGGTTTTTGAACGATTTCGAGTGGTTTCCTATCACTTTCATCCATTTCCAAAGAAAAGCCGGTGTCCTTCCCGACGACAGTCTGCGGAAAGTTGGCTTATTGCCGTTGGTGGTAATCAAAAGCAAGGCTGAGGGACTCACTGCGTTAGATGGACTCAAACCTGCCCCCTTCCGGAAATGACCGCTAAGCGGTCGTCTAATGCGCTGAAAGCAGGAAGGCCAATTTTTGAAAGCCAGAGAGAGGGAGAGAGAGAGAGAGAGATAAGAGAGAGAGAGAGAGAGAGCGAGAGAGAGAGCGCTTTCTGTTAGCTATATAGTCTACACCACCCCAGGTGCCTTCCGTCACGCTGCTGCCACTGCGTAACTAGCTTCAGCAAACTCATTCCCATGCTACCTCACACCTTAATATCACCATCACACCAGCTGCCCCGCCGCCGTGTTCGCCGAAGGGACGCGTGGTATGGCACCGCCGTCTACCAGCTATTCCCTCTGAGGCTGTGCACACTTTTCTTCGAATTTAACCAATGCTCTTATCCCTCTCGATCAATGCACTCGCCAAAATGTGTTTCTATTCTGTCGCGTTGGATGGTTGGCTACTCAATGGAGTGTCGTTGTGTAAGATGGCCTAGGAGATGGAAAGCAGCCCCACCTTTCATCCAAACAGCCGTGGGGGGGGGGTGGAGTGGTCAGCGTAACTGGCCTCCACGCAGCCGACCCGGGTTCAAGGCCCGGCGTCTTTCCTGAGCAAGGAGTAAGCTGGATGCCGAGAAACCCTTCCACGGGGAAAGAGTTGGCGACGCCATATGACCCTGGCATTTGCTGCGTCGATAAGCCCCAAAAATCATTATTTAAACATTGTTGGTTCTAGCTTCAGAAGCGGATTTAGGCGAAATGCTAGAGGGGGGAGCACCAGGGCAAACTCGTGTTCAGCGTAGTTTTTTTAGAAATCTGTCAAAATCAGCGTAACTTAGATAAAATGTGTCCGGTTTAGGGGTGTACCCGTTGGAAGCGTGGCATTGGGGATGGGTGGCTTAGTGGATAACATCATTGTCTTCTAAGCCACCGGTCCCGGGTTCAAGTCTCGTCCGAGACCCTGAATAGGTTGATATGATCCCCCATTCCCTCCCAACAGGGTGAGAGTTAGCGACGCCGTACGACCTTGGCAGTTGGTGCGTCGTAAAACCCAACAATTATTTAGCGTGGCAGTGACGATAACTTAATCGCTCAATTCAAAAGACAACAAGATTAACAAACGACAAATGGACGGACATTTTCTTTAGACCACACACAGTCTGTCCGGTTTTTAGTCACAATCAAACCATCACGCGATTTTGTTCGCTTTAATCAAGGTTAGCATGAGCACAGCTGTTCCATGCGTAACAACCACCAGGAATAGTGTCTTGGTTTGAGGATGTGGGTATATATCCACCCGTGATGTCTTTGGGTGTCATTTTTCGTTCACTGGCGAAACAACAAATACTGAATCCAGAACCTATCTTGGCAGTTTATTTCGGGAACGTTCGAGCCATTATTGAGTTTGGTTGTGTCATTTGGAGAGGTGCTGCCAAGACACACTTACACAGGCTTGAACAAATTTAACATTAGTTTATTGTCTGGCTTGCATCAGTTTCGACCAGAAGTTCAACGTCACCCGCGTATCATGATCTTCTGGCAAGTTCAAAATGACCAGTTTGGCCAACAGAAGAATCCAACAGCGTAGACACTGCAGAACGGTGGATTTTCTGCCGTTGGGCTTCTCATTTTAATTCTTATGTGGTAGTGTGTCCCGAGTCTGACCCTTTTAGTTGCTCTTTTGAGCAGCTTAGATTGCAGACTCGTCAGTACATTATGCAGCTGCCCTTGCACTGGACAATGACTGCAGTTTTAAGGTGTGCCTTTTTGCACACATTTTAATAGCTCTAGTATTTTCCTGCACAGCTAACATTGGGTACACAAACTTTGCTCATCAAACCATAATAAACAATAAACAAAAAACGGTGTGAAATCTGCTCGTTTTGTAATACATTTCGATATTTTCCTCATAAAATCTGTCCCAAAATAGCTCAAAAGGCACATACAATTGTGGTCTGTACTCAGGGGCGTAGCCAAGGGGGGGGCGGCAGGGACAGCCTCCCCTCCCCTGAAAGACCGAAGGGCCCCCTGAGGACACGGGCCGCGCGAAGCGCGGCTCACCCGCACTATGCTCTGCGGCTAAATTTGAAATTTCATACAGACAGGGCCCTCTTAAACCCTCTTCAGCACTATTCTCTAGCAATCAGGACCCTTTTTACCCATCAGGGCCCTTTTGACGCTGTTGCAGGGGCCCTTTTCGGGGCACCGCCCCCTCCCCCTGAGCGAAATCCTGGCTACGCCCCTGTCTGTATTGATAAATGGACGATCATCACCACAGGCCAGAATTGACCATGATCCCTCCCCCTTCCGCAGATTTTTTTACGGCCGACGATGCCCATGGCAGCTCGGTTTCAGATGTCTCGACTCTGGTATTCCTCCGCGCGCGGTGAGGCGCAGCGAGGTCCCGCGGGTAATCTGAGCAATCGCTCGCCGGCTCTGCCGCGCTTATGCTAATTGTGGGAGCAGGCTGCCGCCGCTCAAATGGCGTCATTTGGCTGAGCCTCGACACAGGGGCGCTGTAAAACTGGATTACACCAGCTCTGGTCCCCAGCTACCGTCGGCGCTCGCAAAATAATCGCACCGGCGAGTTTGGGCCGGGTGTGGCGATGCTGAGCGCCGGACTCTCCCAGAGCAGTCGGTGGTGGTGGTTCAGCCGTTGCCATCGTTACTGCTCCCAGCCAGCGGGAGCTCCACACGGACCGCTGCGTCTCTCGCTGGCGCGGAGTTACGCGCTCGTATCATGCAGTTTATTGCACTTGTATTAACTGGCTGTGCTGGCAGAGTCGGACCATGGTGTACTGCACTGTCCACACAACCACGCCCGCCTGCTGCCCTGGATCTGATGTGGCTGGTACATAGGGAAAATCCGGTCCCAGGGATGGATGGGGAACGCTGAGTGCAGAGGGAGGGATGGAAAGCGCTGATATGTTCAAAGAGCTGAAGTTTTATTTTCTAATCTGGCTTTTGCTTTGCAACATTTTGCTCCACTTTGAGGGGTGTTCGCGGAGGCGGAAAGAATGCAGTTAGCTGAACGCCCCAGTATTGATTTGTTACGTGCTTTAAGTGCATTCAGGGAAGGACTTGGCCTTATCTCGGATCCTGCTGAGGACAGATGGTGCTGTTTTTTCTTGGATGGGTGATGGTATGTGAGTGCAGTGAGGTTGCCGGTTGTGATTTGGCCTCTGACAGCCATAGGTGCCTTACGCTGTGCTACGTTGCGGAATTACGTTACACTACATTTAGTTTTAGTCCAAAATTGCGTAATGGAATTACGCTGCGATATTCTTCATATGGTATTACGGAACTTTAGCTACAGCTACGATACAAAATAGACCATGCTACGATCATGGATTCAAAGATTTTATTTGAATGGCTTGATTATGGATTTTGAGTTCAAATGCTGTAATTAAGAATCGATTAGCACCTATGAGGGATGATAAGTAATGCGTTACTCCTCAGCCTGCTTAGTGGTAAGTCTTAATTTTGCTGGACCTCGAGGAGAATGTTGTTTAGACCTCTACATATTTCTTCTTTTTTTACTTAGACTTATTTATTCATATAGACTAATTCATGTGCGAGCCGTGAGCTGGGATGATACTTTATCGGCGTTTGAGGGATCACGATACCATCGGTGAATTTACCAGTGCTGGAGTTGGTTTTTGCAGGTGGCCCAGGCAGAGGCGCCCCATTTTCGGGTCTTTCATTGTTAACCGCTCTTCCACTGTCAGCTGCAGACCACGGCTCGGCTTTTAAGCCACACCCTCCAGAGCGGTGCCCATCGGGTACAGTTACTTAACTTGTATTTTTTTTACTTTTGAAATTTTTTCCACTGGCGTACGGCTGAAGTTTTTTTAGGAACACCCCCATAATGCGCAAAAGACCTTCCTCCTCCTGGGTGTGTACTGTACCCCAGGTATACCTTTGCCTCCGTGTAGTGAAGCTCTAGAACCATCACTGGGGTCAAGGCAAAGGAAAATATTGCTCTATTCCTAACTGGAAATGACCTGCTTCGTGAGACCAAAAATGGTTGCTTTATCTCACTGAGTATTGACATGCCTTTGCAGCAAAACTACATTCTGCTCATTAGGGGCCGGCCATAAATAACATAACGCAAGAGCGGGCGGGGGAATCTGCCACGGTGTTATCAAACGCAACATACAAGCGTCAAAAACACTAGATAGGATAGGGGAGGGGGTGCAAATCACAAACATACGCGTTACAAATTTGTGGACAGCCCCATACAGTTGAAGCAGTAAGACATGCACAAATTGGACAGGCTGGCCCACTTTCCCCGATTGTGATGCTGTGAACTAGTCACTAGTCTGTTATCAACTGACTTCCTCTCTCCGTCATTAGCATGATAAAGGGTGGAGATGGCAAGGGGACGTGCTCCTTAGTTTCGCAACAAGGCCGTCGCTCGTTCAAGTTTTATGATCACGTGATATAGCTTCAATAGGATAAAGTGCCCAAAAATACCGAAAATGTCTGGGCTTTAAACAAATTTTCTACATTTCCCATTTCAACAGGCAGGGGTGGAGATCTCTTTTCAAACCAGGGGGGTCCCGGTCCGGTTGGAGCCGCAGGAGTGGATGTTTTTCGTAAGAATAAGAAGAGACTAAAATTTGGGCAATGCCTATAATTACCGTATGAAACAGTATGAGGTAGGATCTTTACACGAGCCGGATTATGACTTCCTCGGAAGGTAAAACCGACATGCACATTTCAACACAAACCGAGCATTTAATCATATTCTTCCGGAAACTCAAAATGAGATACGGGTCTAAGCCTCTGCCGTTGACTTGGTCTTTGAAAGAATAACGATTATAACGTACTGTGCACTTTTTAATCTAGACCTCAACGAAAACGTGTTAGCAGCAGACAAAATTAGCGTGTGAAATCAAGTCTTATGACCCCAGCTGGGTGCATCATTATAGCCCAAGGGACACAAAAACAGCTAGGGGTCTTAAAACCGAGTCAAAAACCTCTTATGTAGGTCCTCTCGGGGCCCTAACCAGCTAAGGTGACCCCAAACCAGGTTTCGTCCTAGGAAAAAGTCAGTAAGCTCCTGTATAATTATATTTTAGAGTACCAGATCAGCCCAGGGACCCCTTGCAAAACTCCCTCTCAGTTAGCCCAAACACAACTCGGGGGCCCAAGATTAGCCGAGAGGGACATTACGATCATTACGATATAAATATTTTGATGACATAAATAAATCACCAAAAATTCTGAGGCATGCTGCAGTATGGCGATAACTAGGTCCAGTATGGTGTTTCCGTAAAATTGGCTCATTGTCGGAGCTCTTTTCCCTCTCTCTCTCTCTCACTTGATGGTTTTGGTCTTTAAAATTCCATGACAAAAAAACTGCACCATACATCAAAGGAAAGTTATAAAAATAAATCATGCCACGAAAATTCAATCCATGAATGTGTAAAAATTTAATAGCTTTCAGTAAATCACTTTCTTGATACTTGTTCGTGTATAGAATGATGGGTCCCGCCGCTGGGGGGACGGGGAGACGGATCCCTCCATTTTTTAGACTGGGAGAGGACGGAGTCTGTTTTGTCCCCCCCCCACCCACCACGTTTAACCCATGGTGCCATCACGTTGTCCTGGGTGCTGAAACCATAGCGAATAACAAAGAGCGGGCCTCTTGCAAACACCAATTACAATCACAATTTTTTTCTGATACATGGCTGTGGTACAGACGCCCAATTTGGTCTCTCATGGGGCCCTTCACTGACTCAGGGATCCTGAGATCAAGTCAGAAACCTTCGCAAAATATATTCTCGGTGGGCCCCAGGCCAGCTAAATGGACCCAGCACCAACCCTGAGTGCCAGACGAGCTAAGGGCTCTGAAAAGCTCAGGGGGCCCCAGATCAGCACAATGTGCCCAGACAAACTAATTGGATCCATACTAGTCAAACAGGCCCAATGCCACTTCAATAGACACCAATCCATCTAGGGGCCCTAAGACCCAGTCAGCAACCTCTTCCATAATTTTTCTCAGGGGCCCTAGGCTAGCTCAGGACCTCTCTCTCTCTCTTTCTCTCCCTATCTATCTATCTATCTACCTATCTATCCATCTGTCTCTCCCTATCTATCTATCTATCTATCTATCCATCTGTCTATATATATATATATATATATATATATATATATATATATATATATATATATATATATATCTCTCTCTCTCTCTCTCTCTCCCTCTCTCAAGAGGTCAAGTGTTCATTCAGGAGGCCCAGGCCAACACTCAGCTCAGGGGGCCCATACAAATTAAGGGGGCCAGACCAGCTGAGTGCCTCGATGAACTCACGATGCCCCAGATAAGCACAAGGGGCCGCAAACAAGCCACAGGGGCCCATTTGTTAAACGACCCGATGCCAGCCCTGGGACACTTGTAAGCTCAAGGGACACAAAAACAGCTAGGGGTCTTAAAACCGAGTCAAAAACCTCTTATGTAGGTCCTCTCGGGGCCCTAACCAGCTAAGGTGACCCCAAACCAGGTTTCGTCCCAGGAAAAAGTCAGTAAGCTCCTGTATAATTATATTTTAGAGTACCAGATCAGCCCAGGGACCCCTTGCAAAACTCCCTCTCAGTTAGCCCAAACACAACTCGGGGGCCCAAGATTAGCCGAGAGGGACATTTCCAATTAAGAGGTTCCAGACCAGATAAGGGGCATAAGGGGCCCCTGACGGCTCAAAAAGCGCCAGTGCCAGCACCGGGGTTTCAAGATCAGCGAGGGGACCCTGGCCATCTGAAAGGGCCTCAGATTAGCTCAGGGTTTCAGACCCGCTGTTAGGGCCCTAAATCGGCTCAGCAGGCCCAGAAAAGCTCAGGAGGCCAGACTAGTTGGGCCCCCGACAATTTCAAAGTACCTAAATCAGCACAATAGGGCCCGGAAAGGCTAAAATACCTATACCCGCTTAACCCTTGCCCCGGTGGCGGGTACGAGCCACCTTTGCCCTGGTAGGGGGGCTAAAAAAGACCCCCACGATCTCAAAAACTAAGAGAGCTAGAAAAAAACGCAAAACGGCAATCGAAAGCTCTTTAAAAATGATATCGAAAATACTTCGGTCATTTTTCTTGTCAGGTCAATATCAAGGTCACCAGAGGTCAAAATAGGTCAAAATCGCTAATATGAGGTGTACTAAGAAAACCTCCTATATCTCAGAAACTATGATAGCTAGAAACATTTTTCTAACACCATTCGAAAGCTCTTGAGATGCGCTTCCATTACAGTGGCATTCATTTTCGTGTCAGGTCAAAGCCTAGAGAGTTACAGGTCACTAGATATTGGGCATATTCTTGAGAATGTCCATAGCCACCCATGCATAAAGGCGTTTATTTTTTCGCTAATAGCTTCCAAACCAAACAAGATACAGCCATAGTTTATGCACCATTGCAATCCTCTCGTCAATACGAATCGAATGATATATGATATTGCTATGCCAGGTCAAATTTAAGAATTTGACCTGACCCAGGTCAACGGTCCGACCCAACTTGACCTGGTATAGTCATGATGTATATCATTTGACTTCCAGTGACTATACAAACCTTTTGGTGACAAAATAAAGGCTCTATCTCAGTTTATTCAAAATTTATAGAGAAAAACACCAAAAAATGCTTATTTGACCTAAGGTGACCTTTTAAAGGTCACAAGTCAAAAATTTTACCATCAGCTTCAGAAATGGGCTAAGAGCAAGTCGCAACCGATTTTTGAAGTTGATTCCATCCATACTTACTGAGAAAAGCTCATTTCGTGATTTTCCCCATGTATTGTCAACGGGGAGGTCATGCTCTGCAAATGACCTTAGGTCACCAATATCAAAAATCCCGGACCAAATGTTGTAGCTCCTGGTGGGCCCAAGATGTGGTATGAGTTTCAACTTGATCGATTAACCCTTCTTTTAGTTATGCCGTCCTAAGTATTTTTTGAGGTGAGGTCACTTCACCTGGCCTGGTGACCTGACCTGATATGACCTTGAGCCAAAATTTTCAGGAAAGATGTAAAAATGATGAAGGAACAGCTAGACCAAGTTTGGCGGCGCTGCGCGCCGCCGTTTTTTGGTCACTTCGTAAAAACCCGAGGGGGGGTCTAAAAAGACCCCCCACCCGGGCAAAGGCTAAAGGGCCCAATACCAGCTCAGGGGCCCTGGCCAGCTCAAGGGGCACCAATCCAGATTGGGGCCTTATGACCAAATCATGGACCTCCTAAGTAAATCCTTTCAGGGGCCCTAGACCAGTTCATGGCCCTTGACCCAGCTTAGGTTCTACGGCCGAGCCCATAAGCTCATGTACAATGTCCTCTCACGGCCCCCAGAACAGTTCTACCTGCAAAACTCCCTCTCCGGTGGCTCACAACCAACTCAGGGAGCCCAAGACCAGCTGATACCAGTTAACGAGTTCCGACAAGCGCAGGGCGCTCCAGTGCCAACCCATTTGTTTCAAGATCAGTGTGGGGGCCTGGTTATCTAAACGGGCCCAGGTCAGCTAACGGGACTCAATTTCACGTCAGAAAATCCACTAACAACTCGGGGGCCAGGCCTATTCAGGGACCTTAAAGCCGCTCAGGGGGTACAGAAAAACTCAGAGGACGACACCGCGGGGAATCAAGCTCAAGTCTAGAACCTCCTGTGCAAAAGTCTCTCAAGGGCCCCTACAGAAGCTCCATCTCGGTAGGCATAAAACCAACTCAGGGGTTGCGGAACACCTTATGGGTTCCAGAACATCTCAGGGATCCCAAGAACATCTGAGGGAGGCTCCATACCAATTTAGGAGGGTAAGACAAGATAAAAGGCCCCAAAGAGCCCAGGGGTCCCAGTGTCGACTCACGGGTCCATATCAGCCCATATGTCTCAATATAAGCGGGCCCCAGAACAGCCCAAGGGCCACTGCGAAACTTTGATCTCAGGATAATAATAATAATTGTTAGGGGTTTTCGACGCACCAACTGCCAGGGTCATATGACGTCCCAGCTCTTGCCCTGTTGGAAGGGTTTCTTGGGAGCCAGCTTGCTCCTTATTCAGGGAAGCCGCCGGGCCTTGAACCGGGTCGGCTGAATGGAAGCCAGCTACGCTGACCACTCCACTACCGCGCCCGCTCAGGGGTACAGACCAGCTCAGGGGTCCGAAGACCATCTGGCAGGTGCCATAAAAGTTCAGGGGCCACGGGCCAGATAAGGGGCCTACGATGAGCTCAGGGACTCATGTCCCAACTCTTAGGAGTCCAGTTTAGCCTAGGGTTCTCAAGATTGCTGCAGAGAACCCGACCATGTAAAGGGCTCAGACCAGCTCAAGGTCCTACACAATTCCAGGGGTCCAAACCAGTTGCAAGCCTTAGTCTATTTCAGGGACCGAGAACTAGCTTAACTTCACGGGATCCCAAAACTGCTAAAGGAGGGGGAGGGGTAACACCAACGCGGGGGCTCCACGCCAATTCAGAGGCCTAGTCAAGCTAAGAGGCCCTGAATCACCTCAAGGAGCGCCAAATCAACTCAGGGGGCCCATACCAGCTCAGGGGTCCTAACACTGCTCGGAGACCTTAACACGCGAAGTTCAGGGGTCTTAAAGTGCCCCCACCTATTTTCCAAGATGCCCGGAGAACCGTTCGCCGCCACGATACGCTGCTCTTCCACATTTGAGAGAACGCATGAGTGCGTCGATTTGTGAACGAACCTCAAAAAATGTGTTTACATTTTTTACTTATAGGCTTTCAAATTCATACTTATATTTTGAGACCGTCGCAATGGCGCAGTTGCACCAGTTCGCCTGCACTGTAGACAGAGTGGTGACGTAATAGCGTCATATAATATTGCTAAAAAATAGGCTAAAATCACTGCACTAGATAAGGAAAGACCAGACCCTAAATTACGTTTTGCCTTTTCCTAAAATTATTTCGAATTTAAATTATCCCACGATGCTTTAGAGGTGGACAGACGAGCTAAGCTCAGAACGCCTATTAAAGAACCATAAGAAATAACGACAACTTCATATAATCGGGCTACATGTCAAAGACGCCCCAAATATAGGTCAGGGTCACATGTCAAGGTCATTGAACCCAGTGTTTCGGACAGATGACATTACTCAGCATAAGGTATGCGATGCTATGACTTCATAGCTTCGGTTACTCACTGTCAAGGACAATGTCACTGGCCAAGGTCAAAGGTTTTTTTCAAGATCAAACCCTTATTTTTGCTGAAAGGCTGCTCCAATGCCAATTATATTGTACATTATTGGGAATAGGTATAGGTAATCATAGATCATTAATCTTGAATGACCTTGACATCAAACATTCAGAGGACATTGAGCGGAACCTTCTCTCTAATTGCCTTAGTTCACTTTCCGTGTATTACCGCTTTTCTGCATTATCATGGCATTTCCCAATAGGTTTCCAGCACAGTTAATATCATCTGTGAAAGACCGACTTAGGGTGCTGCTTAGCTCAGCTGAGGGACCTCTACAACCTCCTGTGACCTTGAAGATACTGAGCTAGGTAAATGAAACTTAGCCATAATGTAGATCACCATCGCCCTCACGCACCTCTCAACGGGTGATTTCAAACCCTCTTGGCTTCCGAGATCTCAAGGAGGGGGACACGTCAGGACCCTCCACTGCACGTTGACGCCAGACCGCTCTCCACTGCGCGTGTTAAGGTTGGAGCATGGCCTAAGACTAAATCATGTATCCTTTGTGAAAGACCAACTTAGGGTGCTGCTTAGTTAAGCGGAGGGACCCTAGACCAGCTCGGGGGTCCGTACTTTTCCTGACGCTTAGTCATGACGGGAAGCCGTAGCGCCGCCCCTGGTCTCTAGTACCCCTCTACAAAGAAGATCCAAAGGGACAGATAGGTCCAATCAGGGCATTTTTTAAGGAAAATTCAGTGGGGGGGGCATTTCTTGTGCTGGCCAGTATAGTGTCTTCAGGGGATCAAGACCCCATTTTGAGGGTGTTTCATTAAACTTTGACGTCTTACTGTAAAGGTTTCTCAATTTTTGTGTTACTCCATGCTATTCCAGATTATAGATGCTGCCCAGGGCTGCCAAGCTTTTTCGGTGAAAAGTTCAAACCTAGTGAGAAAAAGGGCCAAAGAGGGGCAAATACCACAAAAGCCAGATTTGAGGCTAAAAACCCCTAGCGGTAGTCATAATCCCACAGAAAAAAACGACTTGTATCACCCTTTAAAACTAATTGTGTACAGTTGGATATTGAATTGAGGCAATAATTTTGTAACACACTTCTCATTTAATAGGAAGCCAGGGGTGCCCTTCCAATCCTGCGTGACCATCAAATGATTTTATCCACATAACCAGAACATTTGTTAGTATCATTGATCGTCTTGGCCGCACCACTCCCCGCTAATATTAATTTTTTCTCTTTTCCAACTAAGCATCTTTTTTGCTCTTCAACAGTGGCGGATTTAGGACTTTGGTAAGTGGGGGAGTGCAAAGCCTCAGAGGGGGCACTTTTCCATGAACTTTTCACCCAAAGGGCGCGTACAGTATTGCATCCTTCGCGTCCGGTTTTCGGTGGCCATCATTTTTGTGGAGCGTATTTTAACCAGGGTTGGCAAAATACCGGTAAAAACTAGGTTCATGCCAGTCAATGGCAAAAACTGGTAAAAAGTGGCAAAAACCTTTAAGCTGACAATGATAGACCAGGACGACATTTAAAGGTCATAGAGCAGTTGTAAATGTGAAGCAAATGATGATATTGGCATGGTCTCTGGTCAAGACTGGTGTGTAAGCAGGCGTTTTATTTTCTAGGCATCATGGTTCAGAATGCTATGAATAACCAGCTTACACTCAAAACTCTGGAAAATGTCAAAAGTGATAATTCGAATCCGTAGGTACCGGACGTACGTCACTGAAAAAGTGGAAAGGTGAGATTAGAAAATCAGCCTGGTTTCGAACATTGACAAATCCTACCTTTCTTCTTCTTCACTGACGGGCACTCAGGTTCCAATGTCTGAATATGCATCCGCTTTGGGCCTTTGATATATTTTTGTCCAGTATTATGAATGGAAGCTGATTTTAAGTAAGCAGTTCGCCAATTTTGCTGACTGATCAAACAGAACAGTGACATTTCTGAATGGTACACTTTGAACCCTCCCCAAGTAGTAGGTGTTCAGAAACCGATAATTTAATGTCATGTGATATTCAAGCAAAGCGTTTGACTTTCTCTGCTGTAAAATTCAATTCTAAAGAAGTCAAGGTTGTTAAGATGTTCCCTGGCCTCTCCCTCGAATCCGGAAATGTAAAAAACACTTGTGTGTTTTTACATTTTCGGATTCGAGGAGAGAGGCCAGGGAACATCTTAACAACTCATCATCATGCTCCTCGCCGCAGCACTTCAAAACTTATCCACGTTAGAAGTCAAGGTTCTTTAATTGCTTGCTTAACGCGGCATGTCGACTGCTTTCGAGTTCTTATGCTGTTGATTATGCGAACCTGAGGAGATAATGAGGAATGTTTCAATATCATTGACAATTCTCTGGTCAGGATTCCTTGCTAACTATACCGGACTGGGAAAAATTGGTTGACCCTCTACCACCAACCAAGTATTTTTATGTACCTATCGTAATTTATATTCTGACATGAGGACTCCAAAATTAAAATACAGGCAACAGAGGCCATATGGGCCTATGAAATCATTTCTTTATTATTTGCTGGGTTAAGTTACGGCAAAGTGAGTATTTTACCGTACCTTTCTCGCCCTAGTAGGGAGATGGTGTTTGAACACCTCTCGGGTTTTTCCAACGGTGCCGGAAAACAGCGGTGCAAGGTGCCTCCGTACCTGGCATCACTTATCTTTGACCAAATACGCAACTTTCCTGAAAATGATTATTTGGGGTCATCTCGGGTTAGGTCACCAGGGCAGGTCAAGTAACCTCACCTCATAAAATGTTAAAAATTGCATAATTCAGGATCTATCGAACTAAAATTTATCACATAATAGACCCACCAGGGGCTAGAAAATATATTCCGGGATTTTTGATATCGCAGATCTAAGGTCAAATACGTGTCGTGCATATCCATTGGAAATGCATGTAGAAAACTCAAGTTGGTCTGAAAATGGCTCTATTTCTGAAGATACCTACGGCTTAAAAGGACTTCTTTTATTGAAATAGAAGTATCACTCGGTTTGCTGTAATGACAGGAATTTAATGCCCCTTGAATAGTGGCTCCATGTTAACCCAGCCAGGCGCTAGATAAAAAAACATTCTCAAAACTTTCACTCCTTTGGCTCATCATGACCTCAGTATAAAGCTGAGCAAAAAAAAAATACTGACACAGTATCCTCATAATTTTTCATGGGCTATTCACCGCTTTCGCGTGTTTTTTATTTTGCTTCTTCGAGGAGCCGAGTTCGAGGGAGTGTTCAACACGTGCATTGACGCGGCAGGTACCCGCCCCCATGAGTTTGCGGAGATAGAATAAAAACGGCGGCGCCCAGCGCCGCCATGCTTGGTATACCTTGAGCCTGATCATTTTTAAAACTTTATTAAAAATTTTAAGGTTAGGTCATCTCAGCTAAGGTCACTAATGCAGGTCAGGTGACCGAACCTCAAAGAAGTTTAAGATAGCATAATTCAGAACTCAAAACAATGTAAACTTATCGGATTGAAACTCGTATCACATAATGGCCCCACAATATTCTTTAAAATATATTCCCGCCTTTTCGATGTCGATGACCTAAGGTCAGGTACGAGCCATGACTTCTCAATTGGAAATGCACGGGAAAATGGTTTAAAAATGGTTTTTAAAATAATTAGTAATAAATGGTGACAGAGCTTTTATTATCACGGCGTTAGGTTTGTCTCATCCTTGCAGTTCTAATGCTATACATTTAACCTAATTTGACCTTGACCAGACCTTAGGTCAGGTCAAGTACTAGGTTTGACCTGCTTTGACCTAGGAAGGTGATATTATAAATCATTCGATTCGGCTTGCTGCGAGGATTCCACTGGCCTACATTTTTTGCTCTAACTTTACCAGCTCAGATGTAATGACTGAAAACCTTCATTTACATGTTATCTCTATGGTGGCAAGCCTTGACCTCTAGTGACCTAGAATGTGACAGGAAAAAAGGTTGAAACATTTTTCTGTAGAGACTTGGATGTACTGTCCAACGCCGTTTATTTTTCGCTATCTAGCGCGGCTAACGAGATCTTAGGGGGACGGCGGGTACCCCTTGTCAATGCGAAAGCGGCTCAGACCTCCGTCAATTCGCGTGTTAAACACCCCCCCCCATCAGTGTGCCAGAAACTGGTTTTGCGCCAAAACGCCGAGTGTTAAAATTCATATTGGGAAATATAGCCGGTGAGTGGAATATTCAAGTAATATTCAAGTCTTCTCAGCAAAGAAATTTCTATGCAATTTGAAAATGAGGGTAGATAATATCATGAGCGTCGCCACCTGCAAAAATGAGGGAGCCATCCAAAATTTTAACCTCATGCGCACAACAAATTTACCACGTTAGGATAAAAAAACGCTTCGAATCTGGGCTCCTTGTTCCCTTCCGCACCGGCTGGTTGTAAAAACATCTGATATTGCCCCATTTTGAATGAGATTAAGGATTTTGTACCAAAAAAGAGCCTGCTGGAATAAGAGGAAATATAGTTTCAACCTAGTTTCCTTTGTCAAAGCTCAGTATCCCTTGATCCGCGCTCATTATTTAATATATGCATAATTTGATACAAGCAACATGTCGTGCCTGCTCCCTGGGCTCGTCGTGCTTCCTGATGGGGCTGAAGTTTAACAGCCCCCCCCACCCCTCCAACAGCAAGCGCTGAGCGCAGATCAACGGATGTGACGTCACACTTCGTAGCAAATAACATGGGAAAATTAAATGATTAAATATCCAAACTTTTACAAAAAGAGGCAAAGAATAGAAGATGAAATGTTTATTTATTGCATTTGGGACAGACTTGATTACCGTGTATTCCCACAAATTTGTAAGCGGGCAGTGTCATTAGCAGCAGTTTGACACATGGCCCAAAGCTGAGGGAATTCCTCCACGCCCGTGTGACGTCACTCGGGCGTGAAGGAATCCCTCTTGAACGTACCTTTAAGTAAAGGTATCTTGGTAGTTTAATATCTTTACAGCGTATGACTTAAATATTCTCTTCTATTGCTGTTGGTTGTCAATATTTAAAGTTGCATTGAGGCGATTATCTATACATATGCTAGGCCCATTCAAGCATCAACATGCTAATTGATGCTGTATCGTACGGGTTTCGTATGTTTCAATGGTTGGTGCTGATTATTTTACCTTGTGTGGCAAGGAGCGTTCAAACAGTGGGAGCACAAATATATTATCGATACTTTATACATATTTAGGAATTAGTTTAAAGTCTTTTGCTGTGTCGTAAGGAGACTGAAAAGTAACTCCAAATAAGGCTTTAACCATTCTTTGACCTAATCCATAAGATTTCAAGACATTTAAATAATACTTCTTAGTTCTTGCTGGGTCTTACCAGCGAAAAGTCAAGAAAGACAGCTAAGCGATGAGGAACTCCTATGATGCCGAACAGCGCCGCTGCACCGTTTTAAAAGGGAATAGAGAAGTAACGTCGATTTGAAGACCTTTTTTAGGCATAAGGACGTAAAAGACATATATTTTTGTATTATCAATAATAATTCACACATTATTTCTATTCTTAAAAATGTGGCAAAAACTGGCAAAAACTAGTTTATGCCAGCCGGTTTTAACCATGGTAAATACCGGTAAAAACCACCCAGTGGCAAAAACCTGCCAACACTGATTTTAACAAAGTTCGGTTCCTCCCTCCCTCCACCATACCAGTTTTTTTCTGCTGCCCTGCTGCTTTTTCGGTGTCAGAATATCGTATTCAACAGTGGAAGAGGTCAAAAGAAGCCATATTTATACAAGGGACAAATCAGAAATAGCTTAGGTGCCAGCTGCTAGAAAAAGGGGCAAAAAGGCCAGGTTCCATGAAAGGGCCAACTGAAAAAATCGTGGGGCCAAACACGAAAAAAGGCCCAATTCGAGATATTTGACCATAAAATGGCTAACCTGGCAGCTCTGACGCTGCCGCAATGTATTCCAAATGAAAAAGTAATTTTTGTTTATAAGTGTGGCAAGGTAAGTAAATTCCTTAAGTATCGAACACAAGTGGTTTACAGGCTAAATCGGGATAGGTTTTTTTACTTACCTAATATGATGTGTGTCTGTTGCTGTCAAAATCATCTCGGGAATGTAGTACAAACACCAGCTAATAATTTTTTAGGTTTATCGACGCACCAACCGTCAGGTTCATATGGCGTCGCCAGCTCTTTCCTTGTTGGAAGGGTTCCTTGGAAGACAGTTTGATGATTCTAATGAAGGGCTGTGGCTGAATATATAATCTCTCCCAATTTTTAATATCAATGAATCGATGAGAAAGGTCAGCTAACAACTTATCGACTTTGCAGAACAAATTGATGCAGCGATCTCACTATAAATTTCACTTAGGCTACAACAAGCGTCGGAAAAGGGGACCAGGGGCCTTCCCCCACCCCAGCCTACTTTTTGACCAGCAATTTCCTGATCACAATCAAAATGAGGGAAAACCGGAAATTTGTATAACCAGCCGCTGCGGAAGGCAGCGAGGACCCCAAATTTGAACGGTTTTTGGTACTAACGTAGAAAAAGTTTATCAGCATCAGGTTGAAGTTTGTCTGGTCCCTCTCTTTTTTCCGGTGGTGACATTTATGTATGCTACCACCACAATAATAAATAAGAAGGCTAAGCACTTCACACCACCACACCAGCAGCTAGTCTTACGCGCTTTGACTGCACTGTGTCCCGTCTAAACCACGAACGAGCTCTAAGCGCTCTAATGAAAGCTCTAATGAAAGTATCATACAAGCTCACGTTTCTGACTGGGGTATGGGCTTCCGGTTGGATAGAACATGATGTATGATTGATTGTAGGCCAGCGTTCATCTCCAGCGTTGTGATTAGTTATTGCTGAGGCTGTTTTTGCCGGGATTTCCCGTAACTACGCGCTTTGTTTCGTCTTCGCATGATGGAGTAGGCAGCCACGGGTGGACATTTTTAACACAATTTTTATGATAACCGATTTGGCATCAGCAATAAAACTAAATTATTATTATCGAGTGGTGTTTCGTCCTATTTTCGTTAGGCGAGCTTGCATTTGTTGAAGTTTAAGGCATCTCCTGTCTATTTCACTGGGGGGGGCAATTTCCGGGCACTGGGGGCATTTCGGCCGACTGGGTGGCAAATGCCCCCCAGTTAACATGTTAAAAAATGGCCTGGGTCAAATCATGACTCAGCCGATCACACAAATGCCGCAAATGGAACTTTCATTACTTATATGTCCGACAATCTTTTATGAGAGCGGAAGTTGTAGGACCCGGGCTGACCCCCCAGGTTCTCTCGATTTCCAATTCAGGGGGGTCCTGACCCCCCCCCCACCCACCCCCGGGATCTCCACCCATGCCAATAGGGGACAATTAACCACGTATTGTATATATTTTCCGGCAATATTTCGGTGGGGCTTGTGCTTTCCAAACCGCTCTCCATACCTCTATGGTACTACATATCTTTGAGCCACACCCGCCCCCCCCCATCAGTCACCTTCGCAGCAGGCTCCGTTCCTCTCCAATCAGCAGATGCTCGCGTCGACGCTCCTGACTTGAACTAGCTCGGCAATTGTTTCGCCTGTACTGGAAAGCAGGTTTCAATTATGAAAAAGACAATGGAGTCGATAGGGGGAATTACGGTAAAAAATTGAGAAAATTACCTTCTAGATAAATTTTCATGTGCATACCTTGCGGCACTACCATTTTCATCGGAAATCATACACTGGATTTATCGCAAGGCACATGAACGCGCTTTCACCAATCAGCGGCCAGCATCCAGCAGTAGCTGCATGTCTGCGAGGCACAGAGGTGACAGGGGTCACGATCGCGCGCGGAGTTAAAGCGCCGCATCGGTGGGGAGGGGTACCGTGGCGAATAATACTACTGGCCACGTGTACAGACGTGAGGACGTTGGTGGTGGCTATCAGCGCATGCTATTGGACTACTGATAAATGGGCCAAAGGAACATTAATTGTATGTGCATTCTAAGGCGAGGCATGAAAGTTTGGCGTTTAGTCTGGACAATAAATGCGAAATAGTAGAACATTAAAGTGATCAAGCAAATATAAGGCGTAATAAGAATCATCAGAAGGCTTTATCAAGCTACACCAAGTTATTATTGTTGGGGAGAGTTGTGGGCAGTCCTTTGGTCTAAGAGTTGATACAGCAGAATTGCCTTGCGCACGTTCTTACCAATTGCCAGGGGAAACATAAACGCGGGGTTCTCGACGTCGCTCTCTGGGGTAGTCCGTCTCCTCCCCACTCCCACACGGTCCTCCAACGTGATAACACTTGTAGTGCCAACACCGGTCCGTGGGATTGCCTCATTGTCATTGTGTGCTGTAATTTCCCAGTAGCACTGACATTTAGCTGTTCACAAATGTCAGCGCGGGTAACGAGTATCAGTATCAGTACTGCGGTCCAAATGGGACGACCTCTGGTGCCACATGGCTATTGAGCGGTTTACAGCGCTCGGTAACGTTCTCCACGTGGCACACGAACTGGGATGGATCAGGTCAGCTTCGATGTTTATTAAAGTGAGTTCCATTTCTAGATAGTTGTCAATGTTACGTCTAGATGATTCTCCGTCCTGTAGATTCCTCGAAGTCGATGTGCGATAAACCTGGATGTGTAGACATGAGCGTGTAGAGCATTAGTATAGGGTATAATGTGAAGTATAGAGAAACACTCAGCGCTGCAGTTGGGTTTTTATCAGTCCCGCGCTCAAGGCTTTGGTCGCCGGTATGTACCGTCCAATATATTCACGTGACCATACCTGGAGCCCGTGTCGAAGGTTTCGCCGGTAATGAAGCTGACGTGTCTAAGTTCAGGGCAGGCTTGTGCCAGATTTTGACACCCGGTCGATGAAAAGAGTGGGGAGAGGACCTTTGGATATCCTGGTTGAAGGTGGACAAAGTCGGGACGTTGATATTTGGTGACAGCTGAAAGGATCTGTGAGCCCTGGTAAGATTATGGGTTCGCAGATTTAACATAAATTTCCATATTTTCGTGGGATGATATCAGTGGCAGCGCTTGAACATTATGACAGCCTAGGCACGATTGGTTTAGAGGTCGCCCATGTTTTTTACCCATGTTTTTTACCTGATATTGGACAGGGGCGGATGCAGCAGGTCGCCTGCAGAGGAGGGTAAGCTCAAGTCGATGAGCAAAAGGAATATTTATGTTTAAATGTTGAATATCGAAATATATATATATATATATATATATATATATATATATATATATATATATATATATATATATATATATATATATAAACATGTCGGGGATTATGGAAATGGTCATGCGTCAGTATATGAAGGTGCAAGGCAATATTCAAGAAGGATAGGTAGGTAGTTAAGGTAAACCGGGAAGGACAAGGTACTCACGAGAGCTTCCCATTTCAAGGACGGCTTCGGCACTTCATTTTTGATGCCATCCAATTTCTCGCTGTACGATCGAACGGATTTTATTAAATTTCATCCACCAGATTTTGTACCATGACTCACGTTCTTCATAAGGGTTTCTCAAATTAAATATCTTGCTAATAATCACCAAACAACTGTACCGCACTAGAGAAGGCTAGAAATCCGTGTATACAAGAAAATCAATAAATGAATCCGCTGTAATCGAGGTCCTAAGACGCGGCATCGCACGTGCTAGCACTTCACCCATTTTCCCAAATCGGGTATCGGGGGACATTTCATCTTTACAGGTTTGCATGGACTTGGAAACCATGCATCCCACGACGTCAAAACCAGCAAGGCTTGATAGATGTGGGCGCCATCTATAACATATCTGCTGTTGTACCACATTGAAACTATGGGTGGACCGTACGGTGAGGTGAAAGTTTGTCATCAAAAAAGCTTTAGGGGACATTTTATGTCGTTGAAATTAGGTTATGGTGGACTTAATTTTTTCTGATTGTAAACGTTTCCGGGGACATTTCTACGCTGGAAAAACCTATTTATGGTGGACTCTAATTTTCTTACCAAGTACGTTTCCAGGGACATTTAAACGTTCTTAATATTAAGTTATGGTGGACCAAGTTAATATTCTAATCATTGCCAGGGTGGCATGAATTTTTACTGTAATCGGATGGTAGGAGCACCACACTGTTATAAAGGCTTACCTGAAGGTAAGGTAGATAAGGACAAATGTGGCTCTTATCAATGATGTGAGCATGTGAACCAAATGCCGCGTTTCATATGACTGGTCATTTTGTACCTGGCAGAGATTTATCAAGTAATTTCGAATGCACAAATCACCGATCTCATGGTAAATTTACACGTGCATTGACGGGGAAGGGCAGGTATCCGCCTTTCCTCGGTTTTTTCGGAGGTATAATAAAACGGCCGCGCGTAGCTCCAGCGTAATTTGTACACCTTCTCGCTGATCATTTTTACAACTTGAACTAGGTGTGCTATGGCACATCTAGTGCTGCGGTATAGTAAGGTGCAGTGAGTGCTGGTTCGGGTAGACACGTGCTTTTATTTTTTAACCCTCGCCCCACAGGGGGCCATCGATGTCGCCCCTAAGGTTTTTTTCCGGGATAGCAGGAAAATGACGAAGTGCAGCACCTCGGTCGAGAGCTTTACCTCTCACCCCATCATTTTCCCACCTTCCCTGAAATTTTTTACCCCGGGTCACCCACGGTCAGGTCACTAGGCGAGGTCAACCAAGGTCACCTCACTTCAACTTCTGAGCTCTATAAGAGCTACAGTTCGAACTCGATAGATTTGAAACTTCCTACACTTTGTGACCCCTTCAGGGTCTACAATATGTATGTCCGGGATTTTTTTATTTTGTGACCTGAGGCCAGGTCACGAGGTGACCTCTCCCATTGAAAAAACGTGGGGAAAAGCTATCTTATGATCTAAAAGTCACAAAAACGATTGAAAATATTCGGATTGCTCAGAAAAGCATTCTTGAACACCTTTTCACGGATCCCAGGGGCCATATTTGCCCTTTGACCTCTCTAAGGTCATCCAAGGTCACCAGGGTCAAAAACAGTATTTTGAAAAATAAATTTTGACCTAATTAAGCTAGAGCGCTGAATCAAACACCATTGTGTATGTCACATCACTGGCTTTCATTTGATTTACGGCAAGGTCACTTTTTAAGCTGTCGTGACCTTAGGTCATATTAGGTCACGAGGTGACCTTTGGTGGTCAAACCAGTGACGGGAGGCCATTACGTTTCACATAGCAGAAAAAGTTCTGGCATTTTTCTACCAAATATACTTTAGCAGATATCAATAGCTCTAATGGCATAAGAGTTATGCTCAAATTTCTTAACACGCGCATTGACGGGGGTCTGAGCCACCTTCGCATTGACGGGGGGCGGGTACCCGCCCCCCCTAAGATCTCGAGAACCATGGTAGGTAGCGAAAAACGGTAAACGGCGTTGGGCTGCCCATCCACTTCTCCATCGAAAACATTTGAACCATTTTTTTGTCAGGTCACATTTAAGGTCACGAGAGGTCAAAACATGCCCGTCATAGGGATAACATGTAAAATTCAGTTTTTCGGGCATTACATCTGAACAAGTAAAGATAGAGCAAAACGACTTAAACTATATGAATCCTCTTAGCAAGCCAAATCAAATGATATATAATTTGACCTTGCTAGGTCAAATCAAGGATTTGACCTGACCTGAGGTCAGGTCAGGGTCAAATTATATAAAATGCATATCATTAGAACCGCAAAGCCCAGGCGAGTCTAATGCAGCTAAAATAAATGCTCTATCACCATCTGTTACTGAGTTATTCCGTAAAAACCATTTTCCCCATGTATTTCCAATGGAGAGGTTATGCCTCGTACCTGACCTTAGGTCATCGATATCAAAAATACCGGAACATATGTTAGAGAACTCGGTAGGGCCATTATGTGACATGAGTTTCAATCGGATAAGTTCACCCTGCTCCGACTTATGCTATCTTAAACTTTTTTTGAGGTCGGGTCACTTGACCTGTACTGGTGACCTGACCTGAGATGACCTAACCTTAAAATTTTCACAGAAGTTGTAAAAATGATGAGGGAAAAGGTATGCCAAGTACGGCAGGCGCTACGCGCCGCCGTTTTTCTGCTATTTACGAAAAACCCGAGGGGGCGGGTACCCGCCCCCCCCGTCAATGCGCGTGTTAAGCATTGCATATTTGAGTGAAAATAGCCTAATGTGACCTAACTTGACCTCTGGAGGTCAAACCATTGACCTGAGTGCTTAAAAATGCAACAAATGAACTCTACCTTTCCTTGACACAGAGATTGTTAGGAATGCCGAAGTTAAATTCAACGTATATCGAAAGCCAACGAACAAGGAATGCTATGTATGTACATTATTACTCAGGTCACAGTGATAGGCCTTCCGTATTTGTACTGATGAATACCTGCAAGAAGAGATAAAACATATTATGACCTCGTTCACGAAACGAAAATATCCAAGAGGATTTCGGATAAATATGAAGAAGAAAGCTCTAGATATAAGAAAACGATCCGCGAAATCCAATAAAAAGGAACAGATACGATGTGTTACGATACCTTACTCCAAACCAGCTGAAATTATTGCAAACAAACTTGACGAAACGGGTTGCAAAGAAGCATTTTGTTCCGGTAAAAAACTTAGCAGCATCTTAGCAAAAAAATAAAGATCCGATGACCCAGAACCAAAAAGTGTAGTGTATCAGTTGCCGTGCGGGTCGTGCACGAAATCGTACATAGGTGAAACAGGAAGGGGTCTAAAAACAAGATTAAAATAACATAGAAGAGACCTTCGAAACAAAACAGGAAGGGGGCTAAAAACAAGATTAAAATAACATAGAAGAGACCTTCGAAACAATCCAGAATTCAGTGCATTTGTCATACATTCCATGAAAAAATCATCTACCAAACTGGGATAGAGCTAAAATTATAGCAGTTTGTAAAAACAAAGATAATAGGAGAGCTACTGAAGCAGCACATATAGCTAAAAATGATATTTTTAACCTTAGGCCAGGCTTCATGAAATGGGCAAAATCTGCGGCTGTATTAGGACTTGGTTAAGCAAAGAGAGAGAAATAATAATAGTTTATATAATAATAACAAAAACAATAATGATGATAAAATAAAATAGAACATTATTTATAACAATGATAAGTCTAGAATGTCTCGAAGCTTCCTTGTATACATTATAGAATAATTCAAGAAGCGTTATTAGAATATCCTCAAAAACGATGCCTTTATAGTTCTGTCGCACGATAATTTTGCACAAAAATATAAACGATGAAACTGCTGCATGTCTTGATGGCGGGTTTCTTATCCCTCCTACCATAGATGGTGAAGAATACATTTTTTGTCGAAACGCGTTCATCTGCCTGCTGTGTTGGTTTAAGTATTAATAGCTGTCAACCACTGTTATACACTGAAAAAAGTACGCCAGAAATTTGATTTTTTCTACGGTGCCAAATCCACTCTTCTTTCCGTGAATATGTTACACCCGATATTTTTAGACTGAGAAGCGTAAAATGCCATGAAACAAGAATAATACAACCCCAACCCGTGGGGTGTGAAAATATCAACTACCAAAAAAGTACGCCACTTTTAGCATTATTTCTACGGTGCCAAAATCAACTCCTCTTTCCAGCATTATTCCGCAACCCATTTTACCCCGGTGTAATGCAAAAATGCATGTGTTCTGAGGGAATATTATTATACCACTGGAGTAAAAAGATTGTCAGCTAAACCGGAAGTGTGTAAACTGGAAGTGAGGGGGTAAAAATAGATTAAAATGTGAAATCCCTGGCGTAGAAAAATATTTGCAAGGTGCAAAATGAGCCCGCGTTCAATATTACGTTGCTGCGGAAAAGAAACACCGATTAAAAAAACCACCCAGTTTATTCTCATGGAGCGTTTGAGGTCAGTTTAGTCTGATTAGGCTGATTAATATACACTCTGATAAACATACACAACGCAACGGAGAGTTTAAATCATTTGTTTTCATACCCACTTCTAATAATCTACATAAATACCTCTAATTTGCACTATAATCTGGAACAGTATTTAAATCGACCTTTAATCACTAAAATTATTTAGTTCCTCTTTGCACAAACATCGCTAAGTATATGGTTTTTGTCTTAGGCTTCTGCTTTTACACTGCCCAAATTTTCTCTTTTATGTCCGCTTATCACTACATCATTTTCGCTCATCACCGCAAATCACCTCTGAGGCGCTGCACAGCGTTCTTAACACGCGCACTGAAGGGGGTCTCGGAGGCCAGCCCCACCTTTTTCCGAGGTGGTCGGAGAGCCGTTCATGGCCAAAAACGATAACTTTACCTAGGTAATGGCCTCTGTGACCTGTTACTAAATCTGATTTAAACATAGGTCACCCACCATTGGTTAGCTTATACCCTGAGGAGCACCCAGTGAAAAATCGGAATATGATTCTTTTTTAATTATATATATGTAAAGAGGAGTTCACAAGGTCACGAGGTCAAAACCTGACCTGAAGTCAAAGTTTTTTAGTTTTCTTATCTGAACCCTTGTATCTTCTATCCAGCAATATTCATAGAAATTAATTCAGATCAGCCACTTTTAAGATACAAAATTATTTCTCATTCAATGTTCGTGTTAGCCTTGGAAATTTCATGACCTCTATCTGGTGACCTCTTTCACCTTTGGTCCTGAAAATGGGCCCAACTTGTTATTTTGTATGGAGAGCCTTGGGTAAAAGTTTGGTGGAAATCCGAGAAGTGGGTCATGTTGGACTGTTTCGTGCCTACCTGGACGATTTTTCCTAGAATGACTCATCTATGTCCCGAGAGTGGCTAACAAAAGCATCACTATGGGGGGGGTTGAAACCACTATACTGTTCGGAAACGGATACATTCGATATCTTTGCTGGAATATTATTGGATATGCTTAATTCAAGTGAAAATATGGATTATCACTAGCTCACCACTGTGGATCCGGGCCTCTTGTAGAAAATCCTTGACGACTTCCTGGATGCCAGACAAAGATATGTATATAAACGATTCATACAGGCCCATTGAGGCAAATTCAACAGCTCTTTGCTATTTGCTGCACTTAGCTAGAATGATTTAGTCTTCGTTTCTTCTCCACGGCTAGACTAACCTCCACGCGTCAAGATCAACACTTTTGGGGATGAGGTGGCTTAGTGGATACACTGAAAAAAGTACGCCAGAAAGCGGATTTTATCTACGGTGCCAAAATCCACTCTTCTTTCAGCGAATATTTTACACCCGATATCAACGCAAAATGACATGAAACAGGAATAATAAAACCCCAACCCGTGGGTCGTGAAAATATCAACTAACAAAAAGTACACCATTTTCAGGATTCTTTCTACGGTGCCAAAATCCACTCCTCTTTCCGGCATTATTCCACAACCTATTTTACACCGGTGTAATGCAAAAATGCATGTGTTTTGAGGGAATATTCCTACACCACTGGAGTAAAAAGATTATCAGACAAATCGGAACAGTGTAAACTAGAATTGGGGGAGTAAAAATAGATTAAAATGTGAAATTTCCGGCGTAGAAAAATCTTTGCAAAGTGCAGAATGAACCCGCGTTCAATATTCCATTGCTGCTGAAAAGAAACAAGGATTAAAAATAACCCAGTTTATTCTCATTAGGCACTTAAGATTAGTTTACTCTGATAACAATGATTAGTATACACTTTGATGAACATACACTCCAACGGAGAGTTTAAATCACTTGTACTTATAATCACTTCCAATCATCTAAGTACCTCTAATTAGCACTTTAATCTTGAACCATATTGAAATTGACTATCAATAACTACAATAATTTCGTTTGTCTTTGCACAGACATGGCTTAGGCTTACAACTTTCGCCATGCCATAGGATTCGCTGGTTTTGCTCCTCGCAACGTTTCCTGTTGTATCATTCATTAACACCAGACAATCACCACCCATCACCGAAGATCACTTCTTTGAGGCGCAGCACACTTTTTTGAGGAGGATCACGAATCCCCCTGAAAGGTCGATGGCGCCCCTTGAAATATAGTTTTCATACCTATGCCTTAAGAAACGAGATTTGTTTCCTCGCAATGGGATCTGGTGGCTCCTGGCAGGTTTTGGAGCCCACAGGAAGCCGGTTTTCCCCCAAAATCGGAGCCCCTGGTCCGGATACAGTTACCCTGTGGGTCTATAGGGCTAACCCCGCCACCCCTCTCCGCTGCTGTCGGAGATGAGGAGACCGGCTCCCCACCTTTGGCTTGTAATGTCATCGAAAAAGCCTAATCCTAGTGGCCACAAACCCTTTATGACAGACCCTGCCCTACCCCCCACCCACCGTGGATCTTGCCCCACACTTGAAGCTCTGTAGCCCTTAAGTGGCTTTATATATATATATATATATATATATATATATATATATATATATATATATATATATATATATTCGAATAGTTCGGCAATATGTTCTCTTTGAGGCAATGACAATTAAATTGTATTACTCCAAAGAAAAATATCCAAGGGCGCGAGTGCTATACAATTTAACTGTCATTGCCTCAAAGAGAACATATATATATATATATATATATATATATATATATATATATATATATAATTTATCGGCAGTTGTTTTACTGGGGCATTCTCATGCCAGTCAGGTCTCAGTGTACCTCCAGTATTGATATATAAGTTATAGACTGTTGTAATTTTGCAGCTTTGGAAAATTGCTCCTAAGCTGGGACTCGAACCCAGGTCTCCGGATTTCCGGCCCGGCATGCTAACCACTACACCACTCAGGAGCCTGAATGTAGCAATTTTCCAAAGCTGCAAAATTACAACAGTCTATAACTTATATATCAATACTGGAGGTACACTGAGACCTGACTGGCATGAGAATGCCCCAGTAAAACAACTGCCGATAAATTAAGTATAAATACGCAAGCTTGAAAGGAAAATTCAGGCTCCTGAGTGGTGTAGTGGTTAGCATGCCGGGCAGGAAATTCGGAGACCTGGGTTCGAGTCCCAGCTTAGGAGCAATTTTCCAAAGCTGCAAAATTACAACAGTCTATAACTTATATATCAATACTGGAGGTACACTGAGACCTGACTGGCATGAGAATGCCCCAGTAAAACAACTGCCGATAAATTAAGTATAAATACGCAAGCTTGAAAGGAAAATTCAGCTCCTGAGTGGTGTAGTGGTTAGCATGCCGGGCCGGAAATCCGGAGACCTGGGTTCGAGTCCCAGCTTAGGAGCAATTTTCCAAAGCTGCAAAATTACAACAGTCTATAACTTTATATATATATATATATATATATATATATATATATATATATATATATATATATATATATATATATATATATAGCCACAGGGCGTTGCCACTGGGGACCTGGGGAAGGACTGGGCCCCCTCTTTTGGAGAGAAAGTGAGAAGGACGCCAGCTCTTTTGGCCGAAAATAGCATTGAATATGCAGGGTCTAACTGATGTAGGTAGTGTTTTATCACCATCCCCCACTCGAACATCTAGGGCGACGCCAATGGCGGGGCGGGGGCCCGGCTGCAGTCACAGGGGGCCCGGGTAAAACACAGGGGGAATGCTCTGCAATTGCTGAGAATGGGGGCTCGGCTTCGGCAGTGGGTCAGGGGCAAATTCTGAGAGGTCCAGTCGCACACTCAGAGGCTCTAAGTGGACTACAAGGGACCCGTGTACGCTACATTTGAGTGGCATTTTGAAGGCAATTTGCGGGGCTGGGGTACAGCCGTAGCCACCGGGCCCCTTTGCGGGGGGGGCAGTGGCTGTGGCGAGGGGCGTTTCTTTTCATTGCTTAAGGTGAGCCCAAGGCGAGGGCGATCGCCTTATCGCCCCCCCTCACTTGGATTCGTACCTGGTGCTGGCATTGGTGAAATGTCGTATTTTTCATCGATAAGTCCGCCATATTGAACTTATGATCTGTATACTGACCTCGATTTATAAACAACGGGCAGGGGCGCAGCCAGAGCTTTGGTATGGGGGGCACACCAACTTTGAAGGGCACCCCGGGAAAAAAGGGCACTTTTTAACGTAACCTAAAAAACTTACTATATCTTTGTTTATATCATTTTTTGGGCATCTTTGGCTCAATAAAAATGCAAATAAATCATTGACGGAGAAGGAAAACTTTATTAAAACCGAAAAAAGAAAAAAATCATCAAAATGCCATGGAAGTAGCCGAAACACGACTGTTTTGGATATATTTAAGGGCAAATCAGTCAACTCATGCAAGTACTTAACGTCAGAGAAATCAGCGGAGCACGTGATATCTGTTACCATGTGCAAGTTAAGGCATATTGGAGTCGAAAATTTATTTGTTATGCCCATTGGTTTTGTCGTAACGAGTGAGCCCTGGCTGAACGCGGATAAAGTTTCTTGCCTCCCACAATCGCCGTGGGACGAGGAGTGGCATAGTGTCTTTGGAAGAACAGAATTTTTGCTGCCGGAATAATTTGGGAGATACCTTTTGAACGCGCTTATTAAGTTCCACATTATCAAGGATCGGTCCCAGTTAAGAGTAAAGAAGAGGTGAATGGGGTGGTTTGGATGGGGATGGTGGGACAGGGCTGAAAATTGTGAAAACTAGTTCTTCATTTAAATTAATTAATAGAAATCCTGGTTTAGGGGACTGTCCTCTGAACTGAGGGGCACATGCCTTTTTATCATCACTTCCCAGAATCCACCAGTATAATAAGTAATTTATATAACCAGGGGTGCCTAGGCATCACAAGCCGTTTTAGAGATTCCTCATTCCTCGTTAGCTCCGTTTTACAAGGGGAGTTTCCATCGTGTTCTTATTCCCCATCTTTCCCAGGGACTAGACTAGCTCATTGGCCCCATAGATGAGGTCATCAGACTAGCTCAATGGGCCACAGATAGGCTCATAGGGCCTTAAACCAGTTCAAGAAGCCCCAGAACAGTTTAAGGCGCCAGATCACCTCAGGGGGCTCTCACAAGCTCAGCACCCAGACCAGCTCAGGGTACCCTCAGAACCCAGATCCGCTCTTGGGCCCCAGATAAGCTCTTGGGGCCTCAGATCAGTTCAGGGGCCTCAAGTCAGATCAGGGGGCAAGATCAAGTCAGGGGCACCAAATCAGCTCAGTGATCCCTAATCAGCTAGGGGCCCAATCAGTTCAGGAGCCCCAGAGCTGCTCAGGGAACACCAGATCGCCCCATAAGGCACCAGATCAGCTTCGGGGACAAACAATCAGATCAGTGGTCCCCGACCAGCTCGGGCCCTAGATCAGCTCGGGAATACCAGATCAAGTCAGGAGGCACTTAATCAGCTCAGGAACCCCATACCATCTCAGGGGCCCTCACCAGCCCCTGTGGGCCCAGCTCAGCTCAGGGCCTGGGAGCTGCTCAGGAAATCACGTAATCAACCCAGGAGGCCCGGGTCAGCTTACAGGGCACCGCATTAGCCATGGAGCACCAGACTAGCTCAGAGGGAATCAGATGGGCTCAGGAGACACAATGATGACTCAGGAGGCACCAGATCGACTCAGGGGGTATTAGTTAAGTTCAGGGGGCAGTATATCTGCTCAAGGTGCACCAGATCGATCAGCTCAGGGGGCAAGTTCAAGTCAGGGGCACTAAATCAGCTCAGGGATCCCTCACCAGCTCGGGGCCCAATCAGTTCAAAAGCCCCAGAGCTGTTCATCAGGGGACACCAGATGCCCATAGGGCACCAGATCAGCTTCGGGTACAAAGAATCAGATCAGTGGTCCCCGGCCAGCTCGGGAATACCAGATCAAGTCAAGAGGCACTTAATCAGCTCAGGAGCCCCATACTATCTCAGGGGCCCTCATCAGCCTCTGTGGGCCCAGCTCAGCTCAGGACTTTAGAGCTGCTCATGAAATAACGTAAGGAAGCCCAGGTCAGCTGAAAGGGCACCAGATTAGTTCAGGGGGCACCAGACTAGCTCAGAGGGCATCAGATGGACTCAGGAGGCACCAGATCGAATCAGGGGCATTAGTGCAGCTCAGGTGGCATCAGATCGATCCGCTCGGGGGCCCAGATCAGCTCCCAGCCCCCAGGCTATGGCAGGGGCCTAAATCAGCTCAGGGAGCAACATAACAGCTCAGGGAACACAAGATGGGCTCAGGGCCCACCAAACCAGCTCAGAGGGCACCAGACCATCTAAGGAGACATCAATAATCAGCTGAGGGAGCACCTAGTCAGCTGAAGAGGCACCATATTGACTTAGGATACAGTAGATCAACTTGGGGAGGCATGAGATCAGCTCGGGGGTACGAATCAGCTCCAGGGGCACTATATTAGCTATTAGGGCATCAAGCAAGCTCGGAGGCATTAGACTAACTTAGAGGGCATTATATAGGTTCAGGAGGCACAATTATTTGCTCAGTGGGGCACTCGATTTACTCAGGGGCACCAGATCAGCTTAGAGGGCAAGTAATCATCTCAAGGGGCCAAGACTAGCTGAGAGGCCACGAGATGAGCTCAAGGGGAACCAGATTAGCTTCACCCGTACAATTATTGGCAACGATGAGGCATTAGGTGGACACCTACCAGGTGCCCATACTCTTCCCGGGTGCTTGGAAAGGCGACAGAATGCCATAGCTGACCGAAAAAGTTATTAAATTGTCCAACAAATCGCTACATGCGGTCCAGTTACATTTCTTTTCAACGGCGTAGGGCACTAAATTTCGAGCGGCACGGCCCAAATTGGGTACACCACCTGGACATCAAAAGGGCACCCCGGCAGTGATGGGGGCACGTGCCCCCTGTGCCCCCCTGGCTGCACCCCTGGACAGTAGATAAACTCCGGGAGGCATTAAATAAGCTCAGGGGGCCCCAATCAGCTCAAGGGGCACTAAAACAGCTAATAGGACACCAGGCAAGCTCGGAGGCATCAGACTAACTCAAAGAGTGTTATATAGGTTCAGAAGGCTCAATTATTTTCTCAGGGGGGCACCAGATTGACTACAAGGGCACCAGATCAGCTCAGAGGGCACATGATTAGCTCCAGGGGGCACCAGATGAGCTCCGCTCGTACGATTATTGGCGACGATGAGGCATTATCTGGAAACGGATTATGTGCCCATACTCTTCCCGGGTGCTTGGAAAGGCGACAGAATTCCCTAGCTGACTAAAAGAGGTACTTAATTGTCAAACAATAGTTGAAATCGCTAAATGTACTCTAGTTCCATCTAGGTTCAACGGCCTAGGGCACTAAATTTCGAGCGGCATGGCCCAAACGGGGTACACCACCTGGCAATCAAAAGGGCACCCGGCACCGATGGGGGCACATGCCCCCTGTGCCCCCTGGCTGCGCCCCTGGACAGTAAACTCCGGGAGGCATTAAATAAGTTCAGGGGCCCGGATCAGCCCAAGAGACACTAAAACAGCTAATAGGACACCAGGCAAGCTCGGAGGCATCAGACTAACTCAGAGAGCATTATATAGGTTCAGAAGGCACAATTATTTTCTCAGGGGGGGCACCAAATTGACTACGAGGGCATCAGATCAGCTCAGGGGGCATATGATCAGCTCCAGGGGCCAACACCAGCGCTCAGGGGGCACCAGATGAGCTCAAGGGGCACCAGATTAGTTCCGCCCGTACGATTATTGGCGACGATGAGGCATTTTCTGGAAACAGATTATGTGCCTATACTCCTCCCGGGTGCTTGGAAAGGCGACAGAATGCCCTAACTGACCAAAAAGGCACTTAATTGACAAAAAATAGTTTAAATCGCTAAATGCAGTCTAGTTCCATCTAGGCTCAACGGCGTAGGGCACTAAAATTCGAGCGGCACGGCCCAAATAGGGTACACCACCTGACAATCAAAAGGGCACACCGGCACCAATGGGGGGGGCACGTGCCCCCTGTGCCCCTTCCCCCCGGCTGCGCCCCTGGCCACGGGAGAAGAAAAAACAAGTTGATGACCATGATCTCTCTAGCTAAAACTACGATACAATCATTTTTCCATCAAAGTACAAATATGTAGGTACAATCAATCCAAGTACAGTACAAGGATAGGCTGGACAGCAAGGGGAGAAGCGGGACAACTTGTCCCAGTTCTCCCCAACCCGCCATTTTTCAGAATTGCGATGTCAGCAAAATTAAAACCTCTTTCGTTGTTCGAAGCTGGGACAGATCGATGGAGAATGCAACACCAACTTTATTGCACCAAAATAAAGAACTTTTCGGTTGCATATTTAACAGAACATCCACTCAAGAAAACGTAAAAATTAACTTTTAAGGAGCACTCACCTCTCGCTTCCAGCACCCACCGGAAAAGGAAGTTGACGCCCTAGTGATGTGCAGCGGCACGTATAGTGCGGAAATCAGCTGAAAATTATATTTTTGGCTCACTCGTGGATTCAATAATGGGGGTGTCCCACTTCTCCTGCGTCCCAGTTCTCATCACTCTCTCCTACCTGTACGAGTCGTGATCAATCCTCTGAATGCGGAACTGCGGTGGGTAGTTCAAGCTCAGAATTGAAGCAGAAAGGAAATGGCGCGATTCCACCCACGTGTAAACTGTAGTAAAAACATACCTTCCTCCATCATAGAAACACACCCAAACAAAAATCAGAAGAATAAATACCTTCATCTAGGGTAGTTTAATCATTCAAGAACTTGTTTTAATCTATTGGCAGGATTGTTTCACCACAGGAGAGTGAAACTATTCTTGGGGCAGTTTGTGAGTTCCATAGAAATACTCTGAGGTGATACATTTACACCTTTGCATTTTCAGTAGGAATGGAACTGCACTGTGCTAAAATGAAATAGTGATTATTTTACCACATGCGTGTAATATTACACCTTTTCTTCTAATATTAAGCTGGATGTCGGAATATATTTACCAAGAATTCTAAACAAATTCTTGATAATGGGGTAATTTTAGCAGCAGAAAAATTGAAATTCTACGCTTGAGGTGTTGTTTTTTTCAGTGTAGCACCCTTGTCTTCTAAGCCACCGGTCCCGGGTTCAAGTCCCGGCGGAGCCTCTGAATAAGTCGATCTGATCCCCAAAATCCCTTCCAACAGGGTGAGAGTTGGTGACGCCGTATGACCCTGGCAGTTGGTGCGTCGTTAAACCCCAACAATTATTAAGATCAACACTTTATGGGATGCAGAACTGCAATGCGGTGATCCAAGCTCAGAACTGAAGCGAAAACAAAATGGCAGCATTCCACCCACGTGTCAACTGTAGTAAAAAATACCTTCTTATATCATAGAAACACACTCAAATGAAGATAAGAAGAATTAAAACATTCATTAAGCGTAGTTAAATCAGCAAATATCTCGTTTTAATCTATTGGCAGAATTGTTTCACCACAGGAGAGTAAGACTATTCTTGAGGCAGTTTGCGAGTTCCATAGAAATACTATACAGAGTACATGTATGGATAAATTTACCCGTTTGCATTTTCAGCACGAATGGAACTGCCCTGTGCTAAAATAGCACAGATATTGAATTACCACACGCTTGTAATTTACACTTTTAATTCTAAAATTAAGCTAGTTGTCAGAATGAATTTACTAAGAATTCTAAACAAATGCTCGAAAATGGGATACGTGTAGGACCAGACAGATTGAAATTCTACGCTCCAGGTGTTGTTTTTTCAGTGTACACTCCTCAATCTTACAGTCAGAGTTCGAAAAAATCTTCCAACTTGCCAACAATGTTGGTGGCACTATTTGATCATATCGGTAAACAAAATATAGGCAAGCTTGTGCACACATCAGCGTCAAAAGTTAACGTGTAGTCTGCCGATATGCTATTTAAGATTCAAAAGGACTCAGTGCTTCTGGAAAATAATTGCCCGTTGGTGCCAAGTCCCAATATTCCTGGTTAAACAAGTTTGGTTTGAAATTCCTATGGTAAGGCTGGAAAAATTCTGCTTGCAGTTCCCACCCAGACTTTTGCGGGTCTTTTGAACTGATTGATATGTTTTTAACTCCTAGGCTGCATAGGTCCCCGTTGTGTGCCGCCCTGATAGGGTACGGGCCCCATCTGAAGTTGTGCGGGTCCCTATATTTTTCATACGCCCAACTACAAGAAGGAGAGTGGCGGGAGGTGTGTGAGGGCGGTTCACGTTGGAGTGGGGAGCCCCAGGACTGCAAAAGAGCGGCCAATAGTTGGGACGAACCATCATGCAGAAGAGGGCGGCCAAAAGTAGACGAGTGCGGTCCATGTTGTAGTGGGGCGTCGATGAGTGCTCACCTCTTCTCCATTATCAGCTGCCCTTTTCCATCCCTAACTCTCCCCACTTCGACGTGAGCGACCCTCACTCACCTCCAGTCGCCCTCGGTTGTGGGGTTGGGTGCCCCTATTTCATGTTTGGGCACCATTTTCAGGCCTTGGACACCCCACTGTAATATACACCGCCCTCGTGTACTTTTAGCAGCCCCTTTTATGATTTTTCGTCCCTTCTCCACCACTGGCCACTCTTTTGCAGCCCTTGGACTCCCCACTTCATGGTGGATGCCGTTACCCACCTCCGGTCGGTCTCTATTTTGTGGTTCGGAGCCTTCTATTTCAAGATTGACCACCCCTTTCAGCCCTTGAGCGGGCTACTGTTGTGTCTCTCCAGTGCATGACTGAGCCCTCCTTCTTCACCCTTCACCGCTATTTGACAGCCCTAGGCCGCCCCACTTCAACATGGACCGCGCTCACCTCTGTCTGTCCTCAACTTCGCAGTTGGGCGCCCGGTTTTGACAATTTTCCGACCCTTTTCAGCCCTAAGGTGCTGCATTGTACAAAAGATCGCACTCATCCACTCTAAGCCGCCCTCTTATGCATGATTTGGCGCACTTTTTCCAGCAGTTGTTGCTCTTTAGAACCATTTGTTACTTTTGAACACCTCTACTTGTTAACCCGCGCCCCACTGGGGGTCCGGCGCCACCTGCGCCCCATCGATCGGGGGCCATCGATGCCAACAATAACTTCGAAAATATGGTGGTTAGCGAAAATCTGCAAAGTGCATTAGAAAGCTCGCGTGAATTCAGTAAGAAATTACTTCACATGTTTAAGCGCTGAGGTGAATGGTTTGACATCCAGAGGTCAAGTTAGGTCACGATAGGCTATTTTCACTCAAATATGCAATGCTTTAGAAAACTGGGCGTAACTCTTATGCCATTGGAGCTATTGAGATCTGGTTAACTACATTGGATAGAAAAATGCCAGACCTTTTCCTGCTTTTGGAACGTAATGACCTCCTGCCAGTGGTTTGACCTCCAGAGGTCACTGCGTGACCTCATATGACCCTAGGTCACTTAAAGTCAGAAAGTGACCTTGCCGTATATCAAATGAATGCTAAGGATGAGACATACACGATGGTGTTTGATTCAGTGCTCTAGTTTAATCAGGTCAAAAGTTATTGCTAAAATACTGGCTGACCTTGGATGACCTCAGAGAGATCAAAGGGCAAATATGACCCCCGGGATCCGTGAAAGGGTGTCCAAGCTTTTCTGAGCAAGCCAAGCATTTGCGATCGCTTTTGTGGCTTTTAGATCATAAGACAGCTTTTTCCCATGTTTTTTTCAATGGGAGAAGTCACTTCGTGACCTGATCTTAGGTCACGAAATCGAAAAATCCCAGATATACACCTTGTAGACCCTGGCGTGGCCATGAAGTGTAGGAAGTTTCAAATCGATCGACTGAGAAACGTAGCTCCTGGTGACCTGACCGTGGGTGACCCGGGGGTAAAAATATCAGGGATGGTGGGAAAATGATAGGGTAAGAGATTGAGACCTCAACCACGGTCCTGCGTCTCGTCGTTTTCCTGCTATCCTGAAAAAACCTTAGGGGCATCGATGGCCCCGGTGGGGCGAGGGTTAATACAATTTTTTTCAAGTCGTTTCAAGCTCGGTTCTTGGAGCCGGAATCTCCCTTAAATCATCAATGGACTTGTCACGGAGACCTCGACCCTAACATCATAACGAGCAACTCCCACAATGAATGATTAATTAGAAGCCAAATTCTGACGTTCCCCAAAGCACAGGGACAGCTGCCCTGCTAAGGTCATCTTATCACCAGTTAGCTGCCAGCCGACCTGCGTCGGGTAAACATAGAGCGCCGGAGCGTCTGAGGGAAACCGATCCCAAACCTGCACATTTACTGTCTCTGCATGTTCCTGAGCAGTGGGGTGGAGCACAACATTCTACCAACTGAGCTATCGGTGTGGCACTTCGACGTGAACCGTCCTCATCCCCCTCCGGTCGCCCTCTGGTTTGTGGTTGGCGCCATTATTTCATAATCAATCGATCATTTTCAGCCCTCGAGCGGCCCACCACAAAATGCATCCTTCTCATCCTCTCTGGACGGTCCTCCATGATTGCCCGCCCCCTTTCCACCATTGTTAGGGGATGCGTGGCTCGGTGGATAGCGTACTTGTACTGTGAGCCATGGATCCTGGGTTCAAGTCCCGGTGGGACCTCTGGATAAGTTTTTATAGTCCCCCAAATGGCTCGCAACAGGATAAAAGTTGGTGACGCGTATATCCCTGGTGGTTTGTGCATCGTTAAAACCGAACACTTGTTATCATTCCACCATTTTCTGCTCCTTAAGGCATTCACCTCCGGATGTCCTCTACTTTGTGGTTGGGTGCCCCTATTTCAGCCTTTTAGCCTCAGATCGCTCCACTGCAACATAGACCGCCCTCAGCTTTCAGTGGTAAAAGTTCCTCGAGTTCATTTAGTGTATGCCTTGTATATCGATCGGTGTTATATTTGCCCAGATATTCAGATATCACTCAGGATCTCCCATGCCACACCCATGCCCGCCACATATATGGTTGTGTGCCCGCCCAATATGTGGCTTTGGTATCTATTGGAACGACAACATGCTACGATGCAGTATAGCGAGCTGGTAATATCACGTTTCCTATGGAGCAGAGTTTGAGCACGATTACAAATATCCCTTATTTAAAAAAAAAATATTCCGAATCTATTGATAGCTCTGTATGATGTATTAAGTCTTGCATCATTTACTAGTCTTGCGGATGTTTTTTTCGCTTTGCAACTAAAGAAATGTTGGGTCCAGAATAAAATTGAAAATTCCTACGTTATCTGTGAGAAAAATATTGAAAGCTCGGCAGGAAATTTCCCAACATGATTTTGCTTGCGTCCCCTACAAATGGATCATAAAGTCCAACAAATTCTCCCTCACATATAATATTGTAGATGTATCACTATTCAATCGGCGCAGATCGGCCGAATTGGGGAGAGAAAGTGGTCCTGAAAATAACCAGTGGCCGTCCTTGCGCGAGTTCAATTGCCAAAAGTAGTCCATAGAAGGACGCCCTGTATCATTAGGATTTGTTTTAACAGAAACAACGTCAGAAACTCTGCCCTTCCCTGGCTTTTTTGTCAGCGCTGTTTGAAATGACATCGGCAACAGGAAAATTAGTGTCACAAAAGCACCCTTAATAAAACTCCAAGGGCCACCCCTCAGCTGGTCAACTGGCCGCTCCCCGAGTCTTTGCCCCCCCTCCCATAGGCGGATCCACAGGGGCAAAGGGGGAGGTGCTCCTCCCGATCAAGCCTTGGCACGCCTTAAAATAGTCACGGCGCTCCTTTGAAGGATCGATAGCGCCCCTGAAATGCCGTTTTCCACCACCCCCCCCACCGAGGATGCTAAAATCGGCGCCCTGGGGTAGAATTTGGCGGACACCTGATAGAGTTTGCCGGTCGAAAATGGCACCCCATAGGACGGATCCTTGGTCCTCCACAGCAATGTGCCACCCCTCCCCCGATCGGTGACCCTGGATCCGCCTATGCCCCCTAGCAAAATCCTGGATCCGCCCCTGCTTCAGATGCCATACAACGACTGAGACAACATTTTCCCACATTCAAGAACGCTGCGCTCGTGCGGAGCGCGCGCGCACCGTCAGCTGATTTTTCGATTGCATCGCCACGTGGTGGCACCGATCGGTACTAAATTCCGTCAAAAATTTTTGATGGAAATTCCGGCTGTTTCGGGGGACGTATTTTGATGTCCACCCTAACGCCATCTCTTGGTATATGAATAAGCATCCCCAGAAACGTGGATAGCTGCCTTTTGTTTAGGTGGACAAGAAATGTCCACCTAATCCCCGGTGTCCACCAATGTCCAAAAAAGTTTCCTGAAATGTCCACCCAAACCCTAATTTGGAAACCAGGCAAGCCCAGGTTGCTGATTTTACGAGCCAGTACTCGCGTCCGAATGAATGAGGTATTAGAGATGTCAATCAAAAAGCCCACGTTAGGTTTGCCACGGTGTTAGGCAGATTCAGCGGATTCGCAAAGTGCCTGATATCACATTTGTTGACGGTAAAAGCTGCGAACTTGGATTGTCAGAAATGCAAATTATTGGTTCTTTGACCCAGTGATCCGAAAAAAGGAATATTCTCTGCCACTAAAAGGGAATGGACCACTTTGTCGAAATTCTACAAAGAACATTTTAAGAACAAGAGAGGTCTGAAAATCAGAAAACAACATTTTTTCCTGATTTCCATAGACGAAAAAGAGAAATATCTCCTCTTTACTAACAATAAGTGACGTCATCAAAATGACGGTTTTAATAATCAGTGAAATCCTAAATCTTAATCATAGACTCGCTTTAAAAGCCCATTCACAGCCTTTCCGCATGACACAATTTGTGTGCAGTACAAGAAGTACTAGTGCAAAACCGAATATCAGATGGCGCTGAGGCAGCCATGTGTGTTGAGTGGCTGAACGTTAATGCACATTTCTGATGCAAATAAACAGTTTAAGAGTTCAATTTTGACAAAAACAGTTCACCCATGTTCCGAAAAGTCCGGGAGAGGAACAATGTGATGTGTGGTGCAGCCATTGGGCGCAATTTGGCCCAAATGCACATTGACTGCACGCTAGCTTGCCTGATGCTTTCGGTCCACACGCAGCTAGATGCTGGCTCACTCGATAGCATGGTATTTTCACCTAGTGGGTGAGGCTCAGGGCTTACGACCAATCAGATTACTGCTACCATACGGAAGTTATTCCTTCAGGGTTTGAAATAAGCCAATAGGCCCCTTTACTTTGAACTTTAAAGCTGGCGGAAATTTTGTATCGAGAGCTTTGGGTGAAAATAAATATGTCAATAGTGGTTTCTCAACACGCTCTACAAAACTGCTATCTCAGTTCAAAACCCAATTATAAAAGTGGGACACTCCCTTTAAACGCGGAGTCAAGTAAGATTTCTTCCACATAAAGTACACACATACTGACATTTAAAAGTGGCTAGGCAGTGCCTAATGTGTCTCTATGGAAGCGCCGCCGCTGGATGATATTCTCTAGAATCCTGAACCCGTCCTTGGCACAGGTCTGAACTGTAACGTACCAGGCACAGGGGAGGGCTTTTTTAGCCCCCTCCCCTTCAACTCGAAAACTACGCAACATACGAGTATATTCTCCATTTAACGCGCATGCGATAACCCCATCTGAAAGTCCCGAAACATGTTTTTAATTGTTTGAAATCATTAGTGACGTCATAGTCTAAATTAATATATAGAAATTATTATGTATTTGGTTAATCCCACCCTGTTCAAATACTTGAGACTGAATTCCACTTTTACTGGCGTGGAATGAGAGCCAATTGATATACAAATGCTCTCATATCAGTTTTGTATGAAATGTTCACATAAGTGATGTTATAATTTCAAAATTCAAGCACATTTCACGGACAAGGTAATAATTATGTTTCCGTATGCGATTTAAACTGCCTAAACTTGGTCCAAATTGTATTTCCAAGGACAGTGTGAGCCAATAGTATGACTACAAAGCCTAAAACAATGTTTATTTTACAAATTTGATGACGTCCATTATGTCCTCATCAAATCTAATAAATGATGTTTTATGTGAAGCATAGCTATGACGTGATCCTAAGGGGTGTAACACGCTTATGGCTCCTCAAAACTGCATTTTCAGATATATTTTTGGTCGCTGATTCCCGCTGTGTGGTTTGTTTTGTGTTGCTTGGCCAATGCACTTGTCAAAATGTAGGTTTTATAGGAAAAGGTTCATTTTTAAGAAGACAAGGTTAAGAACGCATTTTACACCAAGTATCGCTGATGAAATCATGATAAGTTTACATGATGAATGTAGAGGCAATCCTCCATGCGGCTTGCACCCGTAAGCTACCAACTTCCGTTCAGTCGCGTCTTGTTCAGTATTACCGTGAGCACGATGTGGTTCTGCGCTCCTCTGTCGTTCCCACCGGAACCCGTGGCCGCCTGCTGGGCAGTGTACCCCGAGCGCCTCGGGAACGGCCAGCGAGCGAGCCCGTGACGGGACGCTCCACCGATCCAGTCAGAGGTGATGACTATTCCGTCGATCGGCGGCGACGACTTTGCGCGGAATCATGCAGTCAAGACGATGACAGCTCGCCGCGCTCGGCTCTGGAGTGCCCGTCGACTTCTCCGTTTCTGGTGGTTAAACCTCAAGTCCAATGGGGCGACGGGTCGGAAATTGACGCCGACGTCCCGCCGTCCGCCCGTTATTGGGTGCGTAATTTGCAATTTTCAATTTTGGCGCCGGCCCAGACGGTTTTTGGAGAGCGGCGTCGTTTGCCGGAGGTGAGAGGATTCGCGCCGGCCGCGCCGGATCAGCGGCGTGATTTGTGGCTTTAATTTCAGCGCGGCCCACCAGCTTGGCTGCTCGCCGCCCAAGCACAGCCGCGTCGCACTCCAGCGCTCCCAGAAAACACGGTGCTTGAGAGGCGGCTGTTTGGATGGCGGTGGTGTGGCTTTGAGGAGAAGTCGATGGCGGCTGGCTGCGCTGAATGTGCATCCGATGCGGGGTTCTCGGTCACAGTGCGACGCGGGAAAGCGTTGAGTTCGTTCCGACGAAGGGGTGGATGGTCCGAGTTGGTGATGGCATAGAAAATGGTGATAGAAACCGGCTGCTTCATGATTTTTGTGATTATATCCCATGCTTTCTTGTTTTTCCATCCCACAAACTATTGAAGAAGTCCGAATGCTCTAACTAAGTGATCCAGAACCTTTGACCCATAGCCGTTTTTTTCTGGAACGATAGGAATGGACATTGGCATGGGTGGCGAAAGCGAGAGGACCAGGGGGCTCGTTCTCCTTAGAAGTAATAGGTAGTTTCCTATTCGGTGAGGCATTGGAAGTTTTACCAACAGCCCCCGTCGCCCTGACTTTTAGTGTCGGATGACGCCCCTGGATATGGATACAAATGCAATAATACGGACGCGTAGATTTAGTGAACTTCCTTTTCATTTTCGGAACTACGGCACTCGAATAACACTTGCGAGTGTTATTTGTTACTGCTGCAGGGAGGCAAATGCTTGCCATAAGTTCAGGATAGAATTGCGTTTCCCTAAAGCTACGATCTTGTTTTGCACTCTACGAAAGCTATGAGTATAACTCCCGCCTCCGAATAAAGTCCCGACTTTGGCCTCGCCATTTTTTGGCAGCGGGTTTCTAATATGCAAACGGAAATGACTGAGTGGGGCCGAGTTGAGTGTTCCGTTTCCAGACGAAGTTCCGCCTGCTGTGTGAGGTAGGGTGCGAGGGAGGGGATTCTGCTCATTTGAGCTTAAACTCAGTCACTGGCGATTAGGCATTGGTGAAACGAGCATTGACGTTCTTAAGGCCTTGCTGGTATTTTTATCATTCCATGCTGTTCTCAATTATCCCAAATCACTGTCTCTTGTGGCATATCTAATCAATAACTTTAATTTACCGTGCAACAGCCTTAGGCAGACCCAGAGGGAAGGGGGACACTGGCTACCCCGAGCGACCCTTGGCGCACCCTGAAATATTGCTCCCCACCCCCAGAATACCTCCACCGACGCCCCACGATAGGATTTTGCACCCACCCGATAGGGTTTCCGCCCAAAAATGATGCCCGCCCGGTCCGGATGTCCCCGCCCCCGCCATGTACCCCCCGCCCTTGATTGGAAATCCTGGATCCACCCATGATACCACCCCATGGTCCCTGGATCCACCCATGATAGTTTCCCGATATCCGTCGCGATTATACGAATTTCCCGCCATATTAGCTGACATTCACCAGATGTGGATCTGTTTATCCTTGTCAGTGTTACAGCTAAGCTAACTTTCTTGAGTGGCGCCGGTTGTACCTTATTCATAAGACAGTGTTTGGATGAATTGGTAAAGAGTGCTGGTCATGTTCTGGCCAGTTGGGCCGCTGGCGTGTCAGTTCCCCGGCCACGAGGCTGCCGCCGACGGCGACTCGTGATTAGCCCGGGCTGCGTCGGCTCCGTCGCGGCGTGACCGGCGTTTTTGCCCGGCTCGCCGTCGTTAACGACGGCTCGGCACTGTGCTCCGCAGCATTATTGTAGATGGAGGATTTCACCGCACTACTGCTCGTGCGCACGGCTTTTTTCGTTTTCGCGGCTGACCAATTACTGAAGAAAATGATCCAGGTCTCTCTCTCTCTCTCTCTCTCTCTCTCTCTCTCTCTCTCTCTCTCTCTCGTTGCCATCTGGGTATGATATCATGCTGTGTGCTCAGACACTGAACCGCACTGCAGCTTAGGTATGACGCCCATATGTTATAATTCCCAAGTTTGGAGTGCGAATTGGTATGACTTGTTTCAGAGACGCACGCCGAAGTTTCCCTTTTTCGTTTTAACTCGGACGACATTTTTTACATGTGCTCGTAAAACTCACATTCCTGACAACCAGGGATGCGGAGCCGAGAAAATTTTGGACGGCTCCGGTCCGGATTATGATTTCGGCTCCGGCTCCGGGTTGAAGTGTCCTAACGGCTCCGGCTCCGACTCCGGGCAAAATAGTCGGCTCCGACCGGTTTCGACTCCGGCTCCGGCAATGTACCTATATCCAAAATGTGATCGACACGTTCTCAATGGCGTGGAAGTCTATCAGATCTAAACTCTTTCGGAGGTGGGAGCAAATATTTCATTGCTCTACAGACCTAGTGTAAACACCTTTTTCAAAAAATTTCTTCGGCCTTTGCGGGGCCAAAACATAGTCTGCCCCCTTCCAGGGCTTGGGGGCATGGCCGGAATGGCCTCCCCCTGCGTCTGCCAACAGGGGTGGATGCAGGCCGACGGTATGGGGTAAATCGCGAAAAACAAGTTTTTTTTGTAAGAAAATCGCGCCAAAAATTGGGCGGTTTGGGGGGGCACATGCCTTTCCCCCATGGATCCGCCAGTGTCCGCCAATTCTTTCATTTGTTGCCAATTTCTGCCCATGCTAAATGGCCGGAGCGCATCACCTGCCCGAGAGTGACACCATCTACGGAACACCCTAGTTGCAATATTTCACTAATCTCAATATACATACCATATTGAGAAAATGTTATATTTCAGGTGAATAAAGGTGTTTCAATGCGACATCTCACGAGGTAAAATGTGACCATTTCACGTTTGATTTTTGGTAATTTTAGAGCTCTTTGGGAGCTGGAGCCGGACCCTTTCTGACGGCTCCGATCAAAAGTGTTTCGGCGGCTCCGGCTCCGGGCAGAATAGTCGGCTCCGACCGGCTCCGGCTCCGGCTCTGCATCCCTGCTGACAACTTCCCTCGATTGGCAGCATTGTTGACTTGGTGATTGCCTTGCAGTGAGGGCATATGTGGATGGTTTGTGCGCTGCTGACGGAAGAAAGCTGTCCAGCTGGATGAGCTGCGGTGCCTCTCCGACCTCAGGTGGCTGGCGAGGGAACGCTGCGTCTGGGCGGAGGCCCCATGCAGACACGACGTCGCCTTCTACGCAGGAACGACGCTTCCGGTGAGTACCACACCAGAGCCTCCACCTGTTTTCAGATTTGGGGCCACGGAGCCCGTCCCAGCGGCGGTATGTCTGGCATGCTGATACTGGGTCCAGGCAAGGACCCGGACGCAAAATAGGAATAATAAAGGCATGAAATCACAGCAGATGGATTGTTGGATCTGGGGCTTTGGCGGACCCAGGGGGGACCATTCTGGCCATGCCCCCCAAGCGCTGGAAGGGTAGGCCAAACTATCTTTTGCCCCCCAAGGCGGGATATTTTTTAAAGATGTTTTCTGTTTTTGCCACCACCCGATAGCTGTTTCCGCCCAAAAATGATGCCCGCCCGGTCCGGGTGCACCCGCCCCCGCCATTTACCCCCGCCCTCGATTGGAAATTCTGGATCCACCCATGATACTAACCCATGATCCGTGGATCCACCCATGATAGTTTCCCGATGTCCGTTGCGATTGTGCGAATTTCCCGCTATATTAACTGGCATTCACCAGACCTGGGTCTGTTCATCCCCGGCAGTGTTGTCGCTTTTTTGTTTACATGTTTACTGTTTAAACAAAAGGTGTTTCCTGTCGTGCTTCTAAGTCTTGGCTCCCACTTCTTTCCCCCCACCCAGGAGAGCGATTATGTATTTGCAGAGGTAGCTTATACTAGGTCTGTCGAGCACCCAAATCGTACGTCCCACCCCCCCCCTAGGAGGAGCGGCAGACATGGATTTGGCCCCCCAAAACGCGGGTCTGCGTCCGCTCCTGATTTTCATCGACCTTCGGCGCCCCCTGAAATGGTCACGGTGCCCTCCTGAATGGTCGATAGCCGGCCCCCCGCATACAAGGGGGCTAGGAGGCTTAAGCCCCCCCCCCCCAAATGGCAGTGTGTCTATAGTAAATGCAAAGGCGGAGCTGGATTGGAGGCAATGGCAGGGTAAGCTCGGCCCCTAGCCTCTCCCCAAAGGAAGTCCTGGATCAGCCGCTGGCCATCCCCCTGAGATGTGACTTCCCACCCCCTCCCTCCCCCAGGATTCGAGTATCGGCAACCCCATGGTAGGATTTGGAGCCCATCTGATAGGTTTTCCGTCTACCAGCACCGCCTTTTGGTCCGGATGGCGCCTCCCCTCATCATGTGCACCCCTCCCCCCATCCGATCGGAAATTCTGGATCTGCCTATTAATGCTATCCATGTAAGATTTTTTTCCATTCCATGCACCCGTGAAGGAATTTGTCTGTGTCTTTTTACTCATTTGTTATCACATTTTTACATGTAAATGAACTAGGAAGCGGTAAGTATAGCTAAATCGGGTCTCTGCTCGATCGGATAGCATGGGGTTCCGGCAAAGTCCCGGCCGGGAAATGCATCGGGTCCTGGCGCCGGGATGCCGAAACCAAGGGTCTCGCGACAGTCTGTGTATTTGGAGGCCATTCTCCGTCAGGGCAATGTTCATTGTCGGATGTGCGGGGATTTCGATGTATGTTCATCAAGTTCGCACCGTTCAGTGTAATATGTCCGTTTCACGTGTTAAATGGAGATATGCGAAACAATATTGGCTATATCAAATGGTCACGAAAAGTTGTTTCAGAATTCCTTTTCCCATTTTTGCGAATTCGGCCTCCAAATGCCTTGAAATCGCTCTGAAAGTCAACATTTCTAGACGACTTATCGAGAATTCTCACTATCGGTTAAATGACGCAGCTTCGGCTATGACTATGACCATTAATTTCTCTAAGAATTAGGTCATATCTGCCCTAAACAGTGAGGTGGAAGTTTGGATCTATCACAGACAAAAATTACTTAAGAAAAACAATATTTCAAAGCTTTTTTGAAACAGAAATATAAGACTTTAAAGAAATCTCAATTGGCCAATCAAAAGCCTAGGATTTCTCATACCGGGGTCAATGTGAGCTATCTGACGCAAAAGTTTCGCCATCCTGAAAATTTTGAAGAAAATGACTGAGCACCCGGGGAACGAAACTACTGAAGACTTGAGTAATTATTTTATGCTCTATTTCTAGGGCAGATTGATTCATTTTGTAGTTTTTAGAGGATATGCGAAATTAATTCAAATACAAATATAGGAGAGCTGACATTTTTATTACAAAAATATTTGCTTTCAAATTTTAAATAGCTTTTGAAAACTAAGAGATGAAGAGCAGGTTCAGCCTTTTACCGGTATCGTTAACATTTTGCAATAATAGTTAAGTGGCCTCCAAATGTTTTGCCGAAGATGCAAAAATAATGGCCAGTTTCGTAATCAATATTTTTTTCTAATAGCAAGAAACCCCAATAAATTTTGCTCACCTATCTCCCTTTAAAGGGAATGTGGCACCTTCACAACGTGATTTTAACTGAGATAGCCAAGTTGTAAAGCAAGTCGGAAAACCCGGTACTCCATATTTCATTTGTCTTGGAACTCGATATTTCCGTAGAAAAAAGCTAAAGCCTACCTGACACCAGCCCCCATCAGCCCCCGCCGCCGGCGGCCATTGTTGTGAGCTACTGGTGTGACGACATATGCTGACGTCACGATAAGCATCAGCCAATCGAAGCCCTTGAAGCGTTTCAAGTATGGTAGTGGCTGCCAGATCGTGACATCATCCACGGGCTGATATTTATTTCTTTTTCTAGAGGAGTATTTTTAAAAACTAAATATTGAGCTTATTGTACATTTTTCAGAGAAATCATGAGTGGTTTCATTATTTTTGACTAAAAGTACGCCTAATTTCACTAAATTCCAGGATTCGACCAAGGTGCCACATTCCCTTTAAAGGGAATGTGGCACCTTGGTCGAACACCGGAATCTAGTGTAACTAGAGCTATTTTTAGCCGAAAATCCTGAAAACTTCCATGATTTCTCTGAAAAATGTACAATAAGCTCTGTATGTTCATTTTTAAAATGTTCCTCTGCGGTAAGAAGTAAACCTCTGCCTGTTATGTGGAAGAGGGCATGAGATGGCTTAGTGGGTAGCACCCTTGTCTTCTAAGTCCCGGGTTCAAGTCCCGGCGGAGCCTCTGAATAAGTTGACCTGGTCCCCAAAATCCCTTCCAACAGGGTGAGAGTTGGCGACGCCGTATGGCCCTGGCAGTTGGTGCGTCGCTAAACCCCAACAACTATTATTGCCTTTGGATGACGTCATGACCAGACAACTACTTCCATATTCAAAAGGCTTCAAGGGCTTCAATTGGCTGACTACTCACCGTGATGTCAGCATGTCGTCACGCCAACAGCTGACAACTGTGGCCGGTCGCTTGGGCACATTTGAGCTTGGTTTTTAGCTTTTCTCTATGGCAATTTCGAGTTTCAAGACAAATTATATATTCGGTACCTGGTTTTCCGGCTTATCGGAAAACCCTTGAAAGGAAATGTGGCACCTTTATAACTTGATTTTAACTGAGATAGCCAAGTTGTAAAGCATGCCAGAAAACTCGGTACCCAATATATCATTTGTCTTGAAACTCAGAATTTCCGTGGGGAAAAGCTAAAAACATACCTGAAATGTACCCCACATGTACTCCAGCCAGGCGGCCAGAGTTTTCAGCTGTTGGTGTGACGACATCGCTGACGTCACGGTGAGTAATCAGCCAACTGAAGCCCTTGAAGGCTGTTGCATATGGTAGTAGTTGCCAGATCATGACGTAATCCACAGGCCGAGGCTTATTTTTCACCAAAGAGGATCATTTAAAAATCAAAATGTTGAGCTCAATGTACATTTTTCAGAAAAATCATGGGCTTTTTTATGATTTTCAGGTAAAAATACTCCTCATTACAATAAACTCCTGGTTTCGACCAAGGCGCCACATTCCCTTTAAGGACGATGCTGACGTGTTTTTACTCTCATGGAATCGGGCCTCTGGAAGGGAATCATTTAATAGAAATATTTGTATTTAATCCTACGGTATGTTTCTAAGTTCTCACAAAGTAGTAAGAAAAGGCTCTTGGTCCCTGTGTCCTGCCGCTGGGACCCACTGCTAGTCCTGTTCAGGACTTTTCGGTACCACACCATATCGGATGGTGGTAAATGGTGGGTTAATTACACCCTTATTACAGGCCATTTTTTGACATGTTAACTGGGGGCCATTTGCCCCCCTCCCCCAGTCGGCCGAAATGACCCCCAGTGCCCGGAAATTGGCCCCCAGTGAAATAGACAGGTGACTTAAAATTGACCAAATGCAGACTCACCCAACGAAAATAAGACAGAACAGTACCCGGATAATTATAATTGTGTTCTATTTGTGGTCCCAAATTGCCAATCAACAAAATTGTGTTAAAAATTTCCATCCGTGGCTGTCTACTCCATCGTGCGAAGGCGAAACAAAGCGCGTAGTTACGGGAAATCCCGGCAAAGCAGCCTCAGCATCAACTAATCACAACGCTGGAGATGAACGCTGGCCTACAACCAATCAAACATTCTGTTCTATCCGACCGGAAGCCCACATCCCAGCCAGTACCATGACATTGCATGATGCTCTCATTTCACACGCAGTTGTCAGCGCTAATAGAACGAGCTTTTAACTCGTTCGTGAATTAGACGGGACACGGTATGGTCAAAGTGCGTAAGACTGGTTACGGGTGTGGCGGTATGAAGTGCTTAGCCTATTTATTTATTATTGTGCATACATAAACGTTGCCACCGGCAAAAAGTGAGGGGGCCAGCCAAACTTCAACCTGATGCTGACAGCAAAATTTCCACGTTAGGACCAAAAACTTTTCGAATTTTGGCTCCTCGTTGCCTTCCGCAGCGGCTTGTTTTAAAACTTTCCGGTTTACTCCCATTTTGACTAAGATCAGGAAATTGTTGGTCAAAAAGTAGGGGGAGGTGATTGATGATCCCAAAAAATGTTCTAGTTATGTGGATAAAATCATTCGATGGCCGCGCGGGGTTGGAAGGGCACCCCTGGCTTCCTATTAGATGGGTAGTGTGCTAAAAATATTGGGTCAAGTCAATATCAAACTGGCAATAACTAGTTTTAAAGAGTGATGCAAGTCACCTTTTCTGTGGTTTTATGACTACCGCTAGGGGTTGTTTTAGCCTCAAATATGGCTTGTGTGGTGTTTATTAGGCTATTTTAGTAGAAATAAAATGTTATCCGTCTTTGGCCCTTTTCTAACTCGTTTTGATCTTTTCCGCTGAAAAAACCTGGCAGCCCTGGGCAGCATCTATAATCTCCAGAAATGGAATAAAACAAAATTGCTAAACTTTTATAACACTAACGGTCTAAGTTTTATTAAACCTCCTCAAAATGGGGTCTTGCTCCTCTGAAGACACTATAATGACCAGCACAAGAAATCCCCCCCCCACTGACTTTTCCTTAAAAAAATGCCCTGCCTTATTAGCTATAATTGTAACTTTATCACAGCTTTACGAGATCTGAAAATCATGTAAAAATGATTTCAGAATCCAGCATGAATTCTAGCATTGATGCATGGAGTTTAAGCAGTGTTTTCTGACATGGCAGGTGTAATACTTTTCCTTTCGGTATCACATTCCTATGGAAAATGCATTTGTATATTCGTCTTCATATGCAGCGTCGACAAAGACAGCTCCCTGCATCTACTGATGAAATTATTGAAGATTTCCAGAATCTGAAGTCGTTTCTTTTCGCCGGAACCAGCCATCGCCGTGCCTGGACTTTAGTCGGAACCACGTTGGCCTTGTCGGCGCCGAGGCCAAATATTGCATGAAAAGATTGATCCTGTCCATTTGACAAATTAAAAAATTGATGTTGTCACTTACGAAGGCTTCGATTTACGGGCCGGGGATTTGCTACACTTTTTTGTTAGATCTTTGTTTCCTTTTTGCATAGACTAAATGCTCGGGCATTTCCATTAAATCACTTGATATTGTCAACGTCGTTTTGAACTATCATCGGGAGAGATTGAAATATAAAGTAGTGAATTTCCTGAAACCGCAAGATATTAGGTATACGTATGAATATTTTCGTACCTGTGTCGAGTTCATGGCGCCCTCCTCAATCCGCCTCTGTGCCAACTAATCCACTCAAACATTATGAAGCCCAAGCGCCCCTGTGCTCAATCATTTCGGAATAATTGACGACGTCAGAACAGCACAAAAACTCGCCCGTTAATTCGGTGAATCGGCTCTGACTTAGAACTAACTTTGTTCTCATTTTGTGTGGTACATCGGTTGACGGTGTCAGTGGAATCTTCCCGGGAGCTCGTTTTTGTACTTTGTATTTTGTTCTCTTTGTACCTGATAAACAGAATTTCACTTACCAGGGATTAGATAGAGACAAAGAGACCTTTGAGGTGGCTTCTCGGGGCACACGCCTTGAAACTATTGGTGGATCGGCGCTGACGAACCGTCGCGGAGGATTATCTCCCCGTCCCTGCCCGGGAGCGCTCCCCCTAATCCAGTCGGCCGGCGCGTGAAATTGTGCCCGGTGCCGCGGCGCCCCTTACGAGGCACCACATGGCCGGGCTTATTACGGCGCTGGTGCCGAATTAGCATCGGCTACCTCCCCCGGCTGTGATTGGTTGGCCTGTCTGTCGCTGCCTCTGGCACCTATGTCGAGTGTTTTCTGCTCCCATGCACGCGTCGACGGGGAAGGGTGGGAAGAGTACCTACACGCCTTCTGCTTCCGTGATGGAACGATGTTTTTGCGGTATCAGTTTACTCCTGGTGAGCAATTAGTTTCACGCGTCCGTCTGGCTTTGGAGCTCTTCATTTTGAAGCGAAAAAAAGAATGAAAGAGGAACATTTTACATTGTGTAAAACAGTCAGGAATCAGAAAACCTTTATTCCACATATTGGAAATAGATCCGTCTTAGTTTTGATGGGATAGTAAATACGATTTCAGTATACAATTTACCTTTAAAGGGAATGTGGCACCGTTATAACGTGATTTTAGCTGAGATAGCCAAGTTGTAAAGCAAGCCGGAAAACCCGGTACTCTGTATATAATTTGTCTTGGAACTTGATATTTCCGTAGAAAAAACTAAAACCTACCCGAAATGTACCTCTCATGTAACTTTCCCCAGGCGGCCATTGCTGTGAGCTGCTGGTGTGACGACATATGCTGACGTCATGGAGAGCATCAGCCAATCGAAGCCCTTGAAGCGTTTCGAGTATGGTAGTGGTTGTCAGATCATGACATCATCCACAGGGAGATGTTTATATCTTTTCCTAGAGGAGTATTTTAATAATAAAAATATTGAGCTTATTGTACATTTTTCAGAGAAATTATGAGTGGTTTCAATAGTTTCGGCTAAAACTACGCCTAATTACACTAAAGTCCAAAATTCGACCAAGGTGCCACATTCCCTTTAAACTAAATAGCTATTGGGTGCAGAATCGTCCACCGACTACAGAACGCTATTAAAGTGTCTGGTGTCGGCCTAGGCATGTGAAGATCTCTCTCCAGGCATTTATAGATCAGTCAAGAACCTTGGCCCGCTTTTCGAACCATGCGTCTTTTTATTGGAGCACTCACCGGGACGCCATGATGAACACCATCGGTTACGTCGGAACAGAGCTGCCCTGTTCTGACACCGTCGTTCCGGCGCCCGCCCGCCCGCTCTCGGGACGCTGGGAACGCCGATGAGCGGGCCGCCGCGGCCGTATTTTCACGGCGGGCGGCGTTTTTGTTGTCGTGCGGTGGGGATTCACACAAGTATCTGCGTCGGGCCTGCGCGGCGCGCTGTGGTGCGGCTGATCCGCTGCTCACGCGCTCCCAGACCAGACCCCCGCCCCGCCGCCGCTGAGCTGCCCCCAGCGGGTCTCTCCAGCTCAGTCCTCTGAGACAGACCCGAGCTCTCGCTGGCGCTGCCCAGCTGTGGTCCCCGCACTTACCCCGCTCGGGTGGCTGTCCTCAGCCTGAGGGCCGGTGTCGCCCATGATGACGGATTGAGTGGTCTGCGGTGACGGATTGAGCGGTTCGCGTTGACGGGTGTGATCGGTCGCGTCGGCGCCCCCCCTGCGACTGTGTCTCCCGCGGGGCGTGGTTAGTTGTCACCACCAGCCCAGACCCGCCCCCGCCCGGGACGCAAACGGACGGGCGGCCGGGACCGACGCGCCTCGAGGGTACACGGACGAACGTCGGGAGTACTTCCAGGCAGGGGGCGTGCCTGTATTCTCAACGCAGGTGACTTTTAGCTAGGGTGATATCTAAACACGTAATGAGGGAACGGGATGCGTGTGAAGGGAGCTCGGAAATGTTTGTGCTGGGTTGAAAATCCTGATTCGGTGACTCGGTATTTTCCGACACGCCGAGTTCTAAGGCCAGCCAAATGTCGCTTATATTGCATTCGTCTTAAATATATCATGTGGCGTATTGTATGGCTCTGAAAAGTACCAACCTACTATTATATCGGAACAAGGTTTGTTGCGAGGATGAAATGAGCTCGATAATCTTCCTCGTCGTCTCGATCGCCGCGCATGTGGTTCACCGGTTCTGTGTACGGTTGTGCGGTAGACGGTGATGTGGGCCAGCTGGAGACGCTGACGCGTGTCAGTGCTGTTGAGCGAGAGCTCGCCCGAGGCTGTTCAACAGCGGTCGCGGAGCCATGAGAGCGGCGCGGTCAGTCGGCCCTTTTTGTGCGAGCTGCATTTCCAGCCGATGTCGGAGAGACCGTTTGCCGGTCGTCAATGACCGGTAAACGGACGCTGAGCCGGTTATTGCTGACCAGTAAAGGAGCAGTAAGCCGGTCATTGCTGACCGGTAACGACACTGAGTCGGTCTTTACCAACTCATGTACCTGAGCCGGTCATTGCTGACCGGTAACGGACACTGAGCCGGTCCTTGCTGACCGGTAACGGACACTGAGCCGGTCATTGCTGACCGGTAACGGACACTGAGTCGGTCATTGCTGACCGGTAACGGACACTGAGTCGGTCATTGCTGACCGGTAACGGACACTGAGCGGTCATTGTCGCGGCGCCTCTACTTCACTGTCGGCCTCTTAGGCTTTTCTCGTCCGCTGCCCAGGAGATGAAAATTACAACGTGGAGAATCGATGGCCCCCTCCAACGCCGAAAATATGGGGGTTAGCGGAAATCTGCAAGGTGTATTAGAAAGCTCGCGTGAATTCAGTGCGAAATTACTGACGTGTTTCCGCGCTCAGGTCAATGGTTTGACCTCCAGAGGTCAGGTTGGTCGTGATAGGCTATTTTCACTCAATTATGCAATGCTTAAGAAAACTGGGCATAACTATTATGCCATTAGAGCTATTGAGATCTGGTAAAGTACATTTGGTAGGAAAATGCCAGACCTTTTCCACTATGTGGAACTTAATGACCTTCCGCCAGTGTTTTGACCTCCAGAGGTCATCTCGTGATCTAATATGACCTGAGGTCACAAAAGGTCAGAAAGTGACCTTGTCATATATCAAATGAAAGCCAGTGACGAGACATACACGATGATGCATGATTCAGCGCTCTAGCTTAATTAGTTCAAAAGTTATTGTCAAAATACTGTTTGCGACCCGTGGTGATCTTGGATGACGTCAAAGAGCAAATGTGGCCCCTGGGATCCGTGAAAGGTGGAAGGGTGCCCGAGCAGGGGTGTAATTTTCTATCTCTTTGGGGGTGCCCGAGCACTCCCAATCCTAATTCGAGCACCCCCAATCATGTGCTGAGCACCCCCAATACATGTGCCGCCCCTGGCTTATCACCGCTACCCTGGAGAGTGTCACCCTATCTCATCACTGCCACCCTGATTCGTGCCGCCCCTGTCAAGTATTTCCCGTCCGGGATTCATTACTTCCATTCTGATTGGTTCCACCTCTGGCTAATCAATGCCACCTGACTTATCCTTTCCCCCTGATTTGTGACGCCGCATCATTGCCGCCCCTTTCTGATCAATGTCGCCAAAAATTAATCACTGCCGCCCCCCCTCCGGATGAGTACTACCGCCTTTTGTTTCATCACTGATCAGCTGGCTGATCACGGACACCCCTGGTTTATCACGGCCGCCTTGATTCATGCCGCCCCTGGCGAAAAAAATCCCGGTTTATTTCAACATCCATATACTTGCCCCTCCTGGTTAGTTACTGTCGCCCACCGAATTATCATTGCCGCCCCCGGCTGATCACTGCCGCCCCTCGTTTACCACTGCCGCCCCTGGCTGATCATTGCCGCCCCCTGACTGATAACTACCGCCCCTAGCGGATGACTGCCGCCCCTGGTGGATAACTGCCGCCCCCTGGCAGATCGATGCCGCCCCCTGGCAGATCACTTCCGCCCACTGACTGATAACTGCCGCCCCTTGAGTCATCACTACCGCCCCTGGCTAATCACTGGCGCCTCCTGACTGATGATTGCGCCCCCTGGCTGACCAAACCCCCTGGCTGATCATTGCCCCCTGACTAAACTGCCTCTGGCTGATAACTTCGTCCCTGTCATCACTCCGCCCTTGACTGATAACTGCCGTCCCTTGACTGCTCTAACTCCCCCCTGGCTGACCAGCCGCCCCTGGCTGATAACTGCCGCCCCTGGCCGATTACTACCGCCCCTTAACTGATAACTTTCGTCCTTGGCTGATCACTGCCGCCCCCTGGCTGATCCTTGCCGCCCCCTGACTGAAAACTGCCGGCCATGGGCTGATAACTGCTGCCGCTGGCTGATCACTGCCGCCCCCGGCGGATTGATAAGTGCCACCCCCTGGCTGATAACTGTTGCCCCTTGCTGATAGCTGCCTCCGCTTGACTGATAAATTCCGCCCCTTGGCTGCTATCTGCCGCCCCTGGCTTATCACTGCCGCACCTTGGTTGATAATTGCCACCCCTGGCTAATCACTGCCGCCCCCTGACTGATAACTGCGGCCCCCTGGCGGATAACTGCCGCCCTTAACTGATATCTGCTGCCCCGGTTCATCATTGCCGTCTCCCGGGGCAGTGAGCATCCTGGGGATATCTGGGCAGTGAGCATTCTGGGGGGAGTATCCTTCTGTGGATATAACTTTCCGAAGAAAAAAGCTAAAAACTACCTGAAATGTACCCCTCATGTACCCTAAGCAGCAGGCCACAGTTGACAGTCATGTTGGTGTGACGACATACGCTGACGTCACGGTGATTATCAGCCAATCGAAGCTCTTGAAGCCTATTGAATATCGTAGTGGTTTCCAGATCATGACATCATCCACAGGCAGATATTTATTTATTTCCCTAGAGGAGCATTTTAAAAATCAAAATATTGAGCTTATTGTACATTTTTCAGAGAAGCAATGGACGTCTCCGTGATTTTCGGCTAAAAGTTCCCCTAATTACACTAAATTTCAGGATTCAGCCTAGGTGCCACATTCCCTTTAAGAGGGTTCCCCTTTTAACACGCGCATTGTCGGGGGTCTGAGCCACCTTCGCTTTGACGGGGGAGGGGCGGGTACCCGCACCCCCCCTAAGATCTCGAGAACCACGCTAGGTAGCGAAAAACGGTAAACAACGTTGGATAACCCATCCACTTTTCAATCGAAAATATTTGAAGCATTTTTCAGGTCACATTTAAGGTCACGAGAGGCAAAACATGCCGTCATAGGGATAACATGTAAATGAAGGTTTTCGGCCATAACATCTGAACAAGTAAAGATAGAGCAAAACGACTAGAAGTGTATGAATCCTTGCTGCAAGCCGAATCGAATTATATATAATTTGAACTTGCTAGGTAAAATCAAGGATTTGACCTGACCTGAGGTCAGGTCAAGGTCAAAGGGGATGAGGTGGCTTAGTGGATAACATGCTTGTCTTCTAAGCCACTGGTCCCGGGTTCAAGTCCCGGCGGAGCCTCTGAATAAGTCGATCTGATCCCCAAAATCCCTTCCAACAGGGTGAGAGTTGGCGACGTCGTATGACCCTGGCAGTTGGTGCGTCGTTAAACCCCAAAAATTATTATTAGGTCAAGGTCAAAATATATAAAGTGCATATCATTAGAACCTCAAAGACAAGGCGAGCCTAATGCAGCTAAAATAAACGCTCTATCACCACCCGCTACTAAGTTATTCAGTCAAAACCATTTTTCCCATGTATTTCCATGGAGAGGTCATGGCTTGTACCTGACCTTAGGTCATCGATATAAAAAATACCGGAACATATCTTAGAGAACTCGGTGGGCCCATTATGTGATATGAGTTTCAATAGGATAAGTTCACCCTGTTCCGACTTACGCTATCTTAAACTTTTTTTGGTGTCAGGTCACTGGACCTGTACTGGTGATCTGACCTGAGATGACCTAACCTTAGAATTTTCACAGAAGTTGTAAAAATGATGAGAAAAAAGATATGCCAAGTACGGTGGCGCGTAGCGCCACCGGCATTCTGCTATCTCCGAAAAACCCGAGGGTGGGGGCGGGTACCCGCCCCCAGTCAATGTGCGTGTTAAAGGGAACCCCTTTGGAGGGAATTCCCTTTAAAGAGAATCCCTTTAAGGAGAATGTGGCATATTGGTTGAATCCTGAAATTTAGAGTAATTAGGGGAACCTTTAGCCGAAAATCACATTCTCTTTAAAGCTATTCCCTTTAAAGGGAATGCGGCACCTTGGTTGAATTCTGAAATTTAGTGTAATTAGGGGAAATTTTAGCCGGAAGTCATGGAGGCGTCCATTGTTTCTCTGAAAAATGTACAATAAGCTCAATATTTTGATTTTTAAAATGCTCCTCTAGGGAAATAAATATCTGCCTGTGGATGATGTCATGATCTGGCATTCACTACCATATTCCATAGGCTTCAAGGCCTTCGATTGGCTGATGCTCACCGTGACATCAGCATATGTCGTCATACCAACATGGCTGTCAACTGTGGCCCGCTGCTAAGGGTATATGAGGGGTACATTTCAGGTAGTTTTTGTTTTTTCTTCGGAAAGTTTGAGTTTCAAGACAAATGATATATAGAGTACCGGGTTTTCCGGCATGCTATACAAACTTGGCTATCTCAGTTAAAATCACGTTATAAAGGTGCTTCACTTTCCCTTTAAGTCTTTGTTTTCATTTCAATCTCCACCCACTCTGCCATGCTCAAGGTAAAATTTAACCCCACAAAACTGATACACTTCAATCGTGGACAGAGGCGCAGCCAGGGGGGACACGTGCCCCCCATCGGTGCCGAAGTGCCCTTTGATCGCTAAGCGGCTTACACGGTTTGGGCTGTGCCGCTCGAAATTTATTGCCATACGGCGCCGAACCTAGATGAAATTAGATCACATTGAGCGATTAAAACTATTGTTTGATAATTTAGTACCTTTTTGGTCAGCTAGGGCATTCTGTCGCCTTTCCAAGCACCCGGGAGAATATGGGTACGTAATTCGTGACCAACTAATGCCTCATCGTTGCCAATAATCGCACCGGCGGAGCTAATCTGGTGACCCTTGAGCTCATCTGGGGCCCACTGAGCTGGTCTTGGCCACTTGAGTGGATCACGTGCCCTCTAAGCTGATGTGGTGCCCGGTGAGTCAATATGGTGCCCCTTGAGGAAATAATTGTGCTTCTTGAACCTAGCTAATGCTCTCTTAGCTAGTCTGATGCCTCCGAGCTCGCCTGGTGCCCTATTAGCTGTTTTAGTGCCCCTTGAGCTGATCTGGGCCCCCTGAGCTGATCACATGCCTCGCAGAGTTGATCTACTGTTCCCTGAGCCAATATGGTGCCTCTTTGAGCTATGATCTGGTGCCCCCTGAGCTGGTCTGGTGCACCCTGAGCTGATCTTGTGTTCTCTGAGCTGAGCTATGCCCCTGCTTTGGTCTGGGGGCTGGGAGCTGATCTGGGCTCCCGGGCTGCTCAATCTTTTTCCCCCTGAGCAGATATGTTTCCCCTGAGCTAAACTAATGCTTCCTGAATCGATCTGGTGCCTCCTGAGCCAACAATTTGCCTCCTGGGCCCATCTCATGCCCTCTGAGCTCGTCTAGTGCCCCCTGAGCTAGTGTGATGCCCCCTGAGCCAATCTAGTGCCTTTTAGGCTGATCTGGGCCTCCTGAGTTGATTGAGTAATTTCCTCAGAAGCTCTGGGGCCCTGAGCTGAGTTGTGCCCACTGAGGTTGATGAAGGCCCCTGAGCTGGTATGGGGCTCCTGGGCTGATTAAATGCCTCCTGGCCTGATCTAGTACCTCCTAGTTGATCTGTGCCCTGAGCTGATCGGGGACCACTGAGCTGATCCATTGCCCTCTCTCTGAGCTGATATGGTGCTCCCTGAGCCGATCGAGACCCCTGCTCTGGTCTGGGGACTAGGAGCTTATCTGGGCCCCCGAGCTGATTGATCTGGTGCCCCCTGAGCAGGTATATTGTCCCTGAGCTAAACTAATGCCCTCTGAGTTGATTTGGTGCCTCATATGTCATCATTGTGCCTTGTGAGCCCATCTGATGCCCTCTTAGCTAGTCTGGTGCCCCCTGAGCTAATATGGTGCATGGCCCTATGAGCCTATCTGCGGTCCATTGAGCTAGTATGATGACCCCCCATCTTTGGGGCCACTGAGCTAGTCTAGTCCCGGGCCAAGCATGAGTTGCTCTGGGGGGGGGCTCTGATCCACACCAGGGGCCCCCTGAGCTGGTCTTGAATAGACAGAGAATAAGAACACGAGACCAACTCCCATCACCTCGGGGGTCACGTGGCTAGTCTAATCCCAGGGGGCACAACTGGGGGAATGAGGAGCAGCTGCTCTGGAAGACTGATCCACACTAGGGGGCCCCTGAGCTGGTTTTGAATAGATGCGGAATAAGGACACAGTGCAAGCTCCCCTTGTAAAATGGAGCTAATGAAGAATGAGCCGCCATCGCTAAAACGGCTTGTGATGCCTAGGCACCCCGGGTTAAATGGATTGCTTATTATACTGGTGGATTCTGGGGAGGGGTGATAAAAAGGCATGTGCCCCTGAGCTCAGAGCACAGTCACCTGAACCAGGATTTGTACTAATTAATTTAAATGAATGAAGAACTAGTTTCTCACAATTTTCAGCCCTATCCAAGCTAACAGCCTGTTTACTTTTTCTTTACTTCAACTGAGACCGATCCTGGTATCTCCCAAATTATTCCGGCAAAAAAATTGTATCCGTCCAATGTCACTATGCCACACCTCCTCTCACGGCCCTTGTGGGAGCCGCAGAACTTAATCCGCGTTCAACCAGGGCTCACCCGTCACGACACAGCCAGTGGGCATAACAAATGAATTTTTACTCCAATATGTCTTATCTTGCACGTAGTGACAGATATCACAGGCTCCGCTGAATTCTCTGATGTCCAGTGCTTGCATGAGTTGGTTGATTTGTCCTTAAATATATCCCAAAAAAGTCGTGTTCTGGGTATTTTCATGAGATTTCGGTGACACTTTTCTTTTTTTCTGGTTTTAATTCACTTTTCCTCCTCCGTCAATGATTGATTTGCATTTATCTTGGACCAAAGGTACCCAAAAGTTGATATTAACTAAGATATAGTAAGTTTTTTAGGTTAACTTAAGGTGCCCCTTCTCTCCCGGGGTGCCCCTCAAAGGTGGTGTGCCTCCCACACCAAAGCTCTGGCTGCGCCCCTGATCGTGGAAATATTTAAAGCTCAGATTTGATTATTTTAAGACGTGTATGTAGCTTTGGGATGTCGCCTAAAAATACCTTCCCATCATTAAAATAAAATGTTCCCTGTGCTATAAAAGGCGCAAAAAGCGATGAATAACAGATTTGGTGCAATGGAGGGGTGCCGCCCCCAACGCCGCCGCCCCTATGGGGTGCCACCCCCACCGGCTGAGCACCCCTAAAGATTTTTGGAAAATTACACCCCTGTGCCCAAGAACGCTTTTCTGAGCAATTTGAGCATTTGCAATCGTTTTTGTGACTTTTAGAGCATAAGACAGCTTTTCCCCATGCTTTTTCAATGGGAGAGGTCACATTGTGACCTGACCTCAGGCCACGAAATCGAAAAATCCCGGATATACACCTTATAGACCCTGGAGGGGTCATGAAGTGTAGGAAGTTTCAAATCGATCGACTAAGAAATGTAGCTCTTAAATACCTCAAAAGTTGAAGTGAGGTGACCTTGGTTGACCTTGCCTGGTGACCTGACCTTAGGTGATCCGGGGTAAAAATAAATCAGGGATGGTGGGAAAATGATGGGGTAGAGAGAGAGAGAGAGCCCTCAACCGCGTTGCTGCATCTTGTCGTTTTTCTGCTATCCCGAAAACCTAAGGCGGGCCATCGATGCCCCCTCTGCGGTGGGGCGAGGGTTAAACTATAAAGTTGTTAATCCCCGGCACTTTGGTTTTCTCGACATAGAAGCGCTTGACCAGCTTCTGTCAGTGCAGCTCCGGGCGATTGACGGCTTAACGTCCCGCAATCTCACGTCGGGTGGACGCTTGCCATCATCACGGGAGGCTACGGAGAAGGGCGGGAGTTTACCCGGCGGGTCCCAGGACTCGAACCGGAGACCAATCACTCTAGAGATGGAGGTTGTTTCTATGAGCTATAATGGCTACTATAGGCCTCCATCGCTTCCAGTTTATTAATATAGGTATCCGTTGCTTAGTTTGCCCTTCCTCTTCACCTCCACTAAAAATTTGTGGTGACACCTAACATGGCGCACACGAGGGAGACAAGAATTCGCCTTCTGGTGTGTTTGAGGGTGCATGTGTCCAATGGAGGGACATGCCATCTGCTTATTACATACACGATTTTGTCAGCAATTCAGGTGTGCACAGAGTTAGGTCAGAGCAGGTCCTGCTACACCCGAGCTTGAGCCAGGGACAGATCTAAGGGGGTGATCACCCGCCGCCCCCTTCTCCATCTGTGGACGCCAGGCACCCATGTCCGGCGCCTTGAGCGCCCTTAAAATTAGATTGCTGTGCGGTGCAGGCGCCTCAGAATTAGTGTTATAGAGGGTGCCTCTTACAGGCGCGACCTGTTTCTGTTGTTTTTTGTTTTAACATTCGCCGCCCGTTCACTGGCAGCCGCGTAATTCCGTTCGACTACCCGGCCGTTCCTCTCTAGAAAGTCGGCCCTGACGAGGGACATATATTAACTGCTTGTAGCTGTAGTGTATGTATATTTGGTATATTTCAGCCCTAATCTATCAGCCTGGTTTCCATTTTCCTTGGCTTGTTTTAGGGTGTATATATCACCGAGCACACATCGGGCCGTGGGGCCTGAGTCCTCTGATCAAGCGGGTACCTAACCGACACCCACCGGTCCTCCCCATTGCCGAAGCGCCCTGTCGTCGCCACTGATCGCAGAGACACCTTCGGCTGCTAAAGCGCAGGCGGCACACTGTAAAACTGTTACGTGACCACAATCCTCGAGTGTAGCAGGATCATCAGAAGGCTGAGTCACGATCGGCAGCTGCCAGTCGGCGCCGGTCCCACTGACCAATCAGCGCCCGCTGAAGTGCTGACGTCAGCCTCGCACACCGATCCCGGTGCATGATGCTGCGGAACGGTGCAGCGTTGGTGACGTCATGGTGCGAGATCGAACGCGGTCCAATCAGGCGGGGTGGGGATCAGGCTGGCGAAGAACACCGGGCGTGTATAGCTCGGGTCGGCACCGGCCCGGTCAGCCCCGGAAGGTATTTGATACGACTTTGCTCACTTTTTCACCGGGCTTGGTAAAAAAGAACGCATTGGATGTTTATTTTAGGCAGGAATACAAGAAGACAGGACACGAATAAAGCGATCATTGAGTTGTGTGGCTATGGCAAATGTCTGCCGAGCAGTCCAATTCCTCCCGAGCAACATGGCAACATTATGTCGCAATGTGGCAAACAAAATTATGCCTTCAATAATCAGTTACCGCCATTTACAGGAGATACGAAACCAAACCATGTGTGTTGTAACCACGAACAACACGCCATAAAATATATTTATTGGGCCCAGGACTGTGTTTCGTCGAGTGGTTGAGGGTATCTCGAAGGGGCGGGCTCTCGGCGCGGACGCGTATATCGCCATCAGAAGCTTGGTTTCAGCGACACGCCCCCTCCCCCAACCCGTTTTCCCGACCACGGCAGCTGTAATTGGAGCAGCAGCCGGCCCCAAACAAGTGCTTCCGACCTTGGTATGGTTCGCAACCATTCTACCCGGGTTATTTCTCTATTATATATTTTCTCACCTACCTTTCCCGAGAAAAGGTTATAAGTGTTTTCAAGGGTAAATGTTTTCTGAGTTTTCGCCTGTGAAGTCCCGCTTATACTCCATCCAGCCTTAAGTTTGATGGCTGGATTCTGTCGGATGTGTTTTCTGGTTATATCTTGAATAGCCCAAGGTATTGATATTGTACAGGGCGGATCACGGAAAGTCAGCTAAGGCAGTGACCCTGAAAAAGGCATCGTCTTATCTACGCAAAACCGCGTCAGCGGGACACCAGCTGGTGCTCGCACGCAGCCTCAGCAATTGGTGCGTCGATCAGCCTGAACTGCTGAATTCCAGAGTGGGTCGCCTAGCTGCCAGCCTGCCCGGGCTGTGTCAACAGCTCGCCCCGAGCAACAGATCACGGATGAGTTTACGACCCCTCCGCAAGCTCCCGAGCTCATTACTTCTCTCACGCACCTGTTGAGGATACCCCGCGAGTTTCGTTCCTAGAAATGAGTGGCATGTCCCACAGGCAGGGGGACCGGCTTTCCGGAGGGGGTGTATTGGTTGACAAACAAGACCGGTGCCTAGCTGCTGGCGACGCCCTGATTGGCCCCCGGAGCCGCCAGCAGCCAGGCTGGGTGAGCCTTGATCGACGTCGAAAGGCAATATCGCCGCCGTCCGCTATCTCGGCCCGCCTCCCCGATATTATTACTGCGTTATTGGCTTCTTGTTCTGGGCTCCAGCATCAGCGAAACAAGCTCAATCGGCTGGGCAGAAGCGGTTTTAAGGTCCCGTTGCTGAGGCGTCCTCAAGAAGCCGATTTTTTAATCATATTGGCAGGGCCGGTGGATGGTTCGTAACAGGCAGTGGAAGGTCCGCAAGAGAGCTTTGTAAATGGGCTGCATTGTTCGTTGTCGCTGTGCAGTGTTAAATGAATATTTGAATTGCTTATCATTTGAAGGCTGCCGTCAGTCAGCTCCAAAACAGATGAGGGAACCATTTTATTTTCTCTTGATTTCTAATTTGCGCTTGACATGAATTGGGTTACTTGCTTTTCATCACCAAACTGATGCTCAGCTAATGTGAAAAAATGATAAACTTAACTCCCACTTGCACACTCTGTCTCTGACAGTCCATCTTTTCATTTGGTTTTCTTGCGGAGAACCTGCTCTCGCATTTCCATGTAGGTGGTTTCAGACGAGCTGCTCCGCCGGAGAGCACACCATGTTGAGTGCAAATTTAAACTTGTTTTAATTCTACGGAGCATCCTTCACCGCAGTTTTTTGGCAACATGAAATGTGACGTTGTCTTTTCGGCTTAGACTTTGTTTGCAGCTCGTATAGCTGTCTACCTCATGATTTATCATGAGCACGGCGAAAAGATTTACTGCACCTGGTTTTGTGAAATTCTCAAATAAATTGTATTTCTCCAAGACGATTCACGTTGTCTTCCAACGCTGAGGCTGCAGAAGTATAGTCTCAGTGGCTCTCCCTTCGGTGGGTAGGAAGGAGCAGCCTTTGGTATTTTTTCTTGTAACAATATGCCATTAGCCTCAGTCTATTCTCCAAAAATGTCAACCGTGTCATCTGATATATCCGGGAAAATTTTCTGAGTGGCCACCTGTTATTATGCTCTCTCTCTCTCTCTCTCTCTCTCTCTCTCTCTCTCTCTCTCTCTCTCTCTCTCTCTCTCTCTCTCTCTCTCTCTCTCTCTCTCTCTCTCTCTCTCTCTCTCTCTCTCTCTCTCTCTCTCTCTCTCTCTCTCTCTCTCTCTCTCTCTCTCTCTCTCTCTCTCTCTCTCTCTCTCTCTCTCTCTCTCTCTCTCTCTCTCTCTCTCTCTCTCTCTCTCTCTCTCTCTCTCTCTCTCTCTCTCTCTCTCTCTCTCTCTCTCTCTCTCTCTCCAGTCAGATTTTATACTCGAAGAAGCTTTGTGCGGTAATAAATGTTCTAGTAAATAACCGTGTAAAAATCGTGTAAATAACCAAAGCCATAAACAGTAGCAATAATAGAGTTACGTTCCTCTGCAAATATTGTCTAATATCTGTGAGCCAGGGCGAGATCAAGATTATGAGAAGTTGAAGATGCCATCCGGAGATATAACAAGATTTACGGTTACAGTACATTGGCGGACGCAGGGCGGGGGCAAACTATCTTTTGGCCCCCAAACGCCGGATAGATTTATGAAAAAACGTGTTTACACTAGGTCTGTAGAACAAAAAAATATTCGCCCCCCCCGAGAGCGATCATGCACTCGGGGAGGTAGCTTATACTAGGTCTGTCGAGCACTGAAAAAGGTATTTACACTAGGTCTGTAGAGCAAAAAAATATTCGCTCCCATCCCCCCCCAGGAGGAGAGGCAGACATGGGTTTGCCCCCCAAAAAAAAAAAACTCGGATCTGCGTCCACCCCTGTTACAGTAGCGATCTAGTCGGTAGGTTGGGGGTAGGGCGAGCCAAAGTTGATAAGCAAAAAAAACGTCACGCAGTGAAAGTAAGCCACAGTTAAACTTAAAGGTAGGTTTTCGGGGTAAACGCAAGAGTCGATACAAAAACGTCGCTTGGTGAAACATGTGGCCACAAGATAGATGTTTGTCTTTGCTATCCATGACACAATGTTAACATAGAATTTGATTGGCCCGGTTTGAACTTGCGAGTTTATCCAGTACGGGAAATATTTGACCTGCATGACCTCGTTTGACCTTGAAGATATTGATCAATACTGATGAAAGTGGGATATTATGTAGATGACCATAGCCCCCACAGCCCCTCAAACGGTTTTTTTTTCTCAACCTCCTGGTCTGTTAGGATCTCAGGGGGGACTATCAGTCCCTTCTCCTGTGCGTGATACTGCCGAACCCCTCTCCAGTGCGGGTGTTAAGACTCTGACCTTGTGGTAAGGACTTGCAGCTTTTAGGATCAACAAAGATATTAAAGTGAAATAAATCGCTAAACATGCCACAGGATTGTGGTTTAGGTTCCCACTATCACCATCGCGCTTAGGCTACATAAAATTGCCTAAAGCTGAAACAAGCAACAATAGAGTGGCGCATAAGCACAAGGAATAAAAAGCCTAAATAGAATGTGCCTCTGAGGAGGTGAAAACATAATTTGTGTTGCGTTAGGAAGGATTTGAGATGTAGTCAGTGTATGATTGGCTGCTCCGACATGTCAGAAAGGCGGCTACAGGCGACATGCCGGGGGTGTGTGGTGCAGGGAGCCATGGCAACCAGGTCGCCGTACTTCATCAAGATCCAAACTGTGCCAAATTGAATACAAATTGGAAGGTTTATAGGTTTCGGAGTGCTGCGTCGAGGCGCTTGATCAAAGTTGATAAGATGTTGACTGGCCTGTCCCCTCGGGGACAGGCTAGTTAACACCTTATCAAAAATTGAAAGGTTTTATCGTACGAATGAACGGAAGGTAACAAAAAACCCAAATCGTAGATTTGTTGGGTTTTTGTTATCCCTCCCCTACCCCCGCTCCACCCCACCAATATTATCTGGGAAAAGCAAACACTCGGTTGCTGAAGTCAGCTTATTGTCTTAATGATATAGCCGCTTAATTATCCTAATTTCACCCTTGCACGGGGGTAGTGTTCTGATTAAGACCATATAAAGCGTTTCTCGGAATTCAGCTGCATTGTTTGTTTAAATACCCCCTTACACATGAGAGCCTTTGCATAAAGTCGCGATTGTGTTGCGTACTCTCTTTGGCGACTAACATTGTTTTGGGAGCAGTCATGCTTCAATATTTTAGGGGAAAGTTATTCAGTGGATGTTGTTGCCGACACCGCCGCCCGCAGATGTTATTGTAGTGGACTGTATGTGATGTTCGGTGCGGTGATGCCGGGCAGCATTGGAAAATGGCCGCAGCGTACAGCCCGAGAAGGAGAAAGAGTATGGAATGAAAATGAATACAGAAATTATTGAAGAAACAGCTTCGGCGGCTAGACAGAGCACATCATAGGGTTAGAGAAATAATTACTCTCTTTGCCGAAAAATAAAGCAAACCCGAGCCCTGCATTCAAAGTCCGGAGAAAGGGTCACATCTCTGAGACCGAGGAAACCACCAGTCCGAGTGGATAGGAGGGTTTAAGAAGGTAACCTAAGTGGGTGGGGAAATTTACAACTAGGGCGTTCCCCGGTCCAGGGAAACGCATAAAAGGCCTCACGTCAGAGTGGCCAAGGAGCCCACCGGTCGAGGTGAACAGGAGGGAAGGGTCACTCTTCTGAGTTAACCAGGGGTTAAAGGTAAGAGCACTCCCCAGTCAAGGGAAACGCATAAGAGGCCCACGTCAGCGTGACCAAGGAGCCCACCGATCGAGGTGAACAGGAGGGAAGGGTCACTCTTCTGAATTGACCTGGGGTCAGAGGTAAGAGCACTCCCCAGTCAAGGGGAACGCATAAGAGGCCCGCGTCAGCGTGGCCAAGGAGCCCACCGATCGAGGTGAACAGGAGGGAAGGGTCACTCTTCTGAGTTGACCTGGGGTCAGAGGTAAGAGCACTCCCCAGTCAAGGGGAACGCATAAGAGGCCCACGTCAGCGTGGCCAAGGAGCCCACCGATCGAGGTGAACAGGAGGGAAGGGTCACTCTTCTGAGTTGACCTGGGGTCAGAGGTAAGAGCACTCCCCAGTCAAGGGGAACGCATAAGAGGCCCACGTCAGCGTGGCCAAGGAGCCCACCGACCAACGCCGACATTGAGCCAACTCTCTGGCCTAACTTAATTGACCCGTATTACACTTCTCTTCGACAAATGGCATTCAACACAGCACTGCACACTGAAAACACTCCCATGTGACACGGCACATAACTTTCAGTTCGAACATGTTAACCCTTGCCCCACCGGGGGCCATCGATGGCCCCCCTAAGGATTTTCCGGGATAGCAGAAAAACGACGAGGCGCAGCACCGCGGTTGAGGGCTCTACCTCTCACTGCATCATTTTCCCATCATCTCTGAAATTTTTTACCCCGGGTCACCCAAGGTCAGGTCACCAGACGAGGTCAACCAAGGTCACCTCACTTCAACTTTAGAGCTCTGTAAGAGCTACATTTCAAAGTCGATCGATTTGAAACTTCCTACACTTCATGACCCCTCCAGGGTCTACAAGGTGTATATCCGGGATTTTTCGATTTCGTCTCCTGAGGTCAGGTCACGAGGCGACCTCTCCCATTGGAAAAGCATGGGGAAAAGCTGTTTCATGATATAAAAGCCACAAAAATGATTACAAATACTCAGAATGCTCAGAACAGCGTTTTTGGACACCCTTTCACGGATCCCTGGGGTCATATTTGCCCTTTGACTTTTCCAAGTTCATCCAAGGTCACCAGAGTTCAAAAACAGTATTTTGACAATAACTTTTGGCCTAATTAAGCTAGAGCGGTAAAACAAACATCATCGTGTTTGTCTTGTCACTGGCTTTCATTTGATATACGGCAAGGTCACTTTTTGACCTTTCGTGACCTCAGGTCATATTAGGTCACGAGGTGACCTCTGGAGGTCAAACCACTGGCGGGAGGTCTTTACGTTCCACATAGCGGAAAAAGTACTGGCAATTTGCTATCAAATGTACTTTACCAGGCCTCAATAGCTCTAATGACATAAGAGTTATGCCCAGTTTGATTAATCATTGCAAATTTGAGTGAAAATAGCCGATCTTGTAGCCATGACATGTATTTAGGCGCACGAACACACACACACACACATAATATGGTTAAAACGCACAACAGGAGATCCGTTTAAGTACGCGGCAGGCGCCGCACGAAACTCGTTAGATCAAACATGAGCACAGGCCGAGTAAAGTAACAAAGGGAAAGTGACGGGAAGAAGGTAAAGGAAGTGTAAAGAGATTGAGGTACCGATGAGACAGTGAGACGGTGAGAGAGACGCAATACCGTGTCGGGCTGCGAGACCGAGAAAACCAGTCGGGCGGCGAAGCGAGCAACGCGGCGGCGACGGGTCCGTAGCGGCGGGTGGGGGACGCACGAGCTGCCGGGATCTTGACCTAATTTGACCTCTGGAGGTCAAACCATTGACCTGAGCACTAAAACATGTGAAGTAATTTCCTACTGAATTCACGCGAGCTTTCTATTGCACTTTGCAGATTTGCGCTAACGCCCATATTTTCGGAGTTAGACGGGGGCCATCGATGGCCCCCTCCCCGGTGGGGCGAAGGTGGCGCCGGACCCCCGGTGGGGCGCGGGTTAATGCGCACTATCCACAGCCTCATCCACACTGCTGCAGACTGGCTGTAGCATCACTTCGCCGCCCAGCAGCAGTGGGCGGCGACTGAAGAGGGTGCCGCTCAGCTAGCGCATGCCACTCTGACGCTGCCGGAGCCGCTGCGGACACCGCTGACCGATGACGACTGCCGGCGTGTCCTGGAGAGGCTGGCGGCTGTCAGCGCTCGTTGCCGCCGTCGAGAGACGCAGCTCGCTGAAAGTGCAGCTGGAGAGCTCATTGACCGTGCTCATCCCAGCCCGGCGCACCGCTGAGCTGGTGCCACTGACGAGCGGCGGGAGTACTCTGAGGCACCCTCTGCGGCTGCTGAGGTGACCTACGGCGAGAGGAAGTAGCTGCTTTACTGCACGTCTATGCACCTCAATGCACACGTTGCCCACGTACAGACCCTGTGTAACTGAGCAGACCAGCCATGTAACGGGTGCCGCTCGCACTCTCCTACCCAGTCCTCAAGCTCCTTGTCTCTCAGACTCTCAGACTTCTCTGCCTCTCAGACTTCTCTGCAGTCCCCTCCACTCCGTTTTCATTTATCTCTTCGGTTCTCTGTATCAGCTCTCGTCTTTCTTCCAAGTTCTCTTACTCAGCTCTCACTCTCCTCATTGGTCTTCAAACTCATCTCTGATTCCTTCTCCTCCGTCATCTGCATCCACTCTGATCCTTCCTCAAAGTTTTCTTACTCAGCTCTCAGTCCGTTCTTGGTCTTCAAACTCATCTCTCTTTCCTCTCCTCCGTCCTCTGCCTCCGCTCTTGCTCTACTCTTTAGGTCTCTTAATCAGCTCTCAGTCCCCTCATTGATCTTCAAACTTATCTCTCATTCTTCTCTTCAGTCCTCAGTCTCAACTCTTGCTCTATGCCTTAGTTCTCTAATTTAACACTCGTTATTCTCTCTCGTTCTCGAACTCAGCTCTCATTCTTCTCTCCGGTCTTCAAACGTCTTCCCTTCTTCTCTTCTGTCCTCAGTCTCAGCTCTTGCTCTATTCCTTAGTTCTCTAACTTAACACTCGTTATGCTCTCTCGTTCTCGAACTTGCTCTCATTCTTCTCTCCGGTCTTCAAACGTCTCCCCTTCTTCTCTTCTGTCCTCAGTCTCACCTCTTGCTCTTCTCTTCCGTCTTCACCTCAGCTCTCGGTTTTCTTTTCTCCTCTTCAGGCTCTGGTCTCACAGTCCTCTTCTAAGAAACATATCTTGGCCGCCGGTCGAGTATACACCCGACCACCAGCAGTGCGCAACTCAGTAGAGCGCACCCTCCCGTCAGGGGCCCCAACACTCGCGCTATATGTGCCAGTGGCCACAAGCCCCATGACAGGTTGGATTCGGCCATGAGTACTAGGTCTCCAACTTCCAGATTCCTAGCCTCTTGGCGCCACTTGCTGCGCTGGATGAGAGTTGGCAGATACTGCTTTGTCCACCGTTTCCACACACTCTCCGAAATCGCTTGGGCTCGTCTCCATCGGCGCCGACTGCACAGATCTCTGTCCCGCACAATGCCTGGAGTAAGGTGCGGGTTCTTCTGGCCCAGTAGGAAGTGGTTGAGAGTCAGTGCCTCTGGGTCGGTCGCCTCGGAACTGACGTGTGTGAGTGGCCTGCTGTTGATGGTGTACTCGACTTCTGCAAACACCGTCAGAAGCACTTCATCTGTCAGTGTCTGTGGTCTGAGGACGACACGTAAGGCACTTTTCACTGACCTCACCATCCTCTCCCACACTCACCCATGTGGCTCGCCGCAGGAGGGTTGAAAATGCCACTCTACCTCAAGTGCCCCGGGCTTCTCTCCGATGTCTTTCTTCATGGCTCGCAGTTCAGCCCTCAGCTCGCGACAGATAGTAAGCATTTCTGTTCAACTCTCCTTCCAGTGCTTACAGTGTACAGACTGTCTGAGAAGTATTTACCCATCATATGGTGTGGAAGGGTCCATGATAGGATATCTTTAAAAGTTCCACACCTAATAATCGAGAATGGCGATTTAAGACGCCCAAGCGATGATGCTTATGATGATTGCTTAGGCACAGGTCGCTCAAGCGTCTTATACTGGACAGCTCAGTACCCGAGGGATGGAAAGATACTTTAGACAATCTGCACGTACACTGGATGTTTATTTTACTGTGCCCCAATGGAAATCTAGGACAAGTTTCGTGTCATGTCTTGCATCAGTGGTATCTCTGGGAAGCCCCATTGTTTCACTTAATTTGGGTGTAGTCAGGCGCACCAACTCTTATTTTTTAGTGGGACTCCACGAAAGAAACCTGTATTCGGTTTTCGTCATGCTCATTGCTCAGCAGGTCAGATAGGGTTATTCAAAGGTCTTGTGTTCAACGAAGCGGCAGTGACACACACATTTCAAAAGCAGACATACCGGGCCTGTGCAAGTAGGTAATTGATACGTTGTGATGTTCATAAGATATCAATGAATATCAAGATATGTGGTCTTTGGTATCCAATATTGGGTGGATGCCTAACTCTCCATTAGGAGTGTCCATCTCTGCAGTGACAGCACTGCAGTGCCCAAAAGAGATTGGAATTCGCATCCTTGCCATGAAATTGGTTCAAATGTTTGTGCTGGGAAACACGTTTTTCCACTTTGCATTTCACATATAAATGCCGCGTGACATTTCTCTTTTTAACGTTTCTGTGGAACGGAAGGGAAGATGCCCAATTCATGCTCCGTCAGGGGCGTAGCCAAGGAACAGCCACCCTCCTCCCCCCTGAGGGCCCGAAGGCCCCCTGAGAACACGGGCCGCGCGAAGCGCGGCTCGCCCGCACTATGCTCTGTGGTCCAATTTGAATTTTCATACCAGACAGGGCCCTCTTAAGCCCTCTTCAGCACTCCATTCTGTAACAGGCAGAGCCCTTTTTTTACTCATCAGGGCCCTTTTGGCGCTGTCGCAGGGACCCTTTTCGGGGCGCCTCCCCCCACTGAGCGAAATCCTGGCTACGGCCCTGTGCTCCGTAATAATTAAGCCATGTCACAAGTCAGCAGAGCTCGAAATGTTTACGTGGAGCTGTAGGATGGCCAGACAATTTTACCGTTGAAACACATCACTTCGCGTCGTCTTAAGCTGTGCATAGTACCACAAGCGACACATGTTCTTATTCCTGTGCTGGTCACAAGTAAGGATTTTGATGACGTTGCAAGCAGTTGTATGGGATTGTTTGCAACCAAATTCGATGCGATTGTGCCCGTTTGAAACACAATTAATTATAAGCCTCAGAATATTGGGGCCCATGGGGCCTTGGCCCCACTTTTCATCTCCAGATCTCAGCCAAATTGGGGAAAACGGAAAAGTTTTATAATCAATCAGTGCGAACGACGAGGATACGCGCAAATCCGATGTTTTTTTTGGGGGGCGGGGCTTCTAGAAAGACAAGTCTTATCAGTAGGAGGTGGAAGACTGACCGGCCCCGCCCTCACTTTTTGTCGGAGGCGACGCTTATGCAATTAATTGGTAGACATAATTGGTTTTTATCTCAGTGTCTCGGGTAGCGGGAACAGGGTTCAACCCCACCTCAGTGAACTGAGCAATGGCCCCAGTGTCAGTGCCCGCCTTTCAATGCGGCTGACGGCGCGGCCCGTTTTTGTTGCCCGGCCTAGCCGCGGCCAGTGAGAGGCCAAGCCCTCCCAAACTGGTCTTGGTGCTAGATGCATTATTAACTGGACACGGTGTTCCGTCAGTGCAGGGGATGCTGTGTATGTAATTAGATGTAACTCAGGTTTTCAGGAGGCTTCATGCAGTCAACTGAATGGCATGTGTTCGCCAGAAAACTGTCGAGAAGAAACTATCCGATGATAGGGAGCGAGCTTCGCTGATGTAGGTTTCTCTGAAAGCCAGCGTTTGTGCCGACACAAAGTATTTGTGTCGCCGGTGTGTCCGCTCGCGGCTCACTCTGTCCTACAAATCGGATCATGTCCGGACAAAGTTCGTAGCCGATGCCGAGCGTCCAGAACAGAAAGGTCCGGCTTCTGAACTTGTCACAGAGGAGCTTCCGCGGTCCAAATCCGTCGCTGACGGTGCGAGGGGACTTAGACAGGATTACAGCTCAGCTCTGGTGATTATACCGAGGTCCAGAGCTGCCGCCCTGCCTGGTCGCCCTGTGTGTACTTGTTTCGTGGAATGAAAGTTGAATATCCCGCAGCTGCACCGACGCCTGTGGGTGGTGCCACGCACTGAGTGTGGGGTGGTGGAAACCTGTCCAGTGCATTCGGGGAGCTCATACCGTCTCCAGGCATGGCTTCTGAGTCGCCCGGTCCGTGGCTGCTGGGTCATCCCGGGTTACCACCCACATGGATATGAACAGAACAGGAATAGGACCGGACAGCGGCGGAGCTAGGCGAAATATTCGGGGGGGCAGCCAGGGCGGAAACGTGAAGAACAAGTGTTTTCGTAGGGAAAATTGTACAAAATCTATAAAATTAGGTGAAATTTGACCGCCATGAAGGAGGTAGCCTATCTGCATTACCTCTCTCCCTTGGATCCGCCTCCGGAACCGGACTTAAACCGTGGAGATTTTCGAGCGCTGTGCTCACGTGGTGAGCGTGGAAATATCGCCCACAGCACCATCAACACCATCTGTTTAAAGTGCTCTTCTGGGGTCAATTTGCGCCTATAGCACCCCGCAGGGGAACTACTCAGAACTGCATATGTTCTGTTGTTGCAGGCTGATCCAGGGGAGGGGGCAAGTGACTCTTGCCTCCCCGCCCCCTGATCAACCCTCGACACCCCTGAAAGCTTGATGTCCCCCCCTGAAATTTCGCTGACCACCCCCAGGGTGCGAGTACTGGTGCCACGTGATATGATTTTTGGTTTCCACCTAATAGGCTTTTTCGCCCCCCTCCCCCATCGGAGATCATGGGTCCACCTGTCTGCTGTTATGTGTGGGGATCCGCCTTCTCTATGGTGGTTAGTAGGGCTGATAATCCCGGGACATTTTTGCAATCCCGGGATCCGGGATTCATCGACCCTCAATCCCGGGATATCCGGATCCCGGGCTTGGGCAATTTTTTCAATAAACATGTCGAAAACAAGTGTCTGCTTTAGATAACGTATGTGGCGTATTCTTAACAGCATAGTAAATATTTCCCGTTAAGGATAACCCATAGCATACTATTTACACCATGCGGAAAGTACATGAAAATTCATATGGACATCAAGCAGAATAAAATGTTCTGCTCCCAAACAAATAAAGACATATGAATGATATTGACAATATATATTTCTTGGTTATATTTCTAGTCATATTACAATAGAGGTATTTACCTATTGTGACCGGCCTATTGTGTCCTGGTCACACAAGTCACCTGCTACGATTGTACCACTTGAGGAAGCAAAGGGCATCAACGGCTTCGTCGCCGAGACTCGACCGTTCTTTAGTGACGATATTCCCGACAGTTGAAAACACACGTTCCGAGTCAACACTCGTAGGGACTATGTCCTTGAGCCAGCTGTAGGACAGAGCTATCATAACCGTTCTTCCAGAGGCTGGCAGGTTTTCCAACTCTTTCCTAATGGCCTTGGTCATAAGCGAAGGATTGGAGAGACTTAGCCTGGACGCGCTTGAACTGTGATCTGGCTCTTGAACTGTTGTCTTATCCTGTTGTCTTAGCCTGTTGAAGCATCGATTGAAGCGACTGTGCTGGCTGAGGATCATCAACGTCCATCGCTTCTGCATCTACAACTACTTCGGAAGCATGCATCTGCCCCAGGTCATTTTTAACATGTTAACTGGGGGCCAATTGCCCCCCGTCGGCCGAAATGACCCCACCCCAATGCCGGGAAATTGGCCCCAGTAAAAAGACAAGTCTTGCTTAACACTTAATAAAAAACTCACCTAACGATAATAAAACAGAATACCACCCGTTAATAATAAGTTTGTTGTATTGCTCGTCCCAAACCGACAATCCAGAAAAATTGTATTAAAAAACTACCATCAGTAGCCGTCTACTCCATCGTGAAAAACGTAAGCAAAGCAAGTATTTGCGGGAAATCCCGGCTTAGTGGCCTCAGCATTAATTTAACTAACCACAACGCAGGAAATAGCCTAAAACTAATCAAACATCGTTTTCTATCCGACCAGAGGCCCCCGCCAGCCAGTACCGTGGCACTTCATGATGCTCTCATTTCAGACATGGTCGGTTGTCAGCGCTCAGCTCGTTCGTGGATTAGGCGGGACACAGTGTAGTCAAAGGCGTCAGACTGGTTACTGGTGTGCCAGTTGAAGTGCTTAGCCCATTTATTATTATTGTGTTGGTAGCATATGTGAAATTTAAGTGAGATCGTTGCATTACTTTTTCTGTAAAGTTGATAGGGAGACCGGGGTCAACTGTAACAATTCTTACTTTTCTGCTTCAGAAGGGCAATGCTTTGTGCCAGAAAACTTTTCATCAGCCTTTTTCAGCAGCCTTGACATTTTGGCTATCTGGCAGATGTAGCACTATACCAGAATAAAAACATTGATTGGTCTTTGCTTGGCTAGTACATAGCTACATAACTTGGCTTTGAAATACTTCCTTCAATGTTACATTTGACCCCATCAAGGGTCAGTTGTGACACCCAGGGTCAATTGTATATATTAAAGCCATCGTCTGTTCTTTTCGATCCGATGCATGTCTCGTTAGGGTCGTTCAAAAAAATTTGTTTACTTCAGACTAGAGCTCAAACAGAGAAACTGACACAGTGTGAACTGTGAAGGATGCCAGGTATAATCTACCTACATGCAGAAGGAGAGCTTGGCTTATGCTTGTGTTTGAAGATTTCAGGCAGGTAAAATATTAAGCGTAAAACAATGCTGTAGCATGTTGTTATTCTATAATGCTTTTTATTACTATCAACGACGCTTTCCACGTTACTTTTATTGTTGAAACATCGGGATCCCGGGATTCAAAAAAATAATCCCGGGATTCAGATTAACCAATCCCGGATCCCGGGATCCTGATCCGGATTATCACCAGTGGTTAGCTTTGTAATTCGTGAACGCCAGCTCACATGAGCGCTGGGTTTCACGCAGAACCATCCATATGATCCATACCCTCTGTGTATAAGATGTCGGTGTGGGGTACACAATCCAGCCCGCGGTGGCTCGGCGTCGCCAATACCCGTTATCGCTAGACCAGCCAATGTAGCTTTTCTGGTGGTTTAATTCCTCCGGCGCCGCCAGCACAGCCAGTGGCGAGAGCTGCCGCCGGATTCGTGGAATCTCCATTCAGACCTGGCTGAAGTGGTTTTATCTCAGATTGGAGAAATGCGTTAAGTGGGTTCTGGGAACGGTGTTTTGCTGCGATGAAATTTTTGAGTCGAAGCGACTCGATGAGTGCATTGTCTTTCAAGTAAGCTTGCATTGTCTTTTGAGTAAGCTTCTCAGAAGGACCTCACGTAGAGCTTCGTTGTCGTTTAAGTGTCAAATAGCCGGTAGAAGTAGCGGTAGCTGTAGACAGGCAAAGGTACCTTGCACAGAACGCCTTATAAAAAGCCCTTAACTAAGTAAGACAATGGTTGCTTGGATCGTCTCAGTCGTCTGTGTTTATCGCAAGCAGTAAGAGTGCTGTTCAACTAGCTCCCCGCATAACGCCAGCTAGCGCATTGACGCTGGTGGTGATTACCCGTAAAGTGAGCCCCTGAAAATGGCGGAGAGTGCGTGTGAAAACAATGCTTCGAGTGTGCTTGATATCATGTGTGGGTCATAAAAGACAAAAGGCTTTGCATGTGAGTTTGTCAGTTTGTATCATTTCATCCTTTGCTTTAGAAATAGGCGTGCGGATTTGGCTGTAATCCGTTGTGTATTAATCCCTCAAGCCCATAAAAGTTGGATGCCCCATGTCTAGTCAGAACCTAAAAATCATAGAATTTCCGAGAGAGAGAGAGAGAGAGAGAGGAGAGAGAGAGAGGGGGAGAGAGAGAGAGAGAGAGAGAGAGAGAGAGAGAGAGAGAGAGAGAGCTCACTGGAAGACCTGTGTAAGCCAAGCTTAAAAACTGCAAGAACATCATCAGACTAAAATTGTGTTTCATATCCCTTGTATTTGTATTTGTTACTAATACTTCCACACATACGGTGGCTTTTCAAGCGCTGTCGTAATGGACGTCGTAATGGACGTGAAGTGAGGAAGACACTGGAAGGAGATGGTAAGGATTAGGATGGATGAGGGTGAAGGAAAGTGGGATACTATGTTGAACAACGATCAGGTTTTCACTACCGTACTCTTAAAAACTGTCATAACGAAACTGCCAGTTAAGAACATATGTTCACATACAAGTTTTTTACACAAGATCATATGACTATTCTAGGGCAAGACACAAAAGTTACCGGCCGTGAGGTCAGGTCAAGCTTAGGTTGGGTTAGTTCTGGTTCTAGCATAGTAAATATGCACATGAATCGACTCGCAGTAACAATATAAACGCAATGGTATCAAAATAAAATATTTATCGTCATTTCCTGCAAAGCTATTGACTCAAGTCTGAAAACCTGCTTCAGTAGCCCAGATGACCTCTCAGAGGTTGCAGGTTAAAAATTACAGCATGAACCTAGATAGAAGCCCAGGATACTACGATTTGGAGAATATGAAGGTATTTGCAGCTGTATCTACGCAAATATAGCCCAAAATCTTTTTTCCGATGCATTTTCAAGGGAGAGATATATGGCTCTGACTATTCCTGTATCTGAGAGAGATCTGTATCGGACCCTCGTTCATCGATATAAAAGAATGCCGGAATAAATTTTGCAGTACTCGATGGGCCAATTATGTGTTATATGTTTGAAAGCGGTAGATCAACCTTTTTTACTTATTTCACCGTAAACATTTTTGGAGGTTTAGTCACTTGACCTGCACTGGTGACCTGATCTTATGTGACCAAACCTTAACCCTCGCCCCACCGGGGGGCCATCGATGGCCCCCCTAAGGTTTTTCCGGGATAGCAGAAAAACAACGAGGCGCAGCACCGCGGTTGAGGGCTCTACCTCTCACTGCATCATTTTCCCATCATCCCTGAAATTTTTTACCCCGGGTCACCCAAGGTCAGGTCACCAGACGAGGTCAACCAAGGTCACCTCACTTCAACTTTAGAGCTCTGTAAGAGCTACATTTCAAAGTCGATCGATTTGAAACATCCTACACTTCATGACCCCTCCAGGGTCTACAAGGTGTATATCCGGGATTTTTTCGATTTCGTGCCCTAAGGTCAGGTCACGAGGCGGCCTCTCCCATTGGAAAATCATGGGGAAAACCTGTTTCATGATATAAAAGCCACAAAAATGATTGCAAATACTCAGACTGCTCAGAACAGCGTTTTTTGACACCCTTTCACGGATCCCAGGGGTTATATTTACCCTTTGAATTTTCCAAGGTCATCCAAGGTCACCAGAGGTCAAAAACAGTATTTTGACAATAACTTTTGACCTAATTAAGCTAGAGCGGTGAAACAAACACCATCGTGTTTGTCTTGTCACTGGCTTTTATTTGATATACGGCAAGGTCACTTTGTGACCTTTCGTGACCTCAGGTCATATTAGGTCACGAGGTGACCTCTGGAGGTCAAACCACTGGCGGGAGGTCTTTACGCTCCACATAGCGGAAAAAGTACTGGCAATTTCCTATCAAATGAACTTTACCAGGCCTCAATAGCTCTAATGACATAAGAGTTATGACCAGTTTGCTTAATCATTGCATATTTGAGTGAAAATAGCCGATCTTGACCTAATTTGACCTCTGGAGGTCAAACCATTGACCTGAGCACTAAAACATGCGAAGTAATTTCTTACTGAATTCACGCGAGCTTTCTATTGCACTTTGCAGATTTGCGCTAACGCCCATATTTTCGGAGTTAGAGGGGGGCCATCGATGCCCCCCGGTGGGGCGAAGGTGGCGCCGGACCCCCGGTGGGGCGCGGGTTAACACGCGCATTGACGGGGGCGAGTACCCGCCCCCTCGGCTTTTTCGGAGACAGTAGAAAAACGGCGGCGCGTAGCGCCGCCGTACTTGGTATACCTTTTTCCTCATCATTTTTACAACTTCTGTGAAAATTTTAAGGTTAGGTCATCTCAGGTCAGGTCACCAGTACAGGTCAAGTGACCCGACCTCAAAAAAAGTTTAAGATAGCATAAGTCGGAGCAGGGTGAACTTATCCGATTGAACCTCATATCACATAATGGCCCCACTGAGTTCTCTAACATATGTTCCGGTATTTTTTATATCGATAACCTAAGGTCAGGTATGAGGCATGGCCTCTCCATTGGAAATACATGGGAAAAACGGTTTTTACGGAATAACTCAGTAACGGATGGTGATAGAGCATTTATCTTAGCTGCATTAGACTCGCCTGGGCTTTGCGGTTCTAATGATATGCATTTTATATAATTTGACCCTGACCTGACCTCAGGTCAGGTAAAATCCTTGATTTGACCTAGCAAGGTCAAATTATATATCATTCGATTCGGCTTGCTAAGAGGGTTCATATAGTTCAAGTCGTTTTGCTCTATCTTTACTTGTTCAGATGTAATGCCAGAAAAACTGAATTTTACATGTTATCCCTATGACGGGCATGTTTTGACCTCTCGTGACCTTAAATGTGACCTGACAAAAAATGGTTCAAATGTTTTCGATGGAGAAGTGGATGGGCAGCCCCAACGCCGTTTACCGTTTTTCGCTACCTACCGTGGTTCTCGAGATCTTAGGGGGGTGGGTATCCGCCCCCCGTCAATGCGAAGGTGGCTCAGACCCCGTCAATGCGCGTGTTAAGATTTTGAGTAAATTTGCGGAATTTATTAAGTATAAGGTGTGCCAAGTACGGCGTTGCTTCGCACAGCCGTTTTTTTCGTGCCACCCGAAAAAAACCTGAGGGGGTTGTTCAAACACTCCCCACCGGGACGAGGGTTAATGATCCGTCAGCCACGGCGTTGCCATACGTTACGCGTGGACATAAAAACGTTTCATGGGGAAGAGGAATAAAATCCCGAAAATACGCGTTACGAAATTTATGTAATGCCTCTTATTGATATCGCTAGGGGAGCAATGTCCAGTGGTGGATTTAGACGGTTTGTTTTAAGGGAGGGGCGTAGGCAGGGCAAAACAAGTTTTTTTTCAGAATATTCAAGAATTTTGTACGATATTTTACTGTATGTAAATACCTATTTGCTGCCTTTGGAACCGCCGGAGAAAAAAAAACACTTGGACAAGTGGCATCTTAAATCGTATCAGGCAGCGAAAGGCGGTGCTAGATAGCTCGTTTTGATATCTATCGAAATTGGCAGGTCAAGGTCAGGCCTGCCTAGGTCATAATTCGAACCACAATCGCAAACCAAACACGATGGCGTCAAAATTAACGCTCTATCGCCACGAAATTATCTAACTTAAATTTAAACCCACTTACAACGAAGAGGTCATGGCCCTGACATGACCCACGTTTTCGATATAAACCCCGACGACCACTGATTTTTGTAGGTACTCGATGACCTTTTATGTGATAGGAATTTCATATTGATGACATAAATTTACCTACTCTTACTGCTGCGCTCCCTTGATATTTGTTAGCTGATTTTTTCCTTGACCTGGACTGGTGACCTGACCTTTTCTTGAATTGCTATTTTCAGAACTTGCAAAAAGACCAGGTTACAGGTATAGGTACCAAAACGCTGTGCACCGCTGCTTGTTGGCTATATGTGATAACATTAAGAGAGATGGAGAGAGGTTATCCGCATACCGTCTGGCGTGATATAAGGCACTTACGCCCACCGTCCAGCGTGTGTAAGGCACCTACGCCCGCCGTCCAGCGTGTGTAAGGCACTTGCGCCCGCCGTCCAGCGTGTGTAAGGCACTTACGCCCGCCGTCCAGTGTGGGTAAGGCACCTACGCCCGCCGTCCAGCGTGTGTAACGCACTTACATCCGCTGTCCAGTCTGTGTAAGGCACTTCGCCCACCGTCCAGCCTGTGTAAGGCACTTAGCGCGTACGATTATTATTGCTTACGAACATTATCACGTACGAAGATTAGCGCGTACGAACATTGGCTCTGACGAACATAAGCATCTACGTACGAGCAGTAGGCATACGAGCATCTCTTTACGAACACTAGGCATCCGAACATCTGGGTTCACGAATGTTTGTCCTGGAACCGTTGGATCCAATCTCCAATCTACTAATGATTTACCGAGTATGCAACAGTGCACAGCCCCGACTCAACAAAAACACTCGCACGCACATCCGCGCAGCCTGAACAACCAAGACTCGTTCAGAACAATGCAAACTGATCTCGCTGTATCAAAGCAACAACAAAGCCTTCTCAGCTCTCTGCCTTGGGTGAAGAGCTCAGCAAATATACTGTGAGTTTTATTGTTGCCATTTTTCAACAGAAAAATGTCTGATTTGCAAATAATGTTCACTAGCCCTTCAGCCGTCGGTATTCTGGCATGTGTGAGTTTAAGCAATATTGATGTGTCATCCGCCTTCGTGTCTGGATGCTGTGTGAGAGGGACTGTTTTAATATTTTTTCTGGGATGATGTTGCTGGCATCCAGTTTTCATTTGGTGCATAATTGGCTCCCAGTTAATGTTTCTGACGATGGACTGCACCAACACATTTTTTCATAGGTCTACGTGAGTAATAGGAAGAAGCTGCAAAATACCCATATAGAGTCAAAATTATTGTGGGGACACATTCCCCATGATTGGCAAGTTTGCGGGGATGCGTCCCCCCCCCACATGTCGACGCTCATGGGTAGACGCTCATTGGTATTAGTGCTATATATATATTCTGTTTTTAGTAAACCATGTTTCTCGGCGATTTAATCAGAGTTGTTTTGCCGAAATAACAGCCAGCGGGGTGGCAAAGCAATAGAAAGTCACAAGACTAGCCTTGTGATTCAGTGGGACGCCGCAGCCTGTTCGCATTGCAGCGTGGCGTTCCAATTTCCACTTCGACGGGGTAAACTGCAGACGGAGGCTACTCTCGCTGACTCACAGCAGAGCCAAAGTCACCGAAGCACACCAAAGTCCCAAACACAGACACCCACGAGTGTGACGCACACAGAGTCCGGACATTTGATTCTGACTCGATGCAAAACTGGATGGTTGTCTGTTTAGTTCGATTTGTGCTCTGTGTGATGTCAGGGGCATATGGATCTTACAGCCGGACTCGACGTCTGCTCTGATCTGGAAATGATCGAACCTGGAACGGTCGCAAGCAGAATCGGCTCCAGCATCAATCTAGATTCTATCACTAACCCGCGTTATCCGCTAAACCCTGTAACCCTGCACACAGCGACTATGGCGCTATTCTTTGAACTGGGCGTGAAATGCATTTGCGCCGGCACCGGCGGCGCGCCGCCGCGGCGCGGTCGTGATTTATCGTTGCTCGGCACTGACGGGTGATAAACGCGTTTCGCTGAGGCGGTCGGGCCGCGGCGGCCTCCGCGAGACTAGTGGCTGCAATGTGCCTGGCTACATCTTAAGCGTTACCCTACTGTGCAGGGTCACGTGATGACCTTTGCTGTGCTAGCATCGTGCAGCGGGATGAGTCATTGCGCCTTTTTTGTATCCGACTTGCGTTGGATTTTCCTCTAACATGAATATGGATTTCGTCTTAAACTGAAGCAATTCGTCAACCCCTCCCCCCCAAATCGTGTTTTACATCATATGTTTTGTGTCTGGGTAAGTGTTTTTAACGTCCCAAAAAAATATGTTGTTCAAAGTTCCTGCACGTGACTTAAAATCGAGTCATCCCTCTCCTCGCTACCATGTTCGCCGTGTTATGAAGCTCGGTGGCGACTGGACGGGCCCTCCGTACCCCGCTGGAGCGGGCGGTGCGGCGGCGGGCCCGACCTGCCCCAACACCGGACGCCGCCCGCCGCGTCGCGCTTCAGTGCTTGAGCGCGTGCCAAGACGGCGGCCCCCGCGCCCCTGCCTCTGCGTCCGGTTACCGACATGTTGCGCGGCCCATCAGACGTGTTGCACGACCGTCGAGTGCAATGCCGCCCGCATGACTGTGTTGCACAGCAAAAGGGCAGTATAATCCGCAGGCCCGTGTTGCAGACTCGCGGGCTGCGTTTCAATTCGTCGGTGAAATTATACAAATGTAGCTTGAGGCTGCAGAAGAGTTTTGCACAGTCTGTCTGACTCGGAGGGTAGCGCGCGTTGCAGGGGAGTGTTGCAGGCGGGGAGGATGTATGCGAGGACTGTGATGTATCGGTTGCATCGAGGGGTGTGTGGCGTTCGACTGCAGATGAGTTCTGCATGAGTGCAAGCATCGTTGCAAGATGTTTGGCGGTGTGTGTGTGAGAAATGTCGAACCTCTGGAATGGTTCTGGAATGTCGCTCTGTTGCCGTAATATTCAGTCACGTGCTCGGCTGCAGAATATCGCTCAGTCTCTGTGACTGCCAGTCACATGCTCGGCTGCGGAATGTCGCTCAGTCACTGTGACTGCCAGTCACGTGTTCGACTGCGGAATGTCGCTCAGTCGCAGTGAATTCCAGTCACATGCTCGGCTGCCGAATATCGCTCAGTCACTGTGACTGCCAGTCACGTGCTCGGCTGCGCGTAAGAACGTCGACGGCATGACCTCACTCACTCGGCTCCAGGTGAAACCGGACTCCTGACCAGTGGACTGGGCCGGTGCTCGGGTCACGGCACGGTGCTGCGCCAGGTTTTGTGACGGTGCGCCGCTTTCGCCACGCCACCGCGCCGGGTATGTATCAGATGGCCGGGCCGCTTCTTTGGCGCGGTAAAAACTGGTCACGGAGGAGACGGGTGGACGTGGGCGGAGGTCGGACCCCGCCCGCTGAGAGGTGTCCGCCCGCAGTTACTCCACTTCTGCTCAGCGCAGGTGACTGTATCGCTGACCAACACGCGTGGCGCATGCTGCAGGCTAGTTTCAAATGTCAGGAAGATAAGCAATGAAGCATCATGTGGGTCGACTTTGAACTTAGCGTTTGGCCGCTTGTGTAAGCCGTTCCGTTCCAGTGTTTTTCATTGTCCGGTGTATGTTACGATTCTGATCGGGCAGGTTGTTGCACCATACAGGTTTTATTTGTTCTTATAGCATCGTACAAATGAAGGTAATTATAACGGCGGCTTCGAGGCGATAGAACCGGTCTGCCGCCAGTCCACCATGCGCTTTGTGGCGTTAGCCTCTTTGTAAGCAAAGCCGTCCATTTGACCTCCTTGCACTGAAACACGTTGGCCGTCCGGAGGCCAAAAAGTTTGGTGTTGAGTGCAAATTGAGATGGAATCAGTATCAGCTCCAAGGAGTTGCAAGCCCAAGAAAGTGAAATAAGTGTTCTGATAAACAGAGCGGCTTAACGAAGACGGAACTCTACAGGTTGCCTGTTGTGCCAACATATGCAGAGCTATTTTACAGCAATGACTTCAGTCTCTGTGGACCGTCGCTAGTAAAAGCTGTACCCAAGGCAGCGAAACGGATTGTAGCCCAAATAACCTAATCGCTATTCAGACCGATGTGGTGAGCTTTTGTTCTTGTCTAGATCGGCATTTCCTGCGACCCGCAGTAGGCCATATGTGGTGAGAACGGCGTGGATAGCGTTGATGACCACACACGGTTGTGACTCGGCCGAAGGAGACGCCTGGTTGATGCCGCGCCGCCGCCGGGACGCCCGGTTTATTTGTGCGGCGGTTTTTCGTGCAGCCAGTCTGGCGGGTGTGAGCCGGGCGGACCGGCCGCCTGCTTGTACAGCCAACAGCCGGGCCGCAGATTGATCGGCGGCCTGCCCGCAGGCTAATCAGCCCGACGGCCGCGTCCTGATCGCATCACCGCCGCTTGTAACGAGACCGGGCCAACTGCCGGGCGGCGCCGGGCATGTGGCAGAGGGCGCGCTGCCGGGCTTGTGGCGGGGGGCTGCCGGGCATGTGGCAGAGGGAGGATGCCGGGCATGTGGTGGGGGGCTGCCGGGCATGTGGCAGAGAGCGGGTACCGGGCATGTGGCAGAGGGAGGGTGCCGGGCATGTGGCGAGGGGCGCTGCCGGGCTTGTGGCGGGGGCTGCCGGGCATGTGGAGAGGAGGATGCCGGGCATGTGGTGGGGGGCCGGGCATGTGGCAGAGAGCGGGTACCGGGCATGTGGCAGAGGGAGGGTGCCGGGCATGTGGCAGAGGGAGGGTGCCGGGTTTGTGGCAGAGTGGTGCATTGCCAAGGAAGTTAGTCATCACCAGTGATCACTATATGTATCTATTACATACATGTATCGCTGTTCAGAATGAGCATAATCAGCGCAGATTGTGATCAATAAGCACTGAGCGAACTCTGATGTAGACGGTAACATTTCACGGTGATAGGCAATGATGCAGGCAATCGCAGATCCCGAGCCAGCAGCAACGAACGCCGAAGAAATATTATTAAAACGCGTCAGTAAAGGTCAGAGTGAGACCTGCTGGATATCGCGGACTAGCGCAGCCTTTGCGGCCTTTCTGGGAAGGCGACGTCAGTGACTTGAGGTCAGCCTGAGTTACGGCTACCCCACTGATGGATGTGGCGTTGCTGGCGGCTGATGTCACCGCGGGCGCGGTGCCAGTGACGCGACGGCCGCGATTGGGCCGCCGGTGCAGCGTCGTCAGCGGAGAAGCCGCTCTCCGTGTGATGGAGCCGCGCGTCGGCCGCGACGCGTTCGACGCCGCGGACCGCCAGCCTGCCGCCGATGGTTGACTGACCGCCCAGCAGACACTGGGTGAGTGGGTGGGCGTAGATCCGAAGGTCAATCACTCAACGCTGAGCTAATGTCAAGCCGAAGGTGAACACCTTTCTACTTCAACAGCGACGGCGGCCGGCTGCCGGGTTTTTGTGCCGCCTGGGAGGCATGCGTGCTGGTATTGTCTGAGAGCGTGGCTCCGCTGACGTGACGCCGCCTCTCGTGTCGTCACGCGGCATAAACGCCGCTCGGCGTGACGGTTGTTTGCGGCGGCACGTCGTCGCCGCCGCGGTGTCCGACCGTCCGCCGTCTGCGGCGCTGGCCTGGTCCGGCTAGCCCGCCGGTGACAGACGACGGCTCCTGCTGACAAACTGCGGCGGCAGTCCGCTGGGGACCGCTGTAGCGGCGACGAGCGACGCACACGCACACCCAGAGGTGGTCCCACGCCCCCCTGTTGGATATTGGGATGTTACAACAGCGGATGCGAGTCGAGGCACTTATGCGCTATGCTTAAAGGGAATGCGCCACCTTCATACTGTGATTTAAAGTGAGATAGCCATGTGATAGAGCATGCCGAGGACCCTCTTCGTGGATGTCTCATTTGCCCCAGAACGTACCGTTCACGGAGAAAAAAGGCATACACTCGCCGCCTACCAACCCCGTCCTCCCCGGCTGTTTACGTGCTATGAGGCGATCCTAGGAAAGTGACGTCATCCTCAAGCCCCGCTGCGCGGACAAACCTTTCTTGCTTGGACATCTTTAAAACCCATGCGCATAAACATGAATGAAGTCCTGTCGATTATGAATGCACATAAGTTTCGTTATTAACTAGCTCGACCAAGCAAATATGTTTAATTATATCAAGCAAAATAAAGAAATCTACAATTGTCTCTTTGGTTCGCAAAGAAATCTCTTTTAGCCAAAAATGGTTCACTTATATTTGTATTTATTTTTGGCGCAAATCAAACAGGTCGGACCTGGCACAAAGCATTACCAGCTCATATGCCGAGTTGGCGTCACCGTAATGCGACAACTGTTTATTGCAAACAGAGGAAGATCAAATAAAGCGAAACGTCTAGCTTATTAGTAATTTTTCAGCAGAATTGTGGCCTCATCCATTATTCTCAACACAGATTGCCCCGAAAACCACAACAGTCTGGAATTGCGCGAAAGTGCCACACTCCATTTAACGATGAATTTTGAGTCCGCAAGCTCTGATCATGCTTTCTTCGGAGTATTGTTTTGTAAATTATCCTCCCAACGTCTGGTTTCAAACCGACTTCAAACATGCTGGCAGAAATTTGCAATATGAAATGTGTGGGCATTGAACTAGCGCTTTGTCGATTTTCCTGAACGTTTCAAAGCCAACCCAACATATTTCCCATGTCACCCATTGTTGATGATTGGTTTCACTCTGAATTTGTGTCCGGGGTCGCTACGGCTGTGTATGTGCATGGAACGAGGCTTTTGTGGCAGCCATTAATCCCTAAATGTTTCTATTGTCGCGCAGGGCGGTACTGCACCTGACAATAGCCTTAAGTCGACAACACCTGGCATGAAACGTAATGTCTGGCCTTTTTAAGCGATTCGTGTCTTACTGTGCTATTTATTACTATGAAAACCAGCCGAGAACAGTTGTTGACATTTGGAAGAGAAATAGTGAGATGTGTATTTTTAACTGATGTTAAAACAACATTTCCCATTGGCGAAGACCGGTGCCCCCGTCGTATGTAGGTTTGCAGGATGCAGCTGCGGGTTTTTCTGTTCGTTGGGTGTGAGGGTGCTCCATTCGCTCTGAGCCTTATTTCTACGCACTGTCGAGGATACCGCGCGCATTGTGCCTTTTTCAGCCGGTGTCAATGGATTTTGTGATTGGCCACTGGCGCCGATCATTGCTGCCAGAGTTGCCGGTTTTGAGCCAGCTTCTTCAATGTCGTTGCGTCTTTGTCTTTGGCTCCATGATTTTCCGGTTTGCCATTTTCAAGATTTTATGTGCGTTTTCCTTGGCAGCTGACCTGAAACAGTGTTTGGTTGGCCTTTTTTATATATCTGCTCTTTTTTCGGGGTCTTTTGCCATTAGCTGCGTCGCATGTGTCTAAGTCGCGTGTGTCTAAGCAGATAAATATGTGACCAGCCCAATGAACCACTTAACCAGCCAACGCTTAGATGCTCGATGGATAACAGCTGCGTCCCTACATAAGCTCCGTCTATATCTGGGGATATGCCTTATCTGTTGATTTCAAGCTCATGTTGATCTGTTGATTCCGATGTTTTCGCAGGATCTTCATTTTCTTGGCATTGCACAGTGGTCGGAAATGGCCTCACGGATGGCCACCGAGGTTTTTGTTCATGTTCATTCTGCTACAGCGCTGAAACGGCCAAACCGATTCACCCCAAATTTTCAGTAGATCATGCTATATCAATTGCAATGGGAGATGTGTACTTAAGTTGATTCAACTAACACCCGCACTGGAGAGGGGTCTGACACGAACGCGCACTGTAGGGGGGCGTGGTAGGCCCCCTCTAAGATCTCGGAAACTAAAAGACACAGAAAAACTCTGTCTGGAGGGTGGGTGAGGGCTATGGTGATCTACATCTTGACCAATTTGTATTGACCTAGGTCAATATCTTCAAGGTCAAACGATGTCATAAACGTCAAATATTGGCCATGCTGGGGACCTATTGGGAAATACCGATATTAAGCGGGAAAATGACGGGAATAAGCTAAAAGCAGACCAGGGTCATAGAGGGAAGGTCGCAAAAAAGCTTTGCTACAATTTTGGGGTCAAGGTCATCCAAGGTCATTGACCTATGAGGTCACAATATGATGATGTACCGATAATGTACACTTTGACTAACACTTTTGCCAGTGTTTGGTGGCAAATGACGATTGACCTTTAAAAATGACCTTTGACCTTGATCTTTATATTCAGGTACCTGAACTATGACTTCATAGAATAATACACCTCCGATCGGGTAACGCTATTTGACCAGAAGCGCTGCGGTCAATGACCTTGAAAATTCTGATATGACCTTGACCTGTGACATTCAACCTTGACCTATACCTTCCTGTGAGGTGACCTTGGCATATTATCCCGGTTATATGACGTTATGACGTCACCACTCGGTATCCAATGCAAGCCAATTGGTCCTACCGCGTGATTGTGGCAATCTCAAAATGCAGGTCCGACTTTGAAAGCCTATACCTCACAAAATTTTCGGCCGATTTTTTTAGACATCCTCACCAATCGATGCGCCGTTAAATTCTCTCGAATGTAGCCAAATATCGTTTTTCGGCTCTACGAGCTGTTCTTACGCCACCTCGGAAACAGGTGAGGGAGCCTCCGGGGTCCCCCTCTAGTGCGCGTGTTAAGTAAATTAATTGACCTAACCCGACCCCTAATGACCTGGTCAGGTGTGCTGGCTCCGCATGCAAAAGGGCATACCCAGCCTCTTCTCAGACTAATCGTCTAATCGGGCTAAATCAAAATACATATTGCCATGCGGAATGAATTATATTGCCACCTGAGTGAAATGAGTTTGTGAGCTGCTTACCATTTGTTACTCTCGTTAAAATTGATGTTCCCAGAAGTCACAAAAGGTCACATTGAATGTTCGCACGATAATATGGGTTTCTTTCATTTCATATATTCAGACGACAGGAAGATCAAGACAGCAGTTATCAGTGTACCCCTCTCATCATAGCATGTCGAATCATGTGCAATATGATCATGGTTTATGCATGGGCGACCTTGACCAGGGGTGATTCTGGGTAGGGTCAAGAAAACCTATGAGCTTACAATGAAGATAATGTGCATAAAGGCGAGCAATACGACATGAGACGCACCTGATAAGTGTCCCCCGCACCTCGCGGGCGGCCGGCGGGCCGCGGCGAGCCACGGAGGCGCCGGGTGGCGGGCGGGCGGACGGCTCCGGGCGGCGGGCGGCCCGGTACAATTTACACTGTGGACAATTTTGCGCACATTTGCGCACTTAGCTCTCTTCAGGCCATGACGGAGAATTACTTTACCTATGTTTCCACCAAAAAGCTAATTGGTAGAAACGTAACTTTTTTTGTTTGTCTATTCAAATTCAGCAACTAGTTTGTAACGTGGATTTGTGAAAGGGTCAATTAAAACACAGATTATATACCTTTATTAAAATTCAAATATACACATAACGCTACTAATCTTAAAGCCGAAATTATGAGGAACATTTTGATATCAATTATTTCTAGTCTGACTCAGTTTTGACGTTTATTATTCAAAGTTAAAAAATCGGATGTAGCAGACGCATCGAGTACCTTACTTCTGGATTTCATCATCACCTTACTTTGATGAGTAATGAATGCATCTTTCAACCAAATTAGCTTGATAATAGTGGTCATTCAGAACACTCTGAACAATTTTCTTCACAGCGGCAGCCATAAAACCCTTAAATTCCAAAATCCGAAAAACGGCCCCGTGGCCACCCACGACAGCGTTTCCAACCACAGTGCATTGGTGAGGTGGACCACGGTAGCGGAGAGGTGTGGGGCTGGCCAGTGGCATATTATTAGAGCACTAAGCTCTGGATACGTCCAGGGCAGTGAAAGTGGCAATAACCAGCCTGGAAAGTGGCCGTATTCAAAGATTCAGTGCGTTTCATTGTATTGGGTTGTGTTTTCGGGCAGTTTTATTGCCGAGCGGAGTGGTGCGTCCGCAGACCTCCCTCGTAGCAGAAACATTGACATACAACCCGGCAAGACCAAGCCCGTCCTTGTAACTCTGCAGCTTACAACTCTGCGAGTAACTGGCATAAGGAAATGACATTGGTATCATCAGGCGGGTGCACCATTTTAATTAACAGCATTAAACTTTCAAGCAAGACCGTCGCGCTGCATACCAGGCGTTTGCATTTCCCAGAAACCTTGCAACAAATGCAGCACTCAGTTTGAATAAAGATATTGGAGAGCCTCATCGTTTTAAAAACGAAAATTTTGTAGTGAGTAGAAGCAGTACCGTTCCACCAACTTCCACGTTCCGCACAGGATCACCAATGGTTCACTGGGAGGGCTTGTGCGCGGCCTTTGCCTTCTTTGAGGCAGCCCATCGGTCTCGTTGTGCCTGCCGTAGATTTGCCACATCACGGCGCGGAAGTGGAGTGGGCATCATAGATGGCTGTCACGCAGCCGACCCGGTTTCAAGGCCCGGCGGCTTCACTGAACAAGGAGCATCCTGGCTAGAGCCATCGCACACCAGCGTGGAAGACGCTGAGCTGGTGGACCTCGCCGAAAATACTTTGAGGCTCTAACCAAGGTATGGCTTAACCTGGAGGCAGCTAACGAATAGCCGACGTTTTCAAAAGGAGAAGGGCAGGTGAGTTCTGAGATAGAACTGTTTTGATACGTCTCCTACCTACAGGATTTTCAATGGAAAGGAATGGACATTTGGTTTCCACTATCGCTTCCTTTTTATGTCGCTGCATGATGCATTTGGAACTTAAAATTTATTTATCATCAATACATCAGTACAATTATCATCTCAATACATACATACAAGGCCCTTCTTACATACATACAACGGTTCTTCACTCATAGCGCCCTTGCGAGGGGCCAGCAGCTGCGCCGGCAGGCGTTTCTTTTGATTGCTTAACATCGGCCCAAGGTGGGGCGATGGCCCGCACATTGGATCCGCCCCTGGCCCGGAAAGAGCCGCCGCCCCGGTAGCTCAGTTGGTAGAGCGTTGGGCTCCGGCCCGCTGCTCAGAAGCATGCAGTGGCAGTGCATGTCCAGGCTTGGGATCGGTTCCCCTGAGACGCCCCGGCGCTCAATAGTTTACCCGACGTACAGGTCGGCTGGCAACTGACTGGTGAGAGGGTGACCTGAGCGGGGCGGCCGTCCCTGTGCTTTGTGGGACGTTAAACTTTGGCTTCTAAATCACCCTTCATTGTGGGAGTTGCTCGTTCGGGTGGTGGGGTCGGGGTCTCCGTGACAAGTCCATTGATGACTTTAGTGAGACTCCGACTCCAACAGTCGAACTGAGAACAACTTGGATAAAATTTATAAAAAAAGAGAAAAAAAGAAATACATCAGCCATTACTGAAAAATCCTATTTCCATTTTGTGTGGAAAAATATTTGGAAATGAGAGTTGCCGCCGTCTTGGGATTGCACTTGCAGTAAAAGCCCAGTGGTAACGCTGGTGGCCGAGCTGAGGGCTGCTTCAATAAAAGGTGAGCCCAAGTCGTAGGTTGAGCGATCCCGGGTCGTTTCTGTGATGACGGTCAGAACCTCTTTGATAGAACCTACTGCTGATGCGTGGCTGGCAGTACAGCGCTTCCCCAGGGTGGCACCCTCACATCTGCTAACGTTTGACTTCAGACCAATTTTGGGTAGGGCGGAACATATCCCAAGAAGTAGCCCATTTGACCGTTACCGTCGGAGCAGCACTGGTGGCGTCGTCGAGGTACCACACGTTGAACGGGGATTGTACAGCGCGCACAGGAATTCACAGCTAGCGCGAAGACAACGGGGCCGGGAGGTTCGCCTTGCTGGACCCCGCTGGCCCACAGTATCGTTTGTTCGCCTAGATGTGAAGGAGTGTTGGGACACTGTATGCCTGACACATCAGATGATAGATGTCAGGACACCGTGGCCGAATACTGGTCGGGAGGACTTCTCTTCTCGTCTTATTTCATTGAATGCGTTATGGGCGTCTAGTTTTACGATGACGAAGGGAGTTGAGCCTTTGGACTTGGCTGAAATGTGCTCACCTGCTGCGCGGGCCGCCCCCTCGCAGCCTGAGTCCGAGCTGGAGGAGCCTAAAATCCGACCACCCGGCCTCCCGGCACTGGCAACGGACCGGCCGCTTCCTGTAGAAGAGCGGGTTGCGCCGCTCCGGCACCCCCGTCGGCGCCGGCCGCTGGCGGTGCTGGCGCCGGCGCCCGGTACGGCCCGGGGCCTGTCGCGGGGCGCCGGACACCGTGGCATGTGGCGCCACCCGCCTTTGAAAACAAATTCAGTTTCAAGAAAAGCGCCCACGCGTGATCCAGACCCGGCCAGATCATATTACACCTTTTGGCAATGACCCATCGAATGCTATCCATACATCGACCGGGTAAAGGCGCGGGGAGGTAATTTATAAATAATCTGAGTTGTCTTTGAAAGTATATTCCGTGCACAGGCGGTCTTCCCCATGCCGGTGGCACCGCACATACCACATAGCGCGGCGACATGGGCAGGTAGAATACGCGCAACGGGATTCGAAAACCACCGGAATTAGGCACTAGAATGAAGTTTGTACCCACATGAAAGCGAACGCGCAACGGGAAACAGGATCACTGAAGGGGTCACGCAGGACGTCCCCCTACAAGCAAGCTCAGAGACAGGCACAGATACGGTAGGAGTGTTCAAATGAGTCGCAGCTCGGTCTCGACGACAAGAGCCAAATCGCAGGAATCGTCACAGATGACATCTGGCCACAGCCTCGAGGGCGCGTATGACACGCTACCGCGGTCCACGAATGTATCCTCGACAGGCACAGCTTCGCCGGCGGCCCATGTCACCAATCGTGACATCGTCGACGCCCGCCGTAGCCGCTGACGTTGTCAGCCCTATCCTCAGGGAGTGGGTTGAGAACCCCGACCCCCTAGTGCAGCTCGCAGAATGCTTGACAACCGCCGCTGCGTCAGGGGAGCCCCCGACTCCCTCCAGCACGAATACCGCGGCTCGGCTAGGGGGGGGGCATCACCTATAATAGCGTCGTGGCTGGACTACTCCGGGCTATCTCCTCTCGTAACCATGACAACGGAGACGGCGCGCCCGGGAAGAAGGGGAGACGAGGAGGGCCGCCGGCAACCAGGCATGGAAGGGTCGAGGCAGACGAGTGAGTGGAGCCACAGTTTGGCTCTACTGTATGCCACGCCTTATCCGCATACCGCGCGTCAGTACAGCTGTCTGTGAGCTTCAACCACATTCCCTGGCAGCGCTGCACGTCTCGAGCTACACAGCAGAGCGGCACTGGTTCGGGTCAAACCGCAAACAGCTCGCCATACAAAGGCTCCTTTAGCCTGGCCGAGCTCTACCAGCTTACCATGCAAGGCTCCATCAGCCTGGCCAATCGGCCAGGCTGGCTCGAGCTCCAGCAGCGTGCCATAGAAAAGCTCCATCAGCCTGGCCAAGCTCCAAAAAGCTCGCCCCTTACTGAGCCCAAGCAACTCGTCACAGAACGGCTCCAGCAATCTGACCGAGCTCCAGCAGCTCGCCACATATCGGCTCCAGCAGCCTGACCAAGCTTCAGCAGCTCGCAACATAGCGGCTCCATCAGCCTGACCGAGCTTCAGCAGCTCGCCATACAAAGGCTCCAGCAACCTGACCGAGCTCTAGCAGCTCGCAACATAGCGGCTCACACAAGCCCCAGAGGCCTTGTGCAACCAGGCATCAGCCGGTAGAGTTACGCCAACTGTCATGCAAAGAAACTACGCCACCGTGGACATGTCCAACAGCACACAACCGTACATGTAACGGACCAGCAGCCTCCATACATGATACAGCAGGACTGACCTGGGCTGCGTTCTTTGAATTATTCCGAGGTGGAATTCCAGGGGTTGTGACGTGATATTCCCCGGATTTCAGCTGTGGAACGTTCTTGACCGAGGCCGGAATGCGGTGGAAATGGCGAGGTGCGACAGTCTCATTATTTATTTTTACTTTTGCGCGCAAAAATCTTTCATTTACCTCCGTTTATAAGTTATTATTATTGGCCGATTATCCTAAAAAACATAGTGGACCTAACAAGCAGATAAATACTCAAAATCTACGAACTTACTGTTACGAAATCTATCCATGGGCGCCGCCATCTTGAGCGGGACTGTTTTTTTCTATTCCCACCGTTCCGCGCGGAATGGAGGGAATATTCCACGTGGAATCCCGGGCAAAGTTTCAAAGAATGGCTGTGACGTCACTGTTCCCGGAATGCCAGGCTGGAATATTTCAAAGAACGTACCCCTATTCCCACCGTTCCGCGCGGATTGGCGGGAATATTTCACGTGGAATCCCGGGAAAAGTTTCAAAGAACGGCTGTGACGCCACTGTTCCCGGAATTCCCGGCTGAAATATTTCAAAGAACGCACCCCTGGTTGTTCCATAGAGAAGGTGCGTCGTCGTATGTGTTTGCAGGAGCAGGAGTGTGGTGTGCCCTATCTACCCCACCCCGCCGTTTGTGACACTGCGCGGTGTCGATTCTCCCCCGGTCCCCTCCCTCGGTCTAGTCCCCTCTCCTGCCCCGCCCCCCTACCCCGTGGCTCACGCGTCGCTAACGCCAAATTAACGCTAATTATTATCTCGGCTTTGGCGAGCACAGTCAGGCACGTCGGCAGGTACTCTGATATTGGTGAAGACAGTGGGGGATGTAGCAAACGACGGCCGGCTTCGTCGTTCTGGATGTACGGTGCCGGAGGTGAAGGGGGAGAACTGCGTCAAGGCTAGCTGAAGAGTCATTTGGCATGGTGTCAGTAGCCTGGTGTGGTTCTTCCGCGTGACTCTGAGCGCGGGAGGGCCGACGTCGCAGGGTGGAGGCGGGAGTGTCTCGTCTTCTGGGGCTGGCGGGTGTTTTTCGCTCAGGGCCCCGACGACCTCTCAAGTTGGCTCTACAAGGGTGTCGTTAGCCGTAAAGTCTCGAAGTGCAGCACTAATGTCGCCGTCAGCAAGTTTTGCGCGCACCTGCCGTGTGATTGCGTCATAACCGTTATCCTCCATGTTTTCAACAGCTTTTCTTCTGCAGTCACTTGATATTTTAAAATGTTCATGCCGTCGAGTTGCTTCTTGATCATGGTAGCCGTGGATAACCGTGAGGTCTTGGGTGATATGATAGGGGTGCGGAGAACAGCGGTTGCAAAGGTTAATTAAAAGTTGTCACCATGAGGGGGTGCATTTGGTCGAAACTGCCTCGCTAATGCTTTATTATAGGTCATCAACCCCTGCCGAGCGTGCACCTTTCGGAATTCTTGCAATTACCACAGATACGCGCTTGATAGCAGAGCACTGCGTTGTATGTTGGAGCGGAGTCGTGAGGAGGCACCTGAGAATGGGCAGCCAATTCGAATAATATATGATATGACCTTCGAATCAGGTCAACTCTAGGATTTGACCTCACCTGAGGTCAGTTCAAGGTCAAATTAGGTCACAATGCATATCATTAATAGCGCAAGGATGAGGTCAACCCAATGCCCTTTAAATAAATGCTCTGCCACGATCTGTTGCTATGTTATTCAGTTTAAACCATTTTCCCATGTATTTCTGATGGAGAGGTCATGGCTTCTAGGTCATCGGTATGAAAAATTACCGTAATATATTTTGTAGAACTCGATGGGTCCATTATGTGATATGAGTGTCAATCGGATAGATTCGCCCTGTTCTGACCTATGCTATATTAAAATTTTTAGATGAGTTTACTTGACCTGCACTGGTAGCCTGACCTGAGATGACTCAACCTTAAAATTTGCCTAAAGCTGCAAAAATTATCATATAAAAGGAATACGAAGTACGGTGGTGCTGCGTGCCCCAGTCAGTGACGGATCCAAGGGGGGCCCAGGGGGCCCGGGCCCCCCTTAGCTCCGAAGCGCCCCAGTAAAGCTCAGCTCATATCGGGCGCCTTCGGCGCCCGATATGAGCGGCGCGCCTGTACCCATTTCGTGCGCCAAGGTGGTAGATACCACTTATTCCACTTGAATGAACACATACTCCTTAAAACCATGGCAAAGCGCCCCTGCCCAAACACTAGACGCCTTTACTGGTCTTTTGCGCCCCAGTAAAATGTTGAAGATGAAATTTAGAAAGCTAACAAAAGCGCCCCGGCAAAGAAAAGGCGCCACTAGATAGCAAGATTGCGCCATGGGGAACTAATGCACCCCTGAGTAGCCTAGGCGCCCCCTGGATGAAGCGCCCCTGGGTAGCCTGGGCGCCCCCTGGATGAAGCGCCCTACGGATACCATATGCGCCCTTGGCTAGGAAAGGCGCCCCTGGGCAGCAAAGGCAAATCTTGGTAACATAGGTGAACTGGACAGCACAAGCGCCCTTTAGATAGAAATAGGCGCTTTAGGAAAATAAAATGCTCACCTTCGGTAGAAAAAGGCGCCCTTTGATAGCCTAGGCGCCCACTGGAAACAGCGCCCTACGGATGTCATTTGTCATATGCACCCTTGGATAGCAAAGGCGCCCCTGGACAGCAAAGGCGCCCCTGGGTAGCAAAGGCGCCCCTAGGAAGGCACCCCTTCGATAGAAACCCGCCTTTGGATAGCCTAGGCGCCCCCTGGATGAAGCGAACTACGGATATCATATGCGCCCTTGGCTAGGAAAGGCGCCCCTGGGCAGCAAAGGCAAATCTTGGTAACATAGGTACCCCGGACAGCATAAGCGCCCCTTGGATAGAAGTAGGCGCTTTAGGAAAATAAAATGCTCACCTTGGGTAGAAAAAGGCGCCCTTTGATAGCCTAGGCGCCCACTGGAAAAAGCGCCCTAAGGATGTCATATGCACCCTTGGATAGCAAAGGCGCCCCTGGACAGCAAAGACAACCCTGGATAACACAAGTGCTGTGGACAGCAAAGGCGCCCCTAGGACGGCAGCCCTTCGATAGAAAAACCGTCTTTGTATAGCCTAGACGCCCCCTGGATGAAGCGCCCTACGGATATCATATGCGCCCTTGGCTAGGAAAGGCGCCCCTGGGCTGCAAAGGCAAATCTTGGTAACATAGGTGCCCTGGACAGCATAAGCGCCCCTTAGATATAAATAGGCGCTTTAGAAAATAAAATGCTCACCTTGGGTAGAAAAAGGCGCCCTTTGATAGCCTAGGCGCCCACTGGAAAAAGCGCGCTACGGATGTCATATGCACCCTTGGATAGCAAAGGCGCCCCTGGACAGCAAAGACAACCCTAAGTGCTGTGGACAACAAAAACGCCCCTGGGTAGCAAAGGCGCCCCTAGGAAGGCACCCCTTCGATAGAAAAACCGCCTTTAGATAGCCTAGGCGCCCCCTGGATGAAGCGCCCTACGGATACTATATGCGCCCTTGGCTAGGAAAGGCGCCCCTGGGCAGTAAAGGCAAATCTTGGTAACATAGGTGCCCTGGGCAGCATAAGCGCCCCTTAGATAGAAATGGGCGCTTTAGGAAAATAAAATGCTCACCTTGGGTAGAAAAGGCGCCCTTTGATAGCCTAGGCGCCCACTGGAAAAAGCGCCTACGGATGTCATATGCACCCTTGGATAGCAAAGGCGCCCCTGGACAGCAAATACAACCCTGGATAACACAAGTGCCGTGGACAGCAAAAGCGCCCCTGGGTAGCAAAGGTGCCCCTAGGAAGGCACCCCTTCGATAGAAAAGCCGCCTTTGGATAGCCTAGACGCCCCCTGGATAAACTAGGAGCCCGAGAAGGAAAACGAGCGCCCCACTGGGAAGTACAGGCGCCCTCTGTATAACATAGATGTCCCTTATCCACCTTCAGCTGCCCTGCATTGGAGCAGCGCCCCCAAGAGCAAAGGCGCCCCTGGACAAAAATCCGCCTCCTGGTATCAAAGGCGCTCCTAGATAACATATGCGCCCCTTAGATAGGAATAGGCGCTCCAGGAAAGCAAAATGCGCCCCTTGGTTAAGAAAGGTGCCCTTGGATAGCAAAGGCGTCCCTGGACAGCAAAGGCAAATCTGGGAAACATAGGTGCCCTGGACAGAATAGGAGCCCCTTAGATAGAAATAGGCACTTCAGGAAAATAAATGCAACCCTTGGATAGAAAAAGTGCCTTTTGATAGTCCAGGCGCCCACTGGATAAAGCGCCGACGGATATCATATGCACTTTTAGATAGCAAAGGCGCCACTGGACAGCAAAGACAACCCTGGATAACACAAGTGCTTTGGACTTCAAAGGCGCCCCTGGATAGCAAAGGCGCCCCCTAGGAAGGCACCCCTTCGAAAGCAAAGGCGCCTTTGGATAGCCTATGCGCTCCCTAGATAAACTAGGTGCCTGAGAAGGAAAATGAGCGCCCCATTGGAAAGTACAGGCTCCCCCTGTATAACATAGATGTCCCTTATCCATCTTCAGCTACTCTGGATTGGAGCAGTGCCCCTCAAGAGCAAATGCGCCGCTGGACAAAAAGGCGTCTCCGTATATCAAGGGCACTCCTAGATAATATATGCACTCCTTACATAGAAATAGGCACTTCAGGGAAGTGAAAGGCAGCCTTTGGTTAGGACGGCGCCCTTGGACAGCCTAGGCGCCCTCTGCATAAAGCGCCCTGCAGATATCATATGCGCCCTTGGATAGCAAAGGCGCGCCTGGACAGTAAAGTTAACCCTTCTTGAAATAGATGATCTGGACAGCATAGGCGGCCATGGATAAACTAGGCGCCTGAGAAAGAAAACAAGGGCCTCACCTGAGAGTACAGGCGCCCCCAGGATATCATAGGTGTCCCTTTCCATCTTCAGCTGCCCTACTGTCTATGGTTTGGCACACCTGTCTGACAGTCGCGCGCTCTGTTACAGGGCTCGAGCGCTCAATTTGAGCATGGACTGCCTTTAACCACATTTCATTAACCTATAACTGAAGGCTTAGTGCTCCATCGCTGCAACCGGGTGCCTTTTTCAGTATGTGCGCCCCGTTTCCGAGAACGCTGCCCTCACCAACCAGCAGTCCTCCCCGCTCAGCAGATGAGCGCCTCTTTCTGATAACTAGGCACTTTATTTCAGTGTTCGAGCGCCTTATTTCAGAATTCTTATTCTCCATCTATTTTGGGCTCCTCCTGGATTGCAGAGGTGCCCCCTCAAGTGCAAAGGCGCACCTGGATAGAAAAGTGCGCCCCATGTTTGCAAAGGCGCTCCAAGATAGCATATGTTCCCCTTAGATGGAAATAGGCACTCCAGGAAAGTAAAATGCTCCCTTTGGGTAGCAAAGGTGCCCATTAACAGCGAAGGCAGCCCTAGATAACAAAGGTTCTCTGGACAGCATAGGTGCCCTTGGATAAACTGGTGCCCGGAAGGGAAAAATAGCGCCTCACCGGAGACAAAAAGCACCCCAGGATAACGTAGGGCCATGTATTTCAATCATGTCTGTGATTGAAAAATACACCTAGACAGCATATGCGCCCCTGGATAGAAAGACACCCCTGGGCAGTAACGGCGCCCCTGGAAAGCAATAGTGCGCCCCTGTGGAGAAAAAAACCGCCTCCTGAATAACCTAGGCACCGCCCCCGAAATATCAGATGCCCGTGGATAGAACAGACTGCCTTGAATAAAACAGCGGCCCTGGATAGTAAAGGCGCCCTTTGATAGCATAAGCGTTCCTTAGCAACAATATGGGCGCTACATGAGCTCAAGGTTCACGTGCACCTAAGCCCAATAATAGAGCAATCAATCGATGCCGAAGCACTACTTAAAGCACGGGCGTCAAATTTCCTAAGAAGTAAAGACGCCTCTGGGTAGCAAAGGCGACCCTCGACAGTGGTGTAGGTATTCCTGAATAACAGCAGCGTCCCTTGATAAGAATAGCCCCAAGATGGCACAGGTACCCTGTTGATAGGAAAAGCGCCCCTGAATATCAGAGGCACCCTCTGAATGAGGTGCCCATGGAGAGCATAAGGGCGCCCTATGCATAGCAAATTGCCGCCCCCTGGATAGCCTAAGCGCCCCTTGCATAGGGTAGGCGCCACTGGGTAGTATAGGTTACCTTGAATAAAAATAAGCCCCTCAATACCATGGTGAACCTGGATAAGAAAAAGCTCCCCTTGGGCACTGGGTATCAAAGGCACCCCCGGAACAGCAAAGATGCCCCTGGATAGCTAGGTTGCGTCCATTGGGGAGCGAAGGCGCCCCTGGGTGGCACAGGTGCCTCATCGAAGCAAAGGCCCCCCCCAGAGAGCATAGGTGTCCCTGATGAGCACAGGTACTCCTGGACAGCCCCTAAATGACGTTGCATAATGTTACGATTCCTATTATGACGTATGCTATTATATCAAAGTAAAGGTTATTCAGTGTTTAGATCAAGGTTACAGGTCAATTCTAAAGGTCACTGGCCTTGATGATCAAGGCTTGATCAAAGGTCATTGGTAAGCTTGGGCACAGCGCTAGTTATAGCGTAAATTTGGCATAATATGTTGGGTTGTGTCGTAATAGGTCAATGACCTTGAAGGACCTAGACCCCAAAAATTGCAGACATTGTTTAGAGCCTTCCCTTTTGGTTTCAGCCCTGTTCTAGAGTATTCGAGCCCCGTTCCGGCCCGTTGGGGGGGGTGCTTGAACACCCCCTCGAGGTCTCCCAGTGGCACGAAAAACGTCGGCGCGAAGCGACACAGTACTTGTCACACCTTATCATTGATCAATTCCGCAACTTTCCCTCAAAATTTAAGGTTGCGTCATCTCAGGTCAGGTCACCAGTGCAGGTCAAGTGACCTCACCCCAAAAAATGTTTAAGTTGGCGTAAGTAAGAAAAGGGTGAATCTATCGAATTCAAACTTGTACCATATAATGGGCCCAAAAAGTACTAATACATTTATTGCGGGATTTTTCCCATCGATGGCCTAGGGACAGGTACGAATCATGACCTCTCCATTGAAAATGCATGGGGTAAAACGGAAATTTGCCGAAAAATTGCTCTATGTCTGCAGACGCCGCTTGGAATACCTTCGGATTCCCCAAATCATGGTATCCTGGGCCTCTTTATCGGTTCATGTTGCAAGTTTAGACATGTTACCTCTGAGAGTTCATCTGGGGCTTCCTAAGCAGGTTTTAAGACTTGGGTTAACTGCTTTGCAGGAAATATTGATAAAACTCGTATTTTGATACCATTTTTTATTGCTATTGTGAGTTGATTCATATGCATACTGAATATGCTAGGGCTAAATGGTGACCTTGACCAAGCCTTAGGTCAGGTCATTTTTATGTTTTTACCTAGTATAGTCATATTATGCATTATTTGATGATTCGCCGTAACGAGAGGAAGCGAAGTGTGCCTAAAAATGATTCTAGCTCAACTCTGGCAGATGCTAGAGTATATACACAGAGACATGTTGTAAGCTTTGTCTCGGGGAGGGGGCCCTAGCGCTGATCGCGGGAAAAATCCCCAATGGCCCCCAGGGGCCCTCAGGGAGTCAGGAAATCTGGCGTGGGTGGAATCCGGTAGGAGGGATTTTGGGTCTCCAAAATCAGCTGAGGGGTCCGTGCCAGTTAAGGGGGCCCCAGATAAGGGCCCCCGACGAGCTCATTTGACCTCAGCGCCAACACAGGATTCTCAAGACCAGCGTGGGGTGCCTACCTATTTAAACGGTTTCTAAATAAGCTCAGGAACCCAAAACTAACCCAGGGGTCCAATTTTCAACTAATGGGGCCCAGACACTCTGATGGGAACCTGCAGAAGCTCAGAAGGCCCATAAAACGAATAGGGCCAGACTAGCTGGGTGCCTCGACGAACTAGTGCCCAGATACGCACAACGGGCCCCAAACAAGCTGAAGGGATCTATATCAGTTAAACGAAAACAATACCAACCCAGGGGACCCTGACCAGCTTAAGGGACACTAATCCAGCTTGGGGCTCAGAGCTCCAGCTTTTTAGCTCAGAGGGCCCAGGACCGATTGAGGGGGCCCTATATCAATAAAAGGGCCCAAAAAGCTTAATAGGCTTCAGCGGCGACATATAGGTTTCAAGTTCAGTGTGAGAGCCTGGTTAACTAAAGCGGTCCCAGATCAGCTGAGGGGACTCGATATAAACTCAGGGAAGTCACCGAAAATTCAGGGGCCCAGGCCCGCAGAGGTTCTGCGGCCTATGAGGCTCAGGTTAGCGTCAATCGGCTATTTCAGTATGGAGCCGTTAGCCAGGACAACTGTGATAAGTGGAGGTGGTGGATACGACACCTCAGTTTTTACCATGACCGAATATAACTGTATTATTTGCTCATCGTGCTTCAGTTAGTGTCAGTGGGTGCTTTCAGCATTTTCTACCACGGTACCAGTCGTTAGCTGGCCCGAAATATGTTTGATGGTAAACGTGAACATGTCCTCACTGAGAGGAAGCTTTCATGAAAATAAGCACTTACAAATCCTTTTTTAAACGCGTTCTTCATTGACACTGGCCGCCTTTTGGGTGTTAAATTGGCCAGTGGTGGATCCAAGGGGGAGGGAAAAAGGCATTCCCCAAACGAAAAGCTCGGCGCAAAACTGCGTTTTCGCCCCCAAAGCGATCGACCTCCTTTTTTCCCTACTCCTTCTTAGTTTATAAGCAAGATTTTGGTGTTCCAACTCTCAACTTCAAACAGAACATAAGTTGATAAGATGTTCCCTGGCCTGTCCCCTCGAATCCGGAAATGTAAAAAACACTGAAGATTATATATTCAGGCACAGCCCTTCATCAGAATCATGGAGTAAATATAAATAATTCTCAGTTATAGTATAGCCAGACCTCCATAGTATAGCAAGTCATAGTATAGCCAGCCTTGGATAGGAAAAAGTATCTCGAGCCCATATGTTTCACCCCGTGAAGTTTTTTTGGCTTTTCGCCTCAAATACCCAAAATTCTACGGGCAAGTGATATTGGTAGCGCAGCTTTTACTGCGTGAGGTTTTTTTTTTTTTTGCTTTTCGACTTTGGTTTGCTCCTCCCAAACCGACCGGCTAGATCCGCCACTGAAATTGGCGCCCCTCAGGTTCGGCGCCCCCAGGTTCGGCGCCCTCCGAGCCTGGGCCCCCCTTAACGAAATCCTAGATCCGTCACTGGCCCCAGTTTCTATTATGTCTTCAAAAAATCCCGAGGGGGCGGGTACCCCTCCCCCCGTCAATGTGCGTGTTGAACCATTGGTGGCCTTACGCGGAACGTGGAACGTGGTGGAGTGGTACTTTTTCTCCTCACTGCGCATCATGATTCCATGTGAGTGATAATGCTAATACATAAAATTTCAACAAAAAAACACATTAAAAAGGTAGATGCAGCCGGAATGCGCATAACCCTGGAGGTGGCCGCTATATCACCACCCAGGTTGGCGCTCCCTTAAGCCCAAATAATCAACGAACCCTAGAGAAAAACTTTATATTTCTGAAGAGTTTTTTGCTTGAGTCGTGAACGATTGATCAGAATAATGAGCTTATTTAGAAAGTTCAAAAGTGTGAATGTGTTGCAGGTGCGGTATCCCTTTATCGCGGCTTGATTTGCTGTACGATTGTCGTCACGCTTATGTTGCAAAATAATTATGAACATGCCAACAAAATTCAAGTCAATTGCGAGAAGCTTTCCATTTTGAAGCTTAAGTGTCCGCTTGGCTCTCGTAAACAAAGGCATTTTACTGGTACTAGGTCAGGCTTGGGGATTATGTGCCCAGAACTCTAAATGTTACTACCATCAATGCTGTGGGCACCTCACTCATTTCGGACCTTCAAATGCGAGGGACTTTTTGGATAGAAAAAGAATAGCTGGAGCACCGAATTTATTGGCGCAACGAGTGCGTTTCGGCCCTGCTACTTTATTTTTTTGGGAAGTGGCGGAGGTGCTGACTGCGCTTTGCGTTATATCCGAGGACGGAATCTTCATGAAATCTGGAAAGGCTTGTTTGCATAAGCGTCGCCACCGTCAAAAAGGGGGCAGCCAAACTTCAAAGTGACGCTGACAAAAAACTTTCCACTTTAGGACAAAATACTGTTCGAATTTGGGCTCCTCTTTGCCATCTGCAGCGGCTGGTTATAAGAATGTCCGGTTTTCTCCCATTTTGACTGAGGTCAGGAATTTTTTTGCCAAAAATGAGGGGGCCAGGCCCCCTGCCCCCCCCGACGCCCCTGCTTGTTTGGGTCCAACAGGTCGGAAAGCGCCAGGATTTACGCTGCGCTATTCGTGGAAGGAATTCAATGGAATGGAATGTTTCAAAGACCGTACAGCAGTGATCACTGTATCGCTTGGTGGCCAGAAATATTGTTGAGCTGTTTAAGAAGTGATAAGCAAGACGAGGGTTAGATAATTCAGGAAATTTATTGAAAAGGTATCGTCGTTAAACTGACGAAAGACTTATGTGGAGCCCTGAATTGATGTATCCTTTGCACAGACCTGGGATGTCGCCGATGTTAAGACACTCCTTTGCGGTGCGAGGGTGGGGTCTGTCGCACAAAGCCACAGACTCCATGGTAATAAAACCCTTCTTTGGCAAGAAGTGATACGTGTTCTGATCTTAAAGCTGCTGGCTTTTTTAGGTTTACATCGGCCTTTTGATGACAAACACTACAGTCTCCTGGTTACATATTTATTATTATTTCTCTCTTACTTGCCCTTATCGGCCAGTCGGATAGCCTTGTTCCAATGCTGCTTCTGTTTTTCATCCCTCATGATAATGTTGTCGTTACCGTTCTCACGGTCTAACCTGCTAAAGAGAGCTCCGCTCACTAACTGCTCTCCCGTTAAAGTGTGCCGTCGGAACGGCGTGTGTCTCAATCTCATGGTTGTCAGCACAGGGAAGAGAAACAGCCACGACTTTTGACTTTTCACGTTTTCTGGTATCAGCCAAGTCGGATAAACGTCAGGTTGTTGGGAACATGGGCGCGCAACAGTTGAGTCAAACACGAATGGGCTTATTTCCGGCTTGTGAGAATTGAAGGGCTTACTGACCCCAGAGGCCCCTCGTGTTTTATCTGCATATCCAGCTGATTCTAAAGACAAAGGAAATTGCATTCTGCGTTGGCTCTAGATAGTCACTACCCAGTGGTGTTTTATGCTCTCTTTAAGGGGTGTTCCAACGCATTTCAGTTTCAGTCACGGAGCTCAGCAGTTTTCATCGAGGATGTCTTTTATCAGCAAGCCCAATCCTGATTGGAAAATGGAAGTTGCCGTCTCAGCAACTTCTTATTAAGGAATTCAAAGGCAGAGAAATAGCACAATTCGCGGTTCAGCGAGAACGTTTAGCAAATAATTCAGCTTGAGGGAACGCTTTGCTTGTTATGCACATGCCGGGCCTCTGTTTTCACGGCTGGGTGGTGCACCAAAATTCATCATTAGAGCGTAAACCACCCATGTAATGTGGTGATCCAACCCATTACAACACACTCAGCCCAAACCTGCCTGGAACGCAGACTCTCCCTGCCTCTCCAGCAGAGGGGAGGCGTCTCTTCCGCCAGAAGGCGGCGCGCGGTGCCAGCGGGCCGCCTGTCAGTCAGAGACCGTCAGTTCCCGTCGGCGTCGATTTGTGCAGCGTCGAGGCCGATGTCGCCGGGGCTCGTCAGTGTCACCTCGACGCACCTCGGGCCGCGGTACATCATGTTTGTGTGGCGCGCCGGCTCGTTAGTGCGGTCCCCGGCTGACCCGGCGGCCGCGCAGCCTCCGGCAGCCGCCGTCGGCTGCAGTCGTCGGTGCGATGTATGATGTTGAAATTGGACGGACTGCAACTGATTAATGGGACGTTTAGGTCGGCTCTAGCACTCGTTCTAAATGAGGTATTCAAATTGTCGTCTTTTCTTGCGTCACGATTGGAGCGGTTTGGCACGTGGTGAGCTTAGTTCATTGGCAAGGTGACCGTGTTTACATTGTATGTAATTATGGTCAAGCATCGCATAATTGTTTGAGAACCGTCCTTGAACTCCTTGTATTTTTGCTGATGTTTGTCTAGAATAGGAAGCAATCTTGGGCAGTTTCTCCCTGGAGTCCCGAAATGATCCCTTAGGCCTAACAAGAATGTTCATACAATATTCGTCCATAGATGAATATTGTATAATATACAATGTACAATGTATATCTTTGCGAAGAAAGAATAGCGCTGGAAGTGATAAGTTCTTAGTGAACCATCGATGTTAACATTTTTTACCACATTTTTTGGTCATGGAGACAAGCCTTCGTTAGGGGAGATTGGGTTGGTTTTTATCCGTTTTGAATCCACGCTCATGTATACCGTAACTAAAGAACCACAAGCGTCATGTTTTTACATCTGCTGACAGCTAAAACCTTCGACTATCTGCTCACAAAGTGCCAAATCGGGGATGCGATGGCGTGGGGGCGGAGCATTCTACTTTCACGCCACTGACCGGGTTTCGAATCCCCACGCTGGTATTCTGCGTAAGTCTTACCAATCCCCACAATGCGCTCCCAACAGGGTGAGAGTTGGCGACACCCTATGACCTCAGCAGTTGGTGTGTCGTAAAGCTCCAGAGCTGATGAATATTTCAATGGTTTGACTCCTGTGGTTCGTCGGATTTCGTAGGAGCTTCGCATATAGTTGCTCCCTTTGCCAAATCGCATGATGAGTACTCCTATATGTACTCTGCCGAGCGATGTGGAGTGGCTTCGGTCGTCTTCCTCATCGCTTTGCGTTTCTTGCTGCTAATTTCAAGACCCCAACGACCCCGCTCATTCAGTGTTGAGATAGTGTAGCGTACCTCTTGTAATCTTAGTCGTATATACATATATACTAATCGCATATTTGCATATTTTAATGCTGTTTGAAAGACAACATTTTTACCTAGTCAAAAACATGTCCGAATCCTCCACCAAAAATTTAAACTATATTTCCGCCTCAAAAAAGCAGGTCTGTTCCGTTTATCCTACTGCGCTGTTTTGTCTTCGTTTCAACCCGTCCAACGCGGAACTGAGAAAGACTAGCACGGTGGGCAGTGGCGCAGATGACCACAGTTTTGATACAAATAAAATACATGCATTGATAGGCACTTCCACTGCCTCTCAACATATCCGAAACAAGAATTTACAGCTAAACAAAACCAACGGTGTCCTGTGATCAACAGATGACCCGCGGCTCCCACATTGCCATGAGTCGTGTGTGAACGCACGCAATGACACTGTCGGAGGTTATCAATGGTTAAATACACGGATTTGGATGGTTAAGACCAATGGCTTCGCCACGGATTTTCGAGTGGGGGGGCAGCAGCGACGGTGGAACGACCGGATTTAAGGAGGGGTATCATGGGATTTTCAACCCATTTCTTTCTAGTCAATGCCAAAGGGTTAGTGCCAAAATTTATGGTTTAAGGGGAACCGTGCCCCGGTGCCCTCCTCCTCCTCGCAGTTCCACCAGTGGGGGCCGGAGCCAATGAGGGGACCACGTAATCCTAATTTCGCTTGGATCTAACCATGCCTGAAGTGTTCCGAAGCGGAATGTTCCAATTTTCTCAAGTTTTAATCTATATTTCGTGGGCGAGCCATGTAGAGGAGCGGGAAGGGTGGAATATGTACATTACCCTTTTAGGCATTTGAGAGAGCAAAGCCTCTTGACTTGCTTTCTGGATGTCCCAGTGTTTTTGGGACATTCCAGTCCTGTCCTGCACAAACACGTGTGTTATCATCTGCGATTCGCGGCTGCTCCACCAGCACGGCTACCAAAAGAGTGCGGCACAGTCTAATACCGCAGGGAGAACGACGCGGCACAGCGCACTATGAGATGTATTGGTGAAGAACAGCAATTCGCTGGACGGTGTTTGGGGTCTTGTTCCGCTACCCAAGGAAGAAGATCGCATTGCATTAAGAACCCTAAGGCACTTTTGATGTGAGCTTATGCTGCATACCTTTAAAACTTCAGAGCACACACACTTCCGAGAAAAGATTCCAGCAGACTTAAGAATTTTCGAGAGGACAAATGGAACTGTTAACAGTGGATTAGACGTTAGGAGTCGTTCGAGTAGTTTGTACAATGGTCGGCACGATTCAGCAGGTGCACCAGACCTTTCAATCTGGTCTCTTTGTGAATTACGCCTGCAAGTGCCTATGCGTCAAATGTCGTCCCCTCAGTTACAGAAGACAGTATCCTGCGCCAATAAGACAACATCGGCAACAGTCTTCGTCTGCCGGCAGATCTGCCACAGAAGTCGGGTCAGAGTGCAAGGAACGCGGTCTGCACCTGTTTGTGTGTCCCAATGTAGGTGTTCATGCCTCGCGGTGACTGGAAGGATGCGCCGTCTCTTGACAGCCAGGTCGGACATTTGAGGGACTGGTTTTTGCTCATTATCCTTTTTTGTGGCGGATAAGGGATGAACACAACAGCACAGTGTCTCATTTGGCCTCCACCTTGAGATGTGTTGGAATCCGTCAGGTCTTCCTTCAGTATGTCAGTGAACATCGTTACGTCGAAGCTGATCGGTCGAACAGCGCATATCAGCATCTGTACGCGACTCAACTACCCTAACCCGGATATCGTGTCCTATCGGGTACCATCACTATGGACAGTTTTGTCTCACGTCCGAGGATATCAAGGGTATGCACGAAAGCTTTATGGTCCTGGTTTTTTTTTTAGTTTCCGCAACCTTTCACGCCATTTGTAGGAATCTCATACCCGCAGCACCTTTCTTGATATTTCACCCTGGCACAGTGGCTCCCAAACTTCACAGCATCATGACCCCTTTTCAACATTTGGCTACGCTGTGATGTTGTCATGCTGTGCTAACAACTCGAGTATAAACATGGCCCCCGCAGCAATCCATGGCGAACAAAAAAGGCCCCTTTTTAGCAACAAGAGCACTGCACGATCCCATCCTTAAAATTAAATGCCGATTTATTAAACATAAGTTCAATTGTTTGCTAACGTCTTTGTGTCGCAAATGGCTCCACACTTTATCTGAAATACTCCTGTCCACAGCTGAAGTGAAGATGGAGACCCCACATGTATTTATATTATTTATCCACTGTCAATTCTAAGCTTTGTTGCTTACAAGATACAACGGAAATATGTTTTCTGAGTTCTCTATGGCTCCTCAGCTTTGTTTTGATTACCTCCAGCATCGGAACTCCAGCTTCACATGGACTTTGTGTCGGGAATGGCATCATTTCTTTACGACATAGCTGAAAATGACTGGAAATCGCTCGATATCTTCGCGCGAGCCGCCCCGGTAGCTCAGTTGGTAGAGCGTTGGGCGCCGGCCCACTGCTCAGGAATTTGCAGTGGCAGTGCATTTGCAAGCTTGGTATTGGTTCCCCTGAGACGCTCCGGCACTCAATATTAACCAGACGTAGGTCGGCTGGTAATTGACTGGTGAGAGGGTGACCTGAGCGGGGCGGCCGTCCATGTGCTTTGTGGGACGTTAAACTTTGGCTTCTAAATTAACCCTTCAGTGTGGGAGTTGCTCGTTCGGGTGGTGGGGTCGGGGTCTCCGTGACAAGCCCCTTCGTGGCTTTAGTAAGACTCCGCATCCAGAACCGAAGTGGAAACAACTCTGACAAAGTTGATGGAAAAAAACGGAAAAAAACTGGGCAGGGTTTTTGGAGAGTCCGTCCTCTGCGTTACGTTCTCAAACTAGATAATTTTACGCTCGTGGCATTGTCTCCAAATTGTGCCCCGGCCTCAGGCTGTGCCAAACAGGTGAACTCTTGGCTACCGTTATCAAATTGTGGATATCAAATTGCGCATTCGATATCTGGCTCCCAACAGTTTGGACCTGAAATTTACCGTCATTTGTATATCACGTGACCTGGCATGGTTCAAAATTGTCAATCTGGCAAAGATGATAATCCAATACGATATCCTGTTTCTACAGAAAATTTTGTTAAGAAAGACAGACTCCGCCTTCCTGCTCGGAAACTGCCCATGTTTATGAAACATATGAAACTACCTATACCTTTGAAACTACATACGTCCCGTCCAGAAACACGGGGTCACTGTCTCAGCCTGGCTTATGCCAGTCGGCCCCGTGGGCAGTGTGAGACCAGGGCTTTTATGCCGTCCGGCCACATTTTATTTTTATTTGGCTGTCTGCCCCGAGCCTGACCCTTTGTTTACTATTTTGAAAATTTTTAATCACAGACGCTTTTACATTAAAGGGAATGTGGCACCTTGGTCGAATCCTGGAATTTAGTGTAATTAGGCGTACTTTTAGCCGAAAATAATGAAACCACTCTTGATTTGTCTGAAAAATGTACCATAAGCTCAATATTTTGATTTTTAAAATGCTCCTCTAGGAAAAGAAATAAATATCTGCCTGTGGATGACGTCATGATCTGGCAACCACTGCCATACTCGAAACGCTTCAAGGGCTTCGATTGGCTGATGCTCATCGTGACGTCAGCATATGTTGTCACACCAGTAGCTCACAACAATGGCCGCCCGGCGAGGGGCTGATGAGGGGCTGGGGTCAAGTAGGTTTTAGCTTTTTTCTACAGATCATCGAGTTCTAAGACTAATGATATATGGCGTACCGGGTTTTCCGACTTGCTTTAAAATTTGGCTATCTCAGTTAAAATCACGTTATAAAGGTGCCACATTCCCTTTAAGCAGTTACCATTGCACTGAGTAATACCTGTGGGTTTTTACTTGTGCCTTTTTATACCGATTTATATACCTTTTTAGTATCTTCCCGTGTTGTTTTCTGGTGTCTTGTTCTATTAATGTTCTCCCTGAAATGACTTGGCTGCCATTCCGATTTACATACCTGTTGCTCATGAAACCACAATAAAAGTTTTCGCTCCTCGACACCACCTGGGCCGACGCCCCGGGGCACTCCACCATCTTCGGGGCGAATATCCCCTCCTCCCCTTGACCTGTCCATCTGATTTTGTATGCGTACACCTTTACCGAGATATTGTAGTAATTGCTGTATTTTATGACTCCAAATTAACTCCAGCCGAGAAATAAAGCAGTTGTGCAAGCCTCCGGCATGCTCTGGTGCCCCGTCGTCCTGTTGCACCGCTCTGCACCGGCCGTGGAGTTTTGTCCTGCAATATAGTGCTGGACATCTCGTTTCCGGTGCCAGTTGTCTGAGATGTCTCTCACGTTATCTGCGGACCATTTACAGCCGATGCCATGGCCCGAACATCGCTTCCCGGAAACACTCGATGGTTCATCACCAGAGGCGGACTCAGGCGGCTTGTTTTGGGAGCTCGTTGACCTCAGCCGGTAACCTGATGGACAGTTGTGGTGGACACCGGCTCGGGCTTGGATTCGATCATAGTCCATGATTTCTTCCAGATGCTGGCGCGCTTGGCTCGGACACTTTCGTTTGTGAGCGTTCCAGGGGCTCGACTAGCCTCATTCTAGGTCCATGGGGGAGAACAAGCCCGAACTATCATGACTGGGTACCGTTTTTGACACGACTGATGTCCTTTTGTCCGGCATCCTTCCTCTTTCTTTTCCTTTTCCCTCTGTTCTTGACGCTTGATTATATGCACACCTAAATTCATGAATATTATACATAAATACATACATGCATACATACATACATACATACATACATACATGCATACATACATACATATATACATACATTCATACAAAAACAAATTCATGACATCCGCGCCTGAGTACTATTTCTGAGCTGTGGAAAGTGTTCCGCTGTTTCGGTTACTGGGTCCTAATTCAGGACTGATCGCTGGCCAGCTGCTCGGCCTCCCCAACCCTGTGCCTCTGTGAGTGCCGTATAAAGCGGAGACCATCTTTCACATAGTGGGCTAAAACACAATATATGAGGCTGTCTGAAAACAGATAGGCTAGTTGGATTCATAGAAGTATTTCACTCAGCATCATCCGGCGTGGCGATGAAAAATTACCTACTGCTGGTACTCAGATGTACAGTTAGACCGCCCTTTAAAAAGGTCAGCACTTAATTTAAATCTCTGCCTAACCTTTCGTTGTTGAATTGGTTCCCCTGAGTTTGAAAATGCTGAATCAATGCAGTACATGCGAATTTATCAGCGACTATTTGCAGTAGAATTGTATTCGGACCGGTTCCAGGCGTTGGGGCCCTTTCACACCTGACAAGATGTGCCAAGATTTCTGTCGGCCGACACTGAATGCACTCGTGCGGGGATTGTTTTGTCGGAAAATTATGAGCAGATTTGGTCGCACATAACACGCGATGCAATCAGACTTGTTGAGTCGCGACTCAGAGTCGGAATCGACTCTGAGTCGACTCAAAATTTCCTTGAGTCAGAGTTGAGTCGACTCACTTCCAGATTTGGGTTGAGTCTGAGTCGACTCAACTGCTCAACCAGTTGAGTGGAGTCAGAATCAGAGTCAGCCTCTAAGCTGTGAGTCGGGAGTTGAGTCGACTCAGCACTTTTTTCTTAACATATATGATCCCATGGCTGACATTTTAGAAATGTTTGCGAATAACTTTGAAGGATTTCATATTGCATTTGCCAATAATAGGGAACTTATTACTCATATTACCACTACACCCATCCCGGGATCAGTCATTAACAAAAATAAGCTGTGTAAAATACACAGTCTGAAAGCACACACACTTCCTAGTATTTTCCATTTAATATTAGAAATAGCATGCAAAATCATACAGAGAAATGCGATTTGGCACATAGTTAGACCTTTCGACTTTGAGGGTGCACACCATAAAAAGTCCTAAGATAATAATCATCCAATAATTCAGTCTTAGGAAGCCACATATTTATTTTCTATTTTCTTCCTTTGGTTGACTGAAAACACTAAAAACACTAAGTAATATAAGCGCCAGATAGAGGGTACCAAAAATATTGTTTTGCAATTAAACCTTGAAATGAGTTAAAACAGAAACTAAAGGCTTCAATTAGCTGCTTTTTAAAAGTAGTTTCTTGATTTGTCTTGGTTTGAGGACATCCCCTGGTATATAATATAAACGCCGAAGACACAACACGGTACCTGCTGTTCTCTGTATACGGAAAGTAACACTCAGTTCTATCTCTGGCATTCCCTACACATCAAGTCTCTCACAAACGACCACTCTTTAAATTATGTTGATTATCATTTACCTATTTAGCGTCCACTGCCTGCACACAACATAGGACTGCACCCCATGCACCCTTGCCTGCACCGCACGCGCGCCACGCGTCACAAAACCATCTTTGTGCGCCAAAATGTATTAGCTTTGCTTTGTAGCCTGAGGGCAGGGTATGCCGATTTTCTCAGTTTTTTAAGTCACGTGACTTTTTGAACTCCTATTTATCGTTATTCAACTGCCCTTATCCTTTTGTCTTATCGGAGGTTAGATAACCGTAATGTTTTCAGTGCGCCGTCTGTAGTATTTACCACAGCTTTATCGGGAGGACAACCGCGAGCGTCCGCCATTTTTTTGTTTTTGATTGAGGTGGTGCATGGGTTTGCTTCGACGCGGCTTAGCATGTATTTGTAAGCTTGATTTTTTGTCACAGGATTATTCAGTATGCACTGGGGCAGGAATTGTCAGTCAAAATGCCAAATGTTAAATTACTGAGTCCTTTTTGTGTTTGAAACCTTGCTTATTGCCTCAATTATGACTTTACTCATGAAGGACATACCTTCAAAATGAAAAGCCTTCAGGCCCTTCATCTCACTCACATCTTAATATGTAGCACCTATCTTCATTCCTATGCAGACAATTTATGTCATGGATTAATGCATTGTAATTGATATTTTATTGAAAGAAATGTGCAGTTATTAAAAAATTAATACCATGAATAAATGTATTGGAATTTGAGTAGCATTAAAGGAAATGTGCATTTTTGTGTACATACTTGGCCACCATTCTGAGTCGGAGCCGACTCCGACTCAATGCTTATTTGAGTCAGAATTGAGTCGACTCACGTCTGAATTTCAGTCGAGTTGAGTCGGCTCACCATTTTCAATACAGCAATAGACGTCAATAGATGCAAAGAATAATACATGCAATTTAGTCCTCTTCTGGCTGCTTAATGCATGTGTTTTTTGATGATACAAAAAGGCTGGCAGAACCCTAAATTTTTCTGGGCGTTTTATGCCAGGAGTTTGTAAAGACTTGTAGGTATGTTGGTTTCAATATGCATTTTCACCAAAGGACATAAGGACTTTAAAAGAATGAAGCGTCTTGACTGCTCTTTGTATACTCAGCATCTTTTTGGAACTCGAGCTCATTTCAGCCGAGTGTAAATTTGAGGTTGGGGGCTCACACGCTTCTCATGTTTGAAGCCTTAACCGGCCGATTTTCTGAAAAGTATTATGTGAACTATTTCACGCTGTTTTACACCTCAGAATGGTCTTATCTCCACTCATCCTCTTGTATAGCCCCAGTTCTGAACTTTTGAAAAATACCGTTCTTAGCGTGGATGTATATCCATTTATTTCGTGTTTATTTTTACCCATTTATTATATTCGTTTATGTTCATAGAATTCGATTACCTGCGAAGTTCCATGAGTAGAATCCATGTCAAGCTGCAAAGAATCAATCAATTGATCAAGCACTCATACATACACATCACAAAAAACACACGCATAAACACATACAGTAGCATCATGTAGACATAGAGTAAAGTGCTTCAAATTGTCTAATAAACGCATAAGATGCATCATCTAAAACTGCACTGAAAGCACTATGAACTATGACTAGCCAAGATACCGTGTCCCCAAAGATTTAAAACTAGCCAGCGGTCCTTGGAATATATGTACTCGAGGACCCACCTCAAGAACCCTTTCACTGCCCGTGCCACTGCCGAACAGGTTCCCCTTCACAGTGTTTGCTCTAGCGTAACGCACTCACCAGCTACCGGGTCAACCCTGAATTCGAGATTGGGTTTCAAGGCTGGGTACAGAAGTGAAGGGCTTAGACGCGGAGGACGTCTAATCTCTTCAACAGTCTGTTTGTCTCCAGGGGCTTGTCTTTAAGGCAAAGTGGTTTTTTCGTTAAATTTGCTAGTCATACCATCTGTTACTATCTGTGCCTGCCGTGCCCGTTCGGTTGTTATTTGGGTCTTTGTGCATGTTGTGTTTTGGTGTGTGACTAACCTATTTCACCCGTCACAAATGATTATATAATTGATTAACAATTGATTAGTTGATTAATTGAGTCCATTCTTTAGTGTAGCTTATTTTGAAACCTGTATAGTCAACGCCATAACAATATCAACGGCATGTTTGGAGGAAATTGAAGAGGTTTATTGAGCCAAATGTGTAAAGACGTGGTGATGAAAGTGTTGTGTTCAGTGCGCTTTCAATAATTATCGCCTCCGCTGATAGTGTGGATGAACAATATGAGCTATGCATGCAGCAAGTCAGTTGCAAAGGAAACCTTTTCGTGCTATCTGTTCCGTAACTCGAATCCCCTGGTTTCATTTTTATTCCACAAGACTTTTGTCATGATATTTTAATTCAGTTAACGCTCGTGTGTACGGAACTTTGTCACCACTAAACAAAGTTCCGTTAGACAATGCATTGGTGCCCACACGCACACAAGCATTGCAATGCTTGCATCCTGGGTAGGGGAGGGGGAAGTGACGCTTCAGTGGGCGCCGGGCGGTTTCAGGGGTAAAAATTTTCCATCCCGCGGGGATCCTCCGCCGCGGTCTCGGGGGTAGAAATTTCCCATCCCGCGGGGATCCTCCGCCGCGGTCTCGGGGGTAGAAATCTCCCATCCCATCACAGCCTTTCCTACAATCTGGCCCGGTCCTGGCTCTAAATAGTTGTGGTCTGTCCTCACCTCGCCTGCCTTTGTCGCCTAACTCGCCAGCTGGGCGTGCCCTGACCGCACCAGACCGACGGCGCTGATATCATTAAAAGCCCCAGCCGCTAATTCCCCTTGTTTGCGCCGCTAATGAAGATAGTTGTAGTCGGCGGCGGTGTCGGCGACGCCGCTTAGACTAATTGCGCCGATCTGACGCATTGTATCTGATTGCCACTGGGAAATCAGGCCCTGCTACTAGAACAACTGAGACGCAAAGGTTTGAACTTTGGATTGAAATAAGATCAGGAAGGAAAAGAGAAGGCATTTAAGGTATCAATAGAAGACTGGGTCACCTCCGGCTGCTTCACGGGAACGTTTGTGAATTTCCGGACGCCACAGCAAGTTCTGTGGGCGCCCTTTAGCCGGAAGGTCAAGTTACAGTGGATTTTATATATATGGAAGGCGTATGTTTTTTGTGGGACGTAGAATCGATGCGTTTTCTCAATGAGTTGGCTATGTATATAACATAGGTGTAAGGTATCCCTTAGGCCAGTGATCTGGCAAACCTACACCATGGGCACCGAAAATGATGGCCTGTTCCTACAGAGGGAACAGGCAGCGCCAATCCTGCCAGTGGCTGTCTTGAGCCCTTGTTGTCCTGACGCGAACGGCGGTGGTGTGCCACTGCTTCTGCTCACTGTGCAAGGGCGTCGCTACGGACATGTTTTATTGGATGACACCGGATTATAGGGATGGGCCACGGATTGGCGATGACCGGGGAGGCGAATTTTGGTCATACTGTGTTCGAAACACTAACGATGACACACTTCAACACACATTTGCACGCAGGTAAATGTGTTGTGTTGGATCACGCGGGTAATGGGGATAAAATACAAAACAAACTGTCTCGAGTCCCAAAAATTCGAGGGGACGTCCCCTAATTGGCAAGTAGGGGGCGCGTTCCCCGCCCCATTCCGCCGCTTTCGACGCCCATTTCACTGTGGATCATGATTCTACGTGTGATAATGATACTTATATTAGAACCTGAACCCTTTCTCTGTATTTTGTCGCTTCTTTGAAGGTGGTTTGTTAGGCTGCGGTAATGTTGTGACCAGCAATCAACATGCTTGCTTTCCACGCGGACGACCCGGGATCAAGGCCCGGAAGGCTCCCTGCACAAGGAGCAATCTGGCTTCCGAGAAACCCTTTCCATCAGGGAAAGCCCTGGCAGTTGTTGCGTGAATATGCTCCAAAAATTAAAGTGGTTCGTTTTCGGCGGTAAGGGTGAGCTGATTTTGCTAAACCACAACACTGGCGCTGTTGCTGGTCTGCGAAGAATGGCTAAGCACTGGAGGAATGATAAGGTTATGTCTCGTCATTCAGCTCAGTAGCACTTGTTTGTTTGTTTGTTTGTTTTTACTGCGACAATAATCACTTTCTAACCTTGGGGGCCATTATTTTGTTTTAACTCTTATCCCTCGCAATATATTCTATCAAAAATATTTTTCGGCGCATATCGACGCACTAACTGCCAGGGTCATATGGCGTTGCCAACTCTTTTCCTCTTGGAAGGGTTTCTCGTGAGCCAGCTTGCTCCTTATTTAGGGAAGCCGCTGGGCTGCATGGTGGCCAGCCGCGCTGACCACTCCGCTACAGCGCCCCCCCCAGATTGTTAACCTGCTTGAGGTACAGTTGTAAATGCATATATGTAGCATGATGTAGCCGACACCCATGTTTACCTTTGCTTCATCCTGCTGGAAGAAAAAGAAGATGAATTTTTATTTCTTTTGTTACAGATATCATGATCAGTTTATAATTTAAGGTTCGCGCAAAAGCATGAAGCTTAGGAACCGCTCCTGTCAAAATTGCATTGCTTTTTCGCTCATGCCCGGTCCTGGACTTGTATGGAAGCTGGTGAGATCTCCGCTCGCCGCAGTTCGGCGCGGCAGTGCACTGCAGTGGCGGTCCAAGCGGCCCACTGCCATGCCCGCTATTGCCGCCGTGTCGCCGGCACCACCGGGGCCTCTGCGCCTACCGCCGGACTGTGAGCACCATGTTCACCTAATCGCTTTTGGATGACGGCTGCGTAATGACCCTCGAAGATGCGCGCCGCGTCGCGTCGCCGTCGATCGATGCGGGCGGCTGTCGACGGCGCGGCGGCGGGACGCCCCGACGCGCTTCTCCGGCGCAGGGTCGGTCGGGGTCCTGTCAGGGCGCAGGGTCGGTCTGGAGGTGTTTCCTGGGTGTCAAGGTGTCTGCTTATTACTGCTTTTTGTATTAGATATGGCTGCGTTCAGCATGAAGGCATGCATCCTGATAAAGCTGCAGCATTTGCGGTATGCATGGATCTGAACGGGCCTCAGCTGAGAAATAGCCGACGGTAGGCGCTAGCCGGTCGGCCTGGAACTTTTCATTTTCATTCAACTGTCCCACCGTGAAACGGCCCGTGTGATTGAGTGCGCCCACTGGCTTATCCTGGCGTGGGTTGACGTCACCGCATCCAACTTGAGCGCGGCGGGACCTGAGCTGGAGCTTGAACAATGAGCATTGGTAAATGATGCGTAAGAGACTCGGCCGGCACGCCAGCTCTCGGCGGCTCCGATGGCGGCCTCGCTCCCGCGCCGTGTGACGTCTCCATGGCAACGAGCGCGCCGCCGGGTGGCCTGCCGTCACGTTATGAGCCGGTGGGCTCTGATGAAGTGCCGCGCAGCGCTGCAGTAAAATCTGGCGCAGCGCTAATGAACTGTCGCCGCCGATGCTCGACTGCCCTCAGCTCCAGATGGCTATTGATTGAGCGCTGCTTTTTAAATAAAGAAGTAGAGGTGCTTGAATATGAGTGAATTAGAAATGCATGGCCAGTATTCGTATTGTTCCATTCCGAGGTGGATCTGTTTGGGGTATTTAAAGTGAGCTGATACTGCTGAATATCCTCCCCAGCGTTTTTGAAGCGCACTTTTTGGTTGTTTTTTTCAGTTACTTATGGCGTTCCAGGGGATACTACACCTGCGAATAGTAAACTTACTGCACCCCGCGCAATGTCACCAGACAACTAGCTGAGTTCATTCCTCTTTTGCCTCTCGCAAGTTTCAGCTCGTTGTTTTACTGCCTTGCTGCGAGAGGTGCAACTCCTGATACCAACCAACCTGATTGTCTTAAACACTGTGGCTGTTTACTGTTGTGCTGACAAAACCACTTCCATGAAAAGGGGTTTTCATGGCGTTTAATCGTCACCGTCTTGGCTGTCAATGTGGGATCTGTCCTTCGCATCTCTCTTCCACGCACCCTGAACCTTAAACACTGAGCCCTGAGTCAGGCAGGCACCCTTCCCTACGCGTCACCTGACCTGTCGTTCACTGCCTTGATTTCTCGCTCACAGCCTTCTCTACGAGGGTGACTAAGGCATCTGTCACTACAACCCCCAGTCTCCTACACAGATAGGAAGACATACTTATTGTTATCGACTCTAAGTCCGTGCCCCCAATGATCAGACATGACAAATTTATCTATAGGCAAGGGCTCCCAGCCAGGCCCTCCTCGACAGTGACATCACTCCCAAACCGCCATCACAGAGAACATGCATGTACAACATGCATCATGCACATGCTCCTCAGGATTCGGGCGGCTACAGGACGGCAATGCTTTAAGCAAGTGAGGGTCAGTGGCCAATAATAATTGGTGCCCCATTTCCTGAGCGGAAGGTTGCTGCGGAGGCAAATGTAAGCACTTGGAAGTCCCTGGCGTCGGGGCTCAGAGCCTGGGAGAGCTCCCAGCTCTGTCACGGGTGTTCTACGGACCTCACCAGCAGTGTCAGCGCCTCCTCCTAAGCACTCTTGAGGCGCTCACAAAAGATGCCGTTCCCGACCGTAGAGCTTACATTTGACACGCCGTTTTCTCTGGTCGCCGTCGTCACGGCTTCAGTACGCGGGCATCCTGTTGCTGTGTTTGCCTCGTGTTCCAGTTTTAGAAGCAGCAGGTTGATGGCGATGGTAATGCTTAACATATTAGCGACCAGTTTAGTTTCGCATCAAAATATCAGGTATTTTGCCCCAAATATTATTTCTTGTTCAGCTGCAACCTGACAGAGTCAGAGGGACACCGAGTTCAATTTATTCGCATTTGTATATGCTCCAGAGTTTGGTTTTCCGAAGACATTGCTTTTATGGATGCTACACTGTAAAAATAAGCATTTTATCGCATTTTGCTATGAGCCATTTCCGTATAAAAGCATTAATTATAAGCGTATTCCGGAGTGAGCTTTCTTTCGGAACTAATTCCGGCCATGCAGAAGAGAATACGTTCCGTATGCTGCCAGGAGTATGTCATGAATTCTGTGTTGAAACGTATTTAGCTATACGCTCATTTTGATATCAGCCTACGGGCACAATGTAAACCGTATACTGCCAGGCGTATATTATGCGATGTGGTTTTCAAATCTATTTTGGTATTATTTGAAAACCATTTTTCATTCGTTTTTCCGCCATTTTTTGTTCACCGACGCCCGCCACGACCGCCATATTGCATTCTGATCGTCGCAACTTCCTTCGTGGTGTCAGGTAAGAGTGATCGTTGGGGAAGAAGTATCACTGAATCCTGTTGATAAGTGTTGAACTTTTGCTACCACGTAACTTTAATTTTTTCCAGTTCGCCGTGGTTTCACCGGGGTATATAACATTTTAGAAGATCAGTAGAAGTCGTTTTCAAGACAACGCACTCCAAATGACAAAAGAGTAATACATTTCAAAACGCAACCAGCCTTTTTTCAAGTTTCCTATTCTGTTCGCCTATCCTGTCCACATATCCTGCACGAACATTGCAGGACGTTACATCTCAGATAAGCCACGAGAGAAAATTAATAACGAAGTACATGCCGTGGACACGAGAACACAGACAACAGTGGTACAAATCGTACGTGTCTGTGCAAAGTATCGCTTACAGACGCATCAAGAACAGAAAATCTGTCACAAACAAACGGAACCGAAACACAGAAAAGACAACAAGTACAAGTAAAGCCCTCGAAACCGAGATAAGAAAGACGCTGGTATATAAGACTTTTTCTGACAGCATTAGGCTTCATGAGACAACGCAGAGAGAGAGAGAGCGTGTTATCACGGCAGTTCAGGAAGTCATGGTCTGACCTTTAACGTATCAACATTTCTATCAAATCAGCACCGAAGAGCAGATCAGTGAGAGAAAAACATCGTCATCATGGTATCGGAGTCGGGCGGCTTAATCATCTTAATGTTTCACTTAACTGGCGATGACACGGGCATCCATTATGTTGGAGTAAGTACAACTCACTGGTAACTACCAATGACGCGTCGTGCGAGTCAGGACTCTACAAGCGAAATTAAGTACAGCTGGAAGGTTGTAAAACATGATATATATGTGTTGGTCAACAAGGCGCCTATTTATCGTAGGTGGTAACGCATGGTGATAAGCAGATGGCAACACAACTGTCTAACAGAGCTTCTTCGGTTCAAATAGCTTCGCGATCAGCATCACGCTTCGGAACATCAGGCCAGGAATTGTTGTGCTTCAGATACAGAAGTGGTTTGTGACGTTATCTTGGTAGCAGATGAGTAGCGTGGTGTGACGAATTAATATTTTCGTGCCAGTATCGATATTTCTAACTCGTGCGCACCCAATGTGTATCTATTCTTTCAAGCGGTGTCCACTTTTTATGTGCGTATCCAATTTATTGTCCAATGCTGCAATATAGTGTTCAATCTCTTTTTCGGAAAGTAATGCTGCTCTAAAGTGAGCAACACCAGGTCGTGTTTCCATCAATTTTGCCCTATACAATACGTATTTTGCCAATGTTAAGATAAGAGTGTCTAAACTGTTGCAATATTTTAGTAGGAACCACGTTTGTCTAGTTATTTTGATATCGTATCCTATCACTAAAAATGCACGACTTATGTCTCTTATAAAGTTCTGAGAAATTGGGCATTCCCAAAAAAGATGGTAAATGGTTTCTTCATTTCTTCCGCAAAAACTACAGTTTGGATCTTCACTTATACCACGCACATACAATAATCTATTTGTAGCAATGATTCTACTTATCAATTTGTAATGAAAATTTCTTAGCCCAACTGATCTTGTTGCTATTGTTAGCTTCAATAATGATCCTTTTTCATAGTACCCAATGTCCGGAACCCATTTTTCTCTGCAATTGTTATCATTGTGTTCTATTTCGTTGGCAATTAGTATTGAGCATGCCAGCTTTCCAATTGTGTTTTGGTTAGTGACTGATTCTATTCTGGGAGGTAGCGTTGGCTGTGCGAAATCTGATGGTGCATTAACGTGTCGCAAAGTATTAGAAAGAGACCTCAGCAGAGATTCATAGTAGAGGAAACTGATATGAATAGAATATGTGTTTTCGATTTCTGCTCTTAGCATAATCTGATTGCTCGTAAAGTTCCAAATATCATCTATAAAGCGAATGCCACGAGAGTCCCAGCTCCGTATGATACTTGTCTTAAACCTGGAATGATCAGAGAACCAGATTCGTTCTCTGACCATCTCCTCTGGTCTATAGCTGCGAACAAAGGTCTTCCATGCAGCTATGACGTCTATCCAAAATGGATTCCTTATTCGTGATTTAACTTTCTTTAACATTGCAGATCCGAACATCAGAATTTCTGACAGGTCAAAACCGACACTGTGCTTGAATATTTGACACAATGTTACGTTAGCCGACCATAAGCGTTGTAACCATGAAATTTTTAAGCTCTGTATGAAATGTTTTACACTTATGATATTCAGACCATCACTGCCATAGCTTTGTAAGAGCGTACTTCTTTTTATTTTATCTGGTTTTCCGTCCCATAAAAATTTCCAGAATATGTTTTGAATCTCCTGTACTGTTTCTGGTTTTGGATTGGGCAACGAAGTCCGTACATATACTAACCGCGACGTAAAAAGTGATTTGATCAATGTAATCTTTCCTTTAAGTGCGAGGCCCCTGCGCCTCCACCTTTCTACCAAGGGTATTATGCTTATAAGTTTTGTTTTCACATTTTCATCAGCAATGTTATCTATCTGACTGCGAAAAGAAATGCTCAATATTTTCAGCTATGTTACCCAAGAGAACTCAAGTAATGGATCACCGATGGCTGGCTCAGTTTTACCAAGAGCTAAACATTTAGTTTTCGCATGATTAAGTTGCAGGCCAGAAGCAGCAGAAAAACGGCCGAGTTCCCTAAAAGCCCCATCCAACGATGTTCTCGAACCAGAAATAAATAAACAAGTATCGTCAGCGTACTGCGATATCCGAATCTCTAAATCAGGAGTTATTCTAATGCCCCTCAAAATAGGTGAAGACAGTATCATTTTTGTCAAGACGCTCACTGCGATGTTGAAGAGGTACCCACTTGCGGGATCACCTTGCCTTATCCCCCGTTCTAAAAATATTTATAGCAAGCCATTCAACATGATCCTCGCGAAATTGTTCACGTTCAAGTACAGAAGCTTAACTAAGTTAATAAACACTGCACCAATATTAACTTTTTCCATCACTGCTGCTAGAAAGGACCAGTTTACTGTCCTGAAAGCGGATTGAAAATCGGCTGCAATGAGAATTCCATCTTCTTCGTTATCGTTGCAGTGTTTAATTATGTCATATGTGAGCCTGATATTCTCTCCTATGAACCTTCCCTTCGTGTAGGCAGTTTCTTCAGGGCTTATAATACTGCCTATCACGGACTTAAGCCTTCTTGCGACAACAGCGGAGAAAATCTTGAAGTCTACATTTAATAAGGAGATTGCACGCCAGCAGTTTAGCTTCTGAGCGTGCTCAGGCGATTTAGGGATTAGAGTGATAATACCTTCGCGAAAAACTGGCGACATTTCATTCGAACGTTGAATGTGTAAGATGCATCGATGTAAATAATGTCTGAGATCTGTCCAAAAGCCTTTGAAAAACTCTATTGTATATCCATTGGATCCAGGGGATTTGCCACCTTTCATATGTTTCACACATTCATCCAGCTCTCGTATTGTAATGAAGCTATCCAAATCATTTCGATCAGTCTCTGATAAATAAGGGAGGTTACAACTCTCTAAAACGGACAGGTCTATCATATTTTCTCCATAAGTAGCATATCTTTCCTGCAAATGTTTAGAGAAACAATTGAGTACTTCTTTGGTTCCAATATACACCGTATCATCTTCTTCCAGACGCTCTATACTCTTGCCGGTATTGTGCTCTTTTTCCAAGGCTAAAAAGTACTTCGATGGGTGTTCGGCTTCTTCGTGCCAGGTGGCCTTAGATCGTATCAAAAGTCCTTCAATTATTGGTTTTCGGAGCTGTTCTAATTCAAGCTGTAGCTGTGCTACTCTCGCTACAATATCGGGGGAAGGGCTGCCTTCGATGTGCGAATTAATTCTTTGAATTTTTTGCAGTATGTCGTCTTGTTGCTTACGTCTCATTCTGGCCTTGTGTTTAGAAAATTGTACAGTTGCGCCCCTTATCATCATGAGCAGGTTTTCAAAGAAAAGCGCGTCATTAATAATAAAATGTACATCTTCTTCACAGTTATCCCGCTCGAAAAAGTTTTCACTATACAGGGGAGTTGCATATTTCCGTACTTCACTCCGTATCAGATCTTTGATAAGTTGCACATAGGTTTGGTCGCGCATTAGTGATGCGTTAAATTTCCACAGACCGGGTCCTTGAGTATATGATGGTGTCTACATGCTTAGAAATACTCTTTCGTGATCACTACGGTACCCAGGAAGTATTTCACAGCGTTCAACGAGCCTTATATCCGTACTTCCGTACTTTTAATTAGAAAAAGGTCCAAACGTGCCTTCTTCAGCGGGTTAGGCTTAGTCCATGAAAACGTTTTTGTATTGGGATTCATTACCCTCCAGATGTCTCTTAGGTCGTGCTTTACCATAATTTTTAAGACTTTTTCTCTAGATTGAACATTGTTTTCAGTGAGATAATTCAAAGTATCCCATTGCTGGTCGAGTACAAGATTAAAATCATCGCAGACTATTGTGTGGTTGGCATCATTTTCGCATAGAAGCTTGTCAATGTCCGCGAAAAACTGGGGGCTACCGGTGTTCCGGACCCTAAATATTTATAATATGATATGACTCATGTCCGTATTGGAAAAAGGCGGCAATGATGTTTCCGCTTTGGTCTCTGTGCTCAGAGAGAACATTGATCTTAAGACTTTTTCGGAAAAGTAAGCAAACTCTTCTACTGTTGCTGGTTAAACATGAGAAGAGGGCTTGCCCTCTCCACAGCATAGAAAAGTATCTTCATGATTTTTTGGAGCAGTGGATATCTTGTAAACAGATGATATCAACGTCAGAATTTTTAAAGAAATTAAACACATCACGTCTCTTCTGGCGACCAGCCAATCCACGACAGTTTATAGTTACTATTTTCAAATTGTTAATCTTTGTGTTGGGACAGAGTGAATCCATAATGCTGCTGAATCTTGACATAGGTATATCTATGCATGCTGAACTATTACATTGAAATGCTTGTTTTGGTATGATATGACACACACACACACTCAGGCTTAGAAGTGCAACATGATAGCACCCATGTAAATGACAGATAACATAACTATCCATATGTAAGTGCTTTTGTGTAACTGCTGTGAGTGTAATCAAAAATGGGTCTGGCACTGTGCAAGGTCTGCGACTGGCGTGCGGTGTGACATCGTGCTTGTGTGGAGGTGTAAACAAAACAAAACAAAACATCGGAACATCACAACAGAACCCGCCGGAAGTATCAGAAACAGCTCTCGCAGCTATTGCGACAAAGCTGAGCTCAGTCTCCATTAACAGCTGTTCCTTTCCATCCGATCTTGGCATGAAAAAAACTCTGAAGTGACGGCGAAACAAAGAGCTGTTGACGCGAATATTCGAATGCGTTCTCGAGAATACGAATACCAGGTATAACACTGAAGGAAATTTGAGAGCACGAAACTTGAAATTTGGCCTATTTTAGGCTGGCAAGACAGAAGGCCACCGGGAAACTGAATCCTCCAACAAGAAGCGGCCGTCTGAGCGCTGACTTTGGAACTGTTCCAATAGCAGAAGTTGGCAAACACAAAAGAGGGAAATTTAAGCAATAGTTTTGTAACCTTTAAATGGTTCATTGTAGGCTAAGGATAGGTTATGTTAGGCTAACTTTGAAATCAGGTTAGGTTAGATAGGTTAGATTTCTTCACCGCAGTGATACCTTTCACTGCGGGTCTATACTAACCACACCTATACTCTTACTAACAATCTAACTATCCTCTCACACTTCTTTCTCTCGGCGGCTGCCCAGCCGAAGAGGGGAGCTGCAACTTCACCTCCGGGTTGCAGGGTAAATTCGCGGCACCCTGGCCAGGTGTTTAGCGCACTTTCTAAAATACGAAATTATTGAGTTAACGGAGGTTTTCGAGTAACGTATACAAGCGGACATCAATAGCTGACACACAAAATTCAAATTCTAAATTCCAAATTCTAAATTCCAAATTCTAAATTTCAAATTCTAAATTTCAAACTCTAGATTTATGGGGTCTTCAACCACAGAAATAACCTTCGCACTCTGCGGGTCTAAACTTATTAAAAGACCTCCCTTGGCATGGCTATGTCATTGCCACGACCAGTCCATTTGCAAGCTAAAACATCTTGCAACCCATTACTTGAAATAACTCCCATTGCTTTAACAGACTAACGTAGCTTGCCCTCACACTAAATTCTAAAATTCTCCCACACACTCCTTTAGAGGCGGGCAAAGGTGCTATGCACAGAACGCCTAATAAAAAGCCATAAGTAAGTAAGTAAGTAAAGAGGGAAACATAAACATTGCAAAGCAAGACAGAGCAATATCATTGAAAGACGTCATAAATACACGACCGTAACTGTGGGGTACATACCTAGGGTATTTCTCCACTTACTCATTTACAACTGCCTGGGCCATGTAACTGTACACCCTGATCTTTCTGCCGTGCTCCATGGTCTTGCAGAAAACTTCACCATTGCGAGAAAACACGGTATAAATCTTCTTGTCTAGCTTCTGTTTGACTAGTGCTTGATAAATCAGTTGCCTGTAAGGGGACAGGTTCTCTCGGACGAAAATCCTTTTCTGCTCTGTGGCACCGCCGGCAGGCCTCGGTGGCTGCAAATGGAGCCTGCTCTCATATAACTTGTCCCTGAATGAGTTCTTGCCGGCATTCCTAAATCTAACTAATATCGCCTTTCCTCTTCTGATTCGAAAAGCATCTTTTACGTCATCTTTAGACGCGGGAGTCTCTGACTTACAGTTTTGGAGGAGCGTGACAGCCGTGTCCTTTACGTCCTCGGTCCAGTGTTCAGTGGGCTAGGCTGGGACGGCAGAACCTGAGAAGATGAGGTCTTTTCTTCTGAGTTCACAGTGCAGCTGGTCGACCTCAGCCTCCAGGTCTGAGATGCGGACGTTCCTTGTGCTGACGTGTCGCTGCACCTCATCGATTTCCCGGTCTCTAGCGGCAATATGGTCCTCCAGCTCCTGCAGACGGCCGCGAAGAGCGTCGAGTTCACTTCGCAGACTCTGAAACTCAGAAGAGATTTCCTTTTTGAGAAGGTTGACGATCATCCTGAGCATCGTGGAGTTGCGAACAGCCTCTGTGACCGGCTGGGAGGTTTGCCCGGATCCAGAGGCGTCACCTGACTCCACCGATGCCGTCGAAGGGTGGCGGGACAACCTGCATCGCTTGGAGGGACTATTCACAGGCGTTGCTTCTTGTCCGTCGAGGCGTTGGATTATGTCCCGAACGGAGGCTTGCTGCCCCCCCCGACCTTTCCGCGCTCCCACCGCCCGTGCCACCACTCACCACGCCGCGACCGGAGCTGGGCGGCCGGGACCGGTCGGCCCGCGCCGGCGGCTGTGGCGCTGCCGTGGCGGGGGCGCGCTGTTGAGATATTGTCTGAGCCCCTTGGCGGCTCTTAGCCTTGGAATTCGGCATTTCCAATTCACGGGGAAACCACCTTGAAAATGCCACAGACAAGAATGTCGAGCCACAGCAAGAAACACGGTATCACTGGTGGAGAGATCGTCCAGAGCCGACGAAACGGAAAAAAACTGGGCTAGACCCCAGTCGCCATCAGTCAAGATTGACACCGTCAATCTTATTCACTCAATTAAGTCACTCAAAACTATTTTGTCAAGGCGAGACGACTAAAAGCCACTGGCAAAACCTTTCTGACGCCAATCACGATTTCTAAGGTTGGCTCGGGCCAGGAATTGGCATCACTAGCGGAGCGCGAGCACGCACACCCGCTCGGCTCGGCGCGCCGGGGTCAACTGACATAACCTTAATTAACACTTATCTTATTAACACTGTACTTAATACATATTAGCAACTGTATCAATAATGCATATACACTGTAAAAAAAATGAGAATACGTTTTGTATATTGGGATGATGTGCGAATTTTATCCGGATAATAAACGGTTCATTTTGCTATCCTCATGATGGAATTCAGAGACGGATACTTGAAGAAGGTAACGGACCTCCAGAATAAAAAAAAATGGATTCTGATATCCGGATACATTATTATATTCATTATCCGCATTCTGAAATACCCCCATTATGATGCAAGGCGGATAGTGGAATCCGGATTTCCGCATCCGGATACTAGAAGAAGGAAGAAACGTATTCAATTATCCGGATATCGGTCATTATCCGGATGAAATTCGCACATCATTCCAGTATACGCCGTGTATCCGGATATTTAAATATCCGGATACACGGCAGATATTGCAATCCGGATTTCAGTGTCCGGAAACCAAAATGCGGAGAAACCGTATTTTAATATCCGGATACCATACATTATTCGGATGAAATTTGCAAACGCCCAAGACGTTCAAAACGTTCAGGTCACGTCAGGTCACCGATAGTAGGATCACGAGACAGTTCTGCCGCGGGTAAGCTGACTATCGCTTAATTATGTACGGTACCTTTGTATGTATGTATGTATTAGTTACCGCTGCCGTTGCAAGAAGAGATTGGTTACTCGAACAATATGGGAGCTGTATTTACCAGCGCTGTACCTTTGCCACATAACACAGTGCGAGACAATATAACAGGGAGGAACGAAGGTATATGTCATCAGCGACGCAACGTATCAGCGACACCACAGCAGCTTTCAGCGTGTCCTCTGCCTTCATCCGCTCATGCAGTGGTGAAGCGTGACAACTGTTCTTGGAGTTTTTCCGGGACTGGGATGCTACTGCGGGCGTTTACTACTGTGGTAGCTATTGCCAATGCAACCTTACCACATCCCTGCCTGGCTTTAAAGCATTGCAAATTAACAGTTTGAGGGGGCTTGGAGGAGCTACCGCAAACCCACCCCTCAATGCGGCCTCCGTCCCTCCCGCTGGAAAATCTATGGCATACACCCTTGATCACAGCATTCATCGCCACCCTCAAGGCTTTGGTAGCAAAAGTTCAACACTTATCAACAGGATTCAATGACATTTCCTCCCCAACGATCGCTCTGACCTGACACCACGAAGGAAGTTGCGACGAACTGAATGCAATATGGCGGTCGTGGCGGGCGTCGGTGAACAAAAAAATGGCGGAAAAACGTATTTCCCAATCAGTTTTATAGCGTCAGTAGGCTGATACCCAAAGGAGGAGATACCAAAATACATTTGAAAACCACATGGCATAAGGTAGGTACGCCTGGCAGTATACGGTTTATATTGCGCCAGTAGGCTGATATCGAAATGAGCGTATAGCTAAATACATTTGAACATATAATTCATAACATACTCCTAGCATCATACGGAACGTATTCTGTTATCCATGGCGGGAAATATTTCCGACAGAAAACTCACTCCAGAATACGCTTATAATTCTTTTATACGGAAATGGCTCATAGCAGAATGCGATAAAATGCATCATTTTTTACAGTGAAGACGTTCAAAACGTTCAGGTCACGTCAGGTCACCGATAGTAGGATCACGAGACAGAGTTCTGCCGCGGGTAAGCTGACTATCGCTTAATTATGTTCGATACCTATGTATGTATGTATGTATTAGTTACCGCTGCCGTTGCAAGAAGAGATTGGTTACTCGAACAATGTGAGAGCTGTATTTACCAGCGCTGTACCTTTGCCACATAACACAGTGCGAGACAATATAACAGGAAGGAACAAAGGTATATGTCATCAGCGACGCAACGTATCAGCGACACCACAGCAGCTTTCAGCGTGTCCTCTGCCTTCATCCGCTCATGCAGTGGTGAAGCGTGACAACTGTTCTTGGAGTTTTTCCGGGACTGGGATGCTACTGCGGGCGTTTACTACTGTGGTAGCTATTGCCAATGCAACCTTACCACATCCCTGCCTGGCTTTAAAGCATTGCAAATTAACAGTTTGAGGGGGCTTGGAGGAGCTACCGCAAACCCACCCCTCAATGCGGCCTCCGTCCCTCCCGCTTGAAAATCTATGGCATACACCCTTGATCACAGCATTCATGGCCACCCTAAAGGCTTTGGTAGCAAAAGTTCAAAACTTATCAACAGGATTCAATGATATTTCTTCCCCAACGATCGCTCTTACCTGACACCACGAAGGAAGTTGCGACGATCACAATGCAATATGGCGGTCGTGGCGGGCGTCGGTGAACAAAAAAATGGCGGAAAAGCGCATTGCCCAATCAGTTTTAAATAGTGCCAGTAGGCTGATACGCAAAGGAGCGGATACCAAAATGCATTTGAAAACCACATGACATAATATACGCCTGGCAGTATGCGGTTTATATTCTGCCAGTAGGCTGATATCGAAATAAGCGTATAGCTAAATACATTTGAACACAGAATTCATAACATACTCCTAGCAGCATACGGAACGTTTTCTTTTATCCATGGCGGGAATTATTTGCGAAAGAAAACTCACTCCAGAATACGATTATAATTATTTTATACGGAAATGGCTCATAGCAAAATGCGATAAAATGCATCATTTTTTACAGTGTAGACGACCCGCCTGTCCGTTATAAGTGGCGAATGAATACAGAAATAATTACCATTTCCAAACAATAGTTTCGATAGCATTCAATTCAATTATATTAAATATTATATTTGAAATAATGTTTCTTCTTCTGAAGCCAGACAGGTTTTGGCCAAAGCCTTGAGGGTGGACATGAATGATGTGGTCAAGGGTGTATCCCATAGATTTTCAAGCGGGAGGGCCGGAGGCCACATTGAGGAGTGGGCTTGCGGTAGCTCCTCCAAGCCTCCTAAAACTGCTATTTTTCAATGCTTTTCACCGCACAAAAGGTTGGGGGGGAGGGGGTGGTGAACCACAACTTTCCAATAGTCAGGGTCTGGCTCACCATGGGCTCCTTTGGTGGTGACATCCCTGGCTGTGATGGCTCTGATAATACTGGCTGTAAGATTTGCATGAGAAGGTGAAAATTATTTACTGCAATTCAATGATAGGAGTCCATTTTTTCGCTGCTGACGTGACCTGGACGTTTTGAACGTCTTGTGCGTTTGAAAATCTCATCCGAATAATGCATGGTATCCGGATATCAAAATACAGTTTCTCCGCATTTTGTTTTTCGGATACTGAAATCCGGATTCCAAGATCCGCCGTGTATCCGGATATCTAAATATCAGGATACACGGCGTATACTGGAATGATGTGCGAATTTCACCTGGATAATAACCGATATCCGGATAGTTGAATACGTTTCCTCCTTATTTTAGTATCCGGATACTGAAATCCGGATTACAGTATCTATCGAGCATCATAATCCAGGTGTTTCAGAATCCAGATAATGAACGGTAGCCGGATATCATAATCCATTTTTTATTCTGGAGGTCCGTTACCTACTTCAAGTATCCGTCTCCGCATTCCATTATGAGGATAGCAAAATGAACCGTTTATTATCCGGATAAAATTCGCACATAATTCCACTATACACAACGTATGCTCTTTTTTACGGTGTACCTAATCTACTTTTACGATTGTAAGACTGCAGCTATGCATTCAGTCGGTTTGTTTCGTTTCGCGGTCCCTCGTTGTAAGATAACATATTTTATGTGGGATAGCCGTGAAAATGACTATACGTAAATGGATTGACCTCAGTTGTCTTTAGTGTCTGGGATGGACTCACTCACAGCGGTGTGTTCACGTCCAGCATGTGCATGATGCGTAGTCAGGTCAAGTGTACTATTTCCGTAACAGGATTGAGCGTCAGCCATTCTCGCCATTTGTCATTCCAGATCTCAGCCACACAGAGACGCTCAAAGAGCATGATGGTAATCCCCATTTGTCATGCCAGATCTCAGCCACACAGAGACGCTCAAAGAGCATGATGGTAATCCCCATTTGTCATGCCAGATCTCAGCCACACAGAGACGCTCAAAGAGCATGATGGTAATGCCTTACTGTCAGTGAAAGTGTTTGCTCGGAATACTTCACTAGAACCTTCACATAGCAACGGTCCGAATGCAGCTACGTGGACCCTACCGGAGAGGGAGCGAGGAGACAGGTTTATTAAATAAAAATTATATTTTTGTAGATACAGAATCCACTCATATTCTTAGACTGAAATATATTGGGTAAGCAGTGTTTTATATTCAATGGAATGGCTCCATTATCCTGACTATTTTTGCTACTGTTCTCTGGCGTTACAACACCGTACCTACGTTCAAGTGCCATATGTTAACTACTGTTGATAACACGAATGATATTTACACTAGGTCTCTTTTTCAAATGTAACACAAATAGGCGCAAAGGGCACAAACACAGGCGCCTACCCAGAGACAGGACATTTGAGTTTTTAAACCAACCATGGGGAATAGATTTTCTATGATCTATGAGTAGTAGATACAACTATTCCTGGATGTATTTATATATCATGAAGTTAAGGCTGATTTTAATTATAATTTGCGTAGCAATGTGTCACTAACAACTTCATTAATCGTATATAATCTACCTTGGCTTCATCTGACGTCAGTGGTGCATGGGAGCATCTCTCGACTATCCTATGGTTATATGCGTAAAACCTGAATGTCTACCAAGGGACCCTCGAACTACATATGAAAGTTTGTATTCGCAACAACACCGCCTCTCACCTGATATGCTCGCAAGGCCTCACCAAAAATATTCAAGGCCTCTCCTAGGTAGCGCAGGTGGAGAAAGAGTTGCTAGAATGAATCGCAGTGGGCGAACCTCGCCAGTCGCGCCTGTCTTAAGCACTAGGGCCACTTACTGAGGCTGGTTCAGCAATCGTCTTCACGTTGTAACCACCTTATCCGCCTAATCCTTGATTTGGTTTCTACTTGCTTCAAATGCAGTCCACTTCCTCATGATATGCATGAATTACTAGACAACAGTGGCCAAGAGGTCAGGACTATGTCGGTATCTGAAGTCGCTGAAGTGACGCACCTGAGACGGATACGTCAAATCTTGATGATGAAACTAGACACTGAGTACTGTGTCCAGGGGTGTGGATTTGAATCTTCGTGGGTGCCCAAGCAAACGCAAGGAAATGTGGAGTTAGTGTTGAAATGTCGTGCAAATTTGCATTTCTATGACTTTATGTTAGTTGTATGTAGTTTAAAGGTGCCTGTGGGGGCTAAAACGTGAGTAATGCTATATTATGTTAACAATGTCAATAATGTTGTTAATGTTAGCAATGTCAATAACCACCACATAATAATATGTACTATTATGTGGTGGTTATTGACATTGTTTCTGGTTCGAGTATGCCCAGTGACTGAATTCACGCCCAAGTTTGTGTACCAAAAAACATTTTGGAAACAGCCTATAGAAACAAATTTGAGGTATAAAACTTTTAATTAGTTCAGGCAATAGAGTGCAAGTTCTTGCTGTTTTCAACCTGTAAGCAAGTGAATTCCCTACACTTGTTGGAGGTGCGGGATGTATGTGTTACAGGGAGAGTGCGAAATCCGGGAGTTCGCGAACTCCCTAGGGATTTCGCGAAATTACTGACTAGCCAGGGAGTTCGCGAAATCCCTAGGAGTTCGCGAAATCCCTGGGTGACCAGGGAGTTCGCGAAATCCCTGGACCTAGAAGTCAGGGAGTTCGCGAAATCCCGGATAAGCACTCAGGGAGTTCGCGAATTCCCTGACATTTAGACAGCTCAAGGATGACTAGCTAGGTTTGCGAACTATTGTTCTTATGATTTATTTCAAACAGTAACCAGACATTTTCCGTAAAAATCACGTATAAGGGAGGTCTTAAGCTAAATATTAGGAAGGTTTTAAGCTAAATATAAGGAAGTTCATAATTTTATTGTTGAGGTCGTAGCGATAAATTTATCAAGTTTATCAAGTTATCAAGTTTTGCAATGTAAAAGTTCAGTTGCTGCTGATTGCAAATGTGGATCGCGGGAGAGAAAGACACTGGCCCCTGGCGGTTCCAAAACGCCCTGGTCCACTCCTGAAATTTTGTTTCCACACACACTCCCCACTGAATACACCTTCGCCTTCACTGTGATTTGATACGTGGTTATTTTATATTCATGATATATTTGATACGCGGATATAAGGGGACAAAGGGAGCAGGTGCCCCCCCCGATCGACCCTCGGCGCCCATGAAAGGTCACGGCGCCACTTTGAAATGTCGATTTCCATTTTCCATTCCTCGTCCCTAGGGATGTAAGAATCGGCGCCCACCGATAGGTTTTTGCGCCCACCTGATAGTTTTTTTTCCGGTCAAAAAAGGCTCTCCCCTGGTCCGGATGGTCCGGATGAAATGACCTGAAACTAAAATGTTGACAGGAGTTGTAAAAAGCTTCAGAAAAACTGTACTGGGTACAGCAGCGCTGCGCGTAGCCGTTTTCAAGACTTTGCGAAAAACCCAGGGGTATGGTTACCCAACCCCCGCCCCGGCCATGCACGTACTCGGTACGAAGTCGGTCAGGTGAACCAACTTTAAGTACCGTTAGAGACTAAATTCTGAAGCGCTTCTTTCCAACTCACTTATCCAGCATCTGCAGAGAGATCATTATCATATCACAACCCTCATTACTACACAAAGAGAAATACTGCTTATCTGATGGACATTTCGTATTACAATCTGGGTAAGGAAAATACAATAATGCTATATTATGTTTTGCATTAAGTTCATTAATGTATTCCAAAGTTTTGGCCAATCTTTACAGGTACGGTTCGGGTATACTAAGATAAATTTTTAGAGCTGCAACAACGAAATAATTATTCTGCAAATTAACATAGATCATATCTCTGTTTTCAGTTTATCAGCATATTAGAAGCGTTATACAGTTTCAGCTATAGCTGAACATAAGCCGACAACTATAGCTGTCGGCATAAACAGGATACGGAATAAAACAATTGTTACGCATATTTTCCATGTGCTATCTCATTGCCTATTGTCATGACCGTGGCTGGAGCACTTAAGCTTGAAGTGCATTTGCTGGGCCGCCGGAATCGACAATAACATTTCTGAAAGTCTTGGCAATGGTCAAACGATGACAGGCGTGCCGCTTCTTACACCGAGAGCTTTTTCGAGGCCGACACTTCCTCCTGAATCAAAATATTGTTATTGGAACATTTGTAGACGTCCGTAGTACATTCCAACATAGACATAGCTAAAATAGACCTTTGTGAAGGTATACCAATTCTTTATCCGTTTCTTACGGCACAATACTTCCCATCAGGAGTTTGCTTTGTTAAGGAATCAAGATATTCATTACAGATGACAATGAAAAAAGTAGTGGCATCTCTAGTTTGTTTTGAGCCCCTCCCCCCTCCACACCTACGGTTCATATTGCATTAACCATACACCTCGAGGAAGGCTAGTGACTCGAATAGTTCGTCAGCGGGCACAAGGACCCGGTGTGAGGTAGAGCTGAGGGCGTAAAATTAATTTTCAAGAAACAAATATCAGGCCGACAAAAATCAAGCAAAATACATCATAGAAAGAGAAAACATGGACGGGGAGTGTAAAACCAGATCACTGAAGGATAATTTTTCGGATTTAAACTATATGACATATTGGCATGTTAGGGATTTCGCGAAATCCCTGAAAAGCAGTCAGGTAGTTCGCGAAATCACTGAAGTTTCAGTGAGTTCGCGAAATCCCTAGGGAGTTCGCGAAATCCCTGGTCGGCCAGTGATTTCGCGAACTCCCTAGGAGTTTCGCGAACTCCCTGGCTGGTCAGTGATTTCGCGAAATCCCTAGGGGAGTTCGCGAAATCCCGGATTTCGCACTTTCCTGTAACATATGTACATATTTACATACATCTCCAGCCTATTTTTCATCCGCCTTCCTCCTGCCACTGGGGACCATAACATCTGGTAGTTCGTTGCTTTGCTGTTATTATCGGCGTTGGTCATAAACCCAGCGTGTTTCAGGCCGACAACTCGAGTTTTAACTGAACAGCTGAGTTTTAGCTCACTGGTCTGTACGTGCAAATGGCTTCGGAGCGTTAGGCTCGGCTGCGCACGGTTGCCTAGAGCACACATGTTGCTGGCCGGGTCGGCATTGCCTATGCATGAAGTGCACTCGACGCCTTGGCTTATGTAAGGGCACAACGCTGTAGAGCCCAATGCACTTTCCATCACCGCTTTAGCTCTACGCGCCTAAGTCGTTTGATGTTTTCAAGAACCTCATGTGTTCTGCATCGCGCAGTGAATTGGCGCACAACCTTTGCTCTGAGACTAACACGAATGTGATGAATGTGAATGAATGTGAAGAATATTGTGGTGTGGCTTAGATAACAGTAGACCTGGAGTCGACAAGAAGGCTCCTACTTCTCCATAAGGAGCTGAACGTCTTTACGACAGAGCCTTTTCGCGGCAGCTTATGTCGCTGTATTTCGGAAATGACGCAATATGTGATGGTGACTTTCGTCTACAGAAAAGTATCAGCTCTAACATTAGCAGCGGACCACTTGTGCTCTGTTGTGGGGGGGGTTAACAATGCGTGTGCCACGTCCCGATTGAGTGTTGTCACCCTTGTGCTTAAGCACTCGATTTTTTTCAGGCGTAACTTTAAAGGACATTTGGCTATAGTTGTTGTTTTGTGAGTGAAGCGGTAAATTGTATGAGCTCTTTAATCTGTTTTGTATGCTTTGTTTTTGTGGCTGGTTGCTGAGAAAGGCGCTGGTGCCACGCTGTATTTCTTTTCCATGAACCGTCTCGTATGCACTGAAAAAGGAAGAACATACTCTATTGTTTTCCATGTTCTATAGAATGAATAACGTACATACCTTTATACATCTTTTGTCAATCTAATTTCGGCCAGAGTACGATGCTGTTCTTCCAAACTATTGTCTGAACATCTGATAATGAAGATAACTCATGGGCAAACCGACCTCGTAGGAATCTTTGTATCGTTTGTCTCCATTTTTCTTTTTTTACACCAGTCAACTTCGCCTCTTGTCATCACTGCTCCATCTGCTCTGGATCTCATCTGGAAGTGTTCTCTTGCAGTGGATGTCACTTCACGTCCGTGATCATATTTCCGGCGAAAAGTTTGAATAAAGCTCCCGATATTTGTCGCCCCAGCTGACTTATCCCGTGAACCATACCGTAAAATATGCCTTGTAGATCTTCTTTTCCGTGTCCACGGCGTGCACGACTTCAACGAACACGCTCCTCGAACTTCACAGTGACTCGGCAACAACGGCTGGTCTTCTCCTTAACAATAGTCTCCATGTGTGGTATATCTTACTGAAAATTCGATGGCCGTTGAGGAGGGGAGGAGTCTTCCCCTTTCCAAAACCTTTGTAGATGACCGGTAGATAGTTTCTACCCTGGCCAGGTTCTTCCCCGGCTGGATTTCCACTGGCAGAGTTTCTTAGTGAATAAGGAGCTCGCCGCAGGCGTCGCATCTGCCACCTCTGGTAGTTGACCAAGCCAGATATACAGCGATGCGACCCAACGCGGCTTCAGTTGACGCCTCCAGCTCTCCAGATGTGCCGGTCTTAAGCACCTTTCCCCACCAGCTCTTGAACGGCGCCATATCTTCCTCCTTGCGTTGCTACTAAGATGAGGCCATTCTGTTGGTGATCTCCGTTATGGAGAGGGCAAACGACCAAACCGCTCCTCTTGTCTAGATTGCAGCCTCACTTTCCAGGAACTGATGGGCGCTGAACAAGTTGTTCCCCCGAAAGCTTGCGCAGGTGCCCAAAATGTCACTCAATTCCATCTGGGTGAATCTCTCCAAGAAGTATGTAATGTATTGTTTCGTTGTACGTGGACAGTACCTATCTAGCAAGACTTGCGAGTCCTCTTGAGGCGTGGAAGACTGGCCTTGCGTTCTCTTCTATGGCTGCCTATGTGGCTACCAAATCTTTCGATGAAGCTAAGGGTCAGCCACATTTATGTTTGACGCCTTGGTCCCATTACAGTGAATTATTGATTATGTACTATTAATTATTGATAATTGTTCTATTGATTATTAGTTTCCGTAAATGAGTCCGTTAAAGGTTACGCCACATTGACGGGGCCAAACTAGTTCCGTTGCTGCATTAAAAGGGATGGACCACTTTGTCAACATTCTAGAAATGACTGCTTATGGACAAAATAGGCATGAAAATCATGAAACCACCTTTTCTTTCCATCTTTAATCGCTCAAAACAAGCCGCTTCTGTGGCGCAGTCGGCGAAGGCGTGATTCATGGGTATGAAAGGCCCCTAAATCAAAGCTGACCTCTGGCAGCCTTTTCCGCGACCGCCTCCAGCGCGGGAGATCGCGGTACACTGTAGTTCCTACACTGGCACGCCACAAGAATCACAAGAATGGAACCAGCGCCTTGCCGGCCGTCGTCCCTGTTGTGGGTGCACGCCTCTGATCCGCCTTTAAAGGGAATGTGGCGCCTTGGCCGAATCCAGGAATTGAGTGTGATTAGGGGTATTCTTAACCAAAAATCATGAAAACGACCATGATTTCTCTGTGAAATGCAATTGCACAATGAGCTCAATATTTTTATTTTTAAAAGCTCCTCTAGAGTAAAAAAATAAACCTCTGCCTGTGGATGACGTCATGATCTGGCACCTACTATTATATTCAACAGGCTTCAAGGGCTTCAGTTGGCTGATCACTCACTGTGACGTCAGCGCTGTCGTCACACCAAAACTGACAACTGTGATCGCCTTGCTGGGGTAGATTTGGGGTACATTTCAGGTTGGTTTTTAGCTTTTCTCCACGGAAATTTGGGAGTTTTAAGACAAATGGAGCATTGAGTACCCGGTTTTCTGGCATGATTTGCAAGTTGGCTACCTCACTCAAAATCACGTTACAAAGGTGCCACATTCCCTTTAATCTGACCCACCAGTCTGGTCTTCCGCCCGCGGTCCTCATGTGAGGACTTGGATTCTGCCGAGCGCTGCGGCTTGGGGACACAGGAGCAGCCTAAGCGCCGCACAATGTGGTGCAGCTGTCCCGTAAGGGTCCTGGCAAATGGAAACTTCCGCTTTGGACGCGGTGTGAGTGCGTCGAATGAGTGATGGCATTCTAACACGAAATGCTGCCGGACATAGGAACACAAAGCTATTTTTAATAGCTAAAATAAAATATCGTTTCTGTTCTTACTATTCTTGACCGTAGCATTGTGTGTGATTACGAATCTGGCTGCTCATGGCGGCTTTTCACATCTAAGGTTGCGTGGTCATGCCATTTGTGAACATTCGTCCCGTGATACGCGTTACCAAATAGCAATTGATTCCTTCGTGGTTTAAAATTGGAGAATAGCCCACTTTTATTCACTTTAAAGTGTGCGGGAATTTAATAAGAGATCTTTGGGTGGAGTGAAATGTACGAAGTGTGGTTTCCCGACACGTTCTACAAACTGTTATCTCAGTTCAAAGGCCGTTATAAAAGTGGGACACTTTTAAGGGGAGTTGGAGAGGAAGTTGAGCTATTAAGGTGCTCCGAATGGGTAGTTGTAGAAGTATCCGGACAAAAAAGATGAATTGTGAAGAAAAAGTGAATTGAAGGCTTGTCTATCCAGACATTGTTTTTCCCTTTCATTTTCACGGATTAAAACATTATTTTTATGTTGATAGGTTTTGAAGTCCTGCGGCGAGGAGCATGATAATAAGTGGATAAGGTGTTCACTGGCTTGTCCCCTCGAATCCGGAAATGTAAAAAAAAACTTCAGTGTCAGTGTTAACACATCAGTTCAGTGTTAATCTTAAGTGTTTTTTACATTTCCGGATTCGAGGGGACAGGCAAGTGAACACTGTATCAACTTATCATCATGCTCCTCGCCGCAGCACTTCAAAACCTATCAACATAAAAATAATATTTTAATTAAAACATTCTTTTAAACTGAAATTTAAACATTAAACTGAAGTTTAAACACTTCAGTTCAGTGTTAATCTTCAGTGTTTTTTTTTACGTTTCCGGATTCGAGGGGACAGGCCAGTGAACACCTTATTAACTCATTCTGTTTATGCTTGTAAAAGATGTGCCTGGGTTCCTGTGTCAATGTTCAGAAGTCATGCCTATTGCAGTTGAAGGCTCTGGGACATACGCAGTGTATTTTCCCCTTGGTTCAAGGTCTCACTCCACCGGTCCGTGCCCTGGGGGAGAGATGAGCCGGACGAACGACGAGCAACTTGATCTAGGCCAGGACAGCGCAGTTCGGTCGGCGCTGAAGGTGCGAGATGAAGTGTCGCCAGCGATGGAGGATTCCATAAACGGAGTAGAGACGTCTGCTGCTCTACGGGAAGCCGATGACGAAGACAGACTGCGGTCTCGCCCTTGTACTCTGTAGAGGAGGAGAGATTCTATCACATTTTATGAAGACAAATTTGTGCATCGTTTTTGTCTATCCAAACGTGCTGTGGCGCAAGTAATCAGCTTGATCGAGGACGAGATCCGGGCTGGAATTAAACGAGATGCTGCGCTAGCACTACGAGTACTGATTGTTCTCCGCTACTTGGCACCAGGGACCTATCAAAGGGTCATGGGGGTGATTTTGAGTAGAACTAACAACAGCGGATAAGAAAATTCGCAGAGTGATAATTGCGCTGGTTCACCTCCGAAGACGGCTTATTAAAATGCCCTATCGTGTCATGGAGATGCTCGTGCTCTAAGATATTACAGGGTTTCCCGGTGTGATCGGGGCGATGGAGACTGCACACAAGTGCCCATTATTTGATCATTGTCTGAGGATGCGGACCGATACCTAAACTGAAAGGATCCATGTATATGAATATGCAGGCTATTTGTAATGCACGTTACATGATAACATACCACATTGCCAGGTGACCACATTTGACAGGTGACGAGCATTTTCCGTGCGAAAATGCTCGTAAGAGACAGGCACAATAAAGGGGAGAGAGAGAGATAGAGAGAGAGAGAGAGGACCAGGGTCTGTGCATATGTTGACTGGCTGTTCTAGGGGCTCAATTTTGTTTGCTAACGCAAATAAAATTTTCCATAATTAGTGTGAAGTGTTTTGCAGTTTGTACAAATCAATCATGAGGAGAAAAAGAGCAATACTCGAGCAATCTGGTGTCAACAAAGGCAGCTATTCCTAGCTTATGTATTGATATTTTCCCCTGGCTATTTCCGTTTCCGGGCATGAGGCAGTTCACAAAGCTGAGAGTATCCGAGCTGAGCTAGAGTCTTCCGACATCTAGGAAAGCATATCCATTATCTGGTCCATCTCTTCAAATCGTCCAGCCCTCGCTGTCTCACGCACAATGCGAATATTTTTCATCACGTCATCCTTCGCGGTTCTTGCGATACCCTTACCAGTTGTCCTATTCTCCACGTACAGCCCGATGGACTCCTCGAATGGGGTGAGGCTGGGATCCACATATCTCAGGCAGATACTTTCTTGCTCTTTTCGCATGATATCCTGGGTTCCATCGACCGCTAGCGCGTAAGTGCCGGCTGTTTTCACATCACTCATGATCTCCCTCAGAATGGCATGGCAAAACAAGGTCTGTATTTCCTCCACGCACTGGTGGGAGGTGAAGTTGGTAGTGCGAGCCAGCCATGACGTCAGCGAATTGCTGGTCTCCGCCTGCATCTGGAACAGCTGCTGGGATTTTTTTCTCTCAGTATTTTTGTATATATTAGTTGTATCAGTATGCCAGTTTCGGGAAAAATATCATTGAGAAGTATTCATATTGAGAACGTAGCACCCCAACGGCCAGGTTCACCGTTCACTACCTGTTAAAGGGAATGTGGCACCTTGGTCGAATCCTCGAATTTAGTGCAATTAGGCGTACTTTTAGCCAAAAATAATGAAACCACTCATGATTTCTCTCAAAAATGTTCAATAAGCTCAATATTTTGTTTTTAAAAATGCTCCTCTAGGAAAAGAAATAAATATCTGCCTGTGGATGATGTCATGATGTGGCAACCACTACCATACTTTAAAGGCTTCAAGGGCTTCGATTGGCTGATGCTCATCGTGACGTCAGCATATGTCGTCACACCAGCAGCTCACAACAATGGTCGCCCGGCGAGGGGCTCTTGAGGGGGCTGGTGTCAGGTAGGTTTTAGCTTTTTTCTACGGAAATATCGAGTTCCAAGACAAATTATATATAGAGTACCGTGTTTTCCGACTTGCTTTACAACTTAGCTATCTCAGTTAAAGTCACGTTATGAAGGTGCCACATCGCCTTTAACAGTGTGCACGCCAGCCGAATTTTAATGACAATGAGCAATTATTCGTGGATGAAAAGACGTACACTCACAATGCACGCGCCAGATTGCACAAGTCTTCATACCGCCGTAGTGTTCACCGAGCAAATAGAGTACGATCGGTTACAGCTGTCCAGACTGCGTATGGCCAGGTGTCCCTTACCCGGCTGGAGCTTTCCTATGCTTGGGAGAAAGGCAGTGGGCCGGGGTCTCGCCGGAGCACGCAGTGAGCCGGTAGGTGTGTTGAAGAGGACACCATTCCCTCATTGATGGGCACGGAAGCACGAAGTTTCGGTACACATGCTACCGCATACCACGGTTGACGTCATCCGTGTCCTGGGAGAGGGCGGGGCGGATCGGTCACGGTGGTAAAGCATTCCTACCGCCACGGCCACGCTGTTTGTTGTCACCAGCTGTCACTGCGCGTTTGTGCTGATGCAGGGCCTCCTCAGGCAGCAGACACGTTCATCGGCAGTTCTCATCTCGCGGCACCTGCAGGTGCACCTTCCTTCTCGGGGTTGATGCGGCCCTGGCGCATTAGCAGCTTAGTTGAACGCACCACTGTTTCTAGACACTCCGTGGTTTCACCCTGGCTTCTTGCTTCTTCCACACTAAACTGGGCCCTGATGGAAGGCTTGCGCTGTTCTATGGCGGCAGTATGCTGTGGTGACTTTGTATTGACTGGCATGACTTCTAGGACGTTTCTCCATTTTTTCACTCCACGGGTGTTAAAGGTGGGTTCATGCTTGTATCCCAGAAGCAAATTCTCATGATGAGCCTTGGGGCAGTAGAAGCATACTATAGCCGACAGTGGTGCCGAGCGGTGGACCCAGGGGTGGAGCTGGAACCACCGCATCTGTGCCTGGAGCTGGTCTGACTTTCCCTTCTTAATTAGCGTCCGTGACTTCAGAAGACTTTTGTCGTGGTTTTGCCTCGTGAAGACGGATACAGGGCTTACAACCGGAGAAGGCATGGCTCTTACAATAGGGAAGGACTAATAAGGATCTGCATTTTCAGACGTGTCACCCATTGCGCTTCTAGCGTAGACGTCACCAGGTTTACGCAGTGTGCAGGGCAGTGAAAAAACAGCGCCAGAGACTGCTCTTCCGCTGTCAGGACTGGAATCCCCTGAAAGCACCCGACATGTTTGCAGCACCGTTGTGTGTCTCGGCTCTCACTAGATGAAGAGGAAGTTCCAGGCGGCACATGACGTCATTCACGGTCCTCGCGATACCCTTACCAGCTGTGCTACTCTGCTCGTACAGCCCAATGGACTCCTCAACGGGGATGAGGTTGGGATCCACACATCTGAAGCAGACACTTTCTTGCTCTTTTCCACAAATGTCCTGGGTTCCATTGATCACTAACGCGTAAGTGCCAGCTGTTATCATGTTACTGACGATCTCCTTCAGATTGGCATGGCAGAACGTCTGTATTTCCTCCACGCACTGGTTGGAGTGGCAGTTGGTAGTGCGAGCCAGCCATGACTTCAACGAATTGCTGGTCTCCGCTGGCATCTTGGGCAGCTGCTGGAAGTTTTTGTTCTTGAGATTCTTTATACATATATTAGTTGTATCGGTATGCCAGTTCCGGAAAATAATCATTTAGACGCATTCGTACTGAGAACGTAGCACCCTAACGGCCAGGTTCACCGTTCACTACCTGTTTACAGTTTGCATCTCAAACGAATTTTAATGATAATGAACAAACGTTCGTGCATGAAAAGACGTACGCACACAATACATGAGCCAGATTGCACAATTATCCGCCCACCGTAGTGTTCACCGAGCCAATAGAGTATGATCCGTTACAGCCTGTCCAGACTTCGTATGGCCAGGCGTTATAGCCAGGCGCATTCTACCAGTTATGCTGTTAATCTATTTTTCTGCTCCCACAGTGGAGCGGAATAAGTGTGTTTAAAAAGAAAACATTTACTTCAACTTCGTCTAAATGTTTCGTGTCGCTTGCAAAAAAAATTGTGACCTCTTGGGGGCTCGGCTGTCCACCTGTCCCCAATATTCGTGAAAATAAGATACTCGATGTTTTCCTTGAAAATATTTCTTTCTTTTTGGGGGCTTCTAACCGTCAATACTGAAAGGAATGTACCGTTTTCTTAGACAGGGTTTGAATATGGCCAGCCTTGCGAGGTTCGCTGTCAGTACTTCAACCCGAGTACAGTGTTCACGGAAGGAAAGGAACCAGTCGGACTTTTCACACCACAGTTAACTCCAGGGACTTTGAGTGTTCCATTAGGTTACAAGTGAAACTTTGCACCATTTCCACCGATTCGCTTGTGTTTGATCATGCATCTCGCCGAATAGGTTTGCAGCGAGCACGAACTCCTCGTGCCGCAGTCGCTCCATGCTCCAAGGGCGCGGTGAGTGCCCACCAGAGATAGCATGTGCTACGCTACGTTATAGAATTGCGCTACGGTTCGGTTTCTACCAAAACTAGCCGCAGCCAACAACGCTATGATATTTCGATTGTCTGCGGAATTACGGGATTTTAGGTAATGTTAAAATCGATATCGTACATCGATATAAAGGGTGCTTACCGATTTTTTTATTTCAATACGGATTATTGAATTAAGGACGCCATTTTTCTAACGCCATAAAAACTGTTCTTATGTTGGACTTTTCATTATCAGCAGATTTCATTTCCATTTATTTATTCCGACAGTCTACAAGACATTACCAGGTTTCTCCACTCCGTGAGGGCTATTCTGAAACCATCGTCACAATAACAGTCCCATAAGTATAACACATACATAGTATAGTATAACAAGTATAACACATAAGTATAACCACAAAGCATGTAAACATGATTTCAACAACTGTCTTGCGCGACTAACTTGAATTTATTATAACTTGCTTAATGCGAGATTTGAGCACATCGCTACTGAGAATATTAACATCATTTGGTATAACGTGCTGGTTGAATTTCGCAGAGGCTCAATATATGAACTGACGTTTTCCATGGTTGTTATTTGGGCGATAGAGGGACAGTTGCAATGATTGCCGGGTTTCACGAGCTTTAATTTCGTGGTTGAATATGTTGTTTCTAATTTATGGAGGGATTTCCTTCGTGATTATTTTATGCAGTAAGGGTACATCGAAGTAGGTTATTAACTGGGGAATCGTCAGCCATTCTAATTGTCGAAGGACGTTGGAGATATGGTCATATTTTCTACGCCCAGATATCACCCTTACTGCAAAGTTTAACACCTTTTGAAGTTCAGAAAGCACACAAGGGTTTGGGCACAAGGGTATGACCCCGTAAATGTGTTTTTCCATTCTCTATATCGAGCTGCAAGGCCGCTTTGTATCTAAATCACTGGTATTGGTTCCATCTGTTGGGCTATACCCTCAGGGTAAATAGTTTTCGAATCGTCATTTGGATGGCACTTATTCAAAAATGCTCGCCTTTATTCCGATTTCCTAATTAGAACAAAGTATTGCCAGAAAGTCTAGCATTACATCCCGGACTACGATAAGCAATATGTGCTACGTTATTTGTTCGCTGTACGCTATGGTATTCCAAACTTTGCCGTAGTCCGCTACGTATTTTCGCTCAGCTTTGCTGCGTTGTATTTCTAGAGCTACGGTTGCGAAAAAGTAATTTCGTATCGTAGGCTATCTCTGGCGTCCGCTACCATCGAAGTGGAAGGCTGCTAGTCACGGTGTATTGCTATGAGCCTAGTTGCAGTGTCCCGGAGTATACAGTATTCAAAACTATGACCACACATCGAAGAGGCTTCCACGGCCTTCACCGGGTGGTGAGCAGTTAAAGTTGTATAATGTTTTAGTGGGTTTTAACTGTGCACGAATTTCTGTGGTCATATCTTTTGTGTTCTCATTTTAAGTATTTGCCCAATGCATGGGCCTTTTGCAGGTCGCAGCCCACCTGCTACCTGCTAATACCCGACATTCAAATTTATAATATTAAAAAATGTCACGGGCTACCCAGAGCGAAGTATAGCGCGACTCTTCTCAGCTGTAGCAGAACTCACTTGCCATCCAACTTGGTGGACGAGCCGTTGTCGGCCACAGTCTCCGGGTCCGAAGTCATAACAACCCCCTCCCCGAAGCTACAGCATCCAGCTCTGAGGTCACAGTGTCGACCGCAGCTGAGGCAGCTGAGGCTGGGCTGAAGATGAAGGGACGGAACGTAGGGACAGGATAAGACTGACGGCAAGAACGGGCGGGCTGGGGCGAGCAAAGACAGCGCGGTCAGTGAAGTGGGTGATAGGCAGTGATAGGACGGTTGGTGAGGGTTAAGCAAGCACTTGCCCCCGATTAACGTCGGTTGCATGTGTTTTGATGACGTGCAATTTATTACGAGTGAACCAAAGTGGTTTTTGACTAGAATATATTATTGGCATTTACAAACTAAAAGTTAACACGAGGGACATCACTGGAAGTTCAGCTGGTGCTTTTCGGGGAGATTCGCAAATATTTAAGGAGAAATGGATAGAGTCGCACAATCATTTATTGCCATCACTCAAGCATTTTCAAGGAGCTTTGATCACTTTGGAGATAAATGCCAACACATACCGTTTGGCTTTTTTAAGAAAAAATCGAGCGACGCCTGCTTCCTCTTCTTCACTGTGGGTCAGTAGAAGTGCTAGCAAAAACGCCATCGCTAGGGTTTGGACTTCTCCCACGTTAAGGGAAACTATGACTTCCATACGAAAATCATAGGCACACAAAATTATAATTGTATAAGTGCTGCATCAGAAACAGAGGGAATAAGTGCTGCACCCAACCCTCCCTTTCTTTGGCAGAGGGTTGGGAGACATTCTCTGAGCTGACAGTGACTGGTAGGAGCTTTGTTTCGGTTCTTCTCGTAGGAGCTTTTTTACGGTGCTTCTTTGCACAGGAGATTTGTTCCGGTGCAACCATTTTTAGACGTTCTTGGTTCCTTTGTTGATGAACGCCTTCCCTCGGCCGTCCATGATGAGCTTATCTCCGGCACTTAAACATTGATGTTGACGACTGCTGTTCTTAGTGACACGCACACAATAAAGAAAACATCGTAATTCATAATCAAATTCGTTCGGTTAGTTAGTTAGCTAGTCACGACCTGGTCGTATTACGCCGAGCGTACATTCGCAGGCTGCCCACCTCGAGGTTATGCTAGGCGCCCCACGACTGTGTCTCACTGTGGGAGACCAAGACAGGCTCCTTTGGTTAAAGAAGCTCACCCTCGGATGGGCGAAGCTCACGCAGCCGCCTCCGGTGACCTAGGACATACGGACCGATAAGGATTGAATTTTACGTTTTACTTTCTTTGTATTTGATGAGATTATGGACTTACAGCGAGAAAGATAAAGGTCCCCGAATATTTATTATCTAGAAAAAAACAATGCGGTACACTTCAACGATTTGTGTGGTACCTAACCATGCAGGCTAATAACAACAATGCAGGACGTCGCTGACGTCCTATGTAAACTGCCATTATGTTCAAAGTTTCAATGCGAATGCAACTTTGCATTGGGAGCACTACTACTTGAAAAATTTCGAGCCGAAAAAGTGGCGGCAAGAACGGGCGGGCTAGGGCGAGCAAAGACAGCGCGGTTAGTGAAGTGGGTGATAGGCAGTGATAAGACGGTTGGTGAGGGTTAGGCAAGCACTTGCCCCCGATTAACGTCGGTGGCATGTGTTTTGATGACGTGGAATTTATTACGGGTGAACCAAAGTGGTTTTTGACTAGAATATATTATTGGCATTTACAAACTAAAAGTTAACACGAGGGACATCACTGGACCTAACCTGTGTCATTTATCTTGTAACCAATTTTCAAAAATTACTCACGCCTCGGAGCACGTGATAATTTGATGAAAGGACAGTCGTCTACTCATTTTAGCCTCTTACGGTAAAGGAAACAATTTAATGTCAAATCAAGAAATAATTTATCTATGGAATCGGGCTCCTCGCTTGAAATTACCTACCTAACTTGAACGGTGATTATTTCTTCTTGCGAAAAGATCCGTGCGAATAAGCGACCCGATCGATTGAAGCGCTTTTTTCTTCTCTCAACACTGGTCTACAATTCCCTGGAGAGGGAGACCAAATCGTTGATACGGCTTCGAACTCAGGGGAAAATTGCGGTAGCAGCAGCCAGCGGCGGATACAAGGGGACTAGCGGGCTCAACCCCTCCCCCTCGAATTAACCGAATGTCCGAGTGCCTGTAGTTAGCACATGGGCGGAGACTGATCCGAGGCAATGGCGGGAAGGCTCGAGCCCCTAGTCCCCTCCCCCCGAATGAGCTGGATCCGGCGCTGGCAGCAGCCACAGAGTCAAACCGTGTGGGCCGGCTGAGATGGAGGCACGACGAGGTGTTGGTCTGATTGGGGAGATGCTGTGCCGTAGCGGAAGGCGGCGCGCCGCTAGGCATTAGAATCATCGGAGATCAGCTACAATTCGGCTGTTCAGTCTAGTTATTTTCCGAGTGTCTGTCGTAACCGAATGATGCTCACTGCAGCGAGTGTATCACTTTGTAATTGGGTCAGGCCACCCTATTTGGAGCCAAAGGCTCTTTAGGTGCCAAAGACCGTCTTTAATGCCCCCACGCTCACATAACCCCACGTAAAGGGACGTCGCTAAACCCCCACCCACTTTCACTTAACTCACCGCAGACGTATGCTCAGCCCTATCGTCCTACAACACCGAATTTTAGTGAGCATGGTCTTAGATTGGTACGGCTGGTGGTTTTTGTGCCACTGCCAGGGACTGGATATAGGCGCAGATGTAACTCTGCCAGTGTTGGTACGTGATGAATCACACGAGATGGATGTTTTGCCCTTCCGAAAGCATGACTGCTTTCAGCGAAACAAGCGCTCTCGTATGACGGCGGTGTCCGAGCATCTTCGGTCTGAATCATGCTCTCTCTCTCTCTCTCTCTCTCTCTCTCTCTCTCTCTCTCTCTCTCTCTCTCTCTCTCTCTCTCTCCTGTCTCTCTCTCTGATCTATGTCCGTTTTTGTTTGTGTTGGTGCATACAACTAATACCTTTTTTCCGAAATGAGTGATGCTCGTTATCGCATCGGCGTGTTGACGATGTAGGAAGTGGGGGTTCCCGGGGTGTCCGAGACAGCCCCGTCCCGTCCAACTGCCGTCAGCGCCCGGCTGTCCGCGGTGTTTGTTTCTGATGTGAGAGGAGAGTGCGTCGGCACAAAGGCGGGGCCGCTGGTGCGGCGCGCTCCTCTGATACCGCCGTCATCGGCAGCCGCCGCCCGCCATCGCCGCGATCCATATTTGTGTGATGAACCGTCACGCCCCCTCCGCCGCCGTCGGGGCCGGTCTGGTAGAAAAAGTGGCGCATTCGGAGCCGACTGGGCGTCACGGCGCGCGGAAATGAGAGCCGGTTCCGCGCGAGAGAGCCGCCCGCCCAGCCAGCGCGCCGACGCGGACTCGCCGCCCGGCCCGGATATATGCAGATATGCCCGCGGCATGCCCCAGAAGAGGGCTTCTTTTGATGCAGCTCTACAGGACTGAGAGCGCACCGAGCTATTTTTGCGGAGCTCAGCAATGTTGATTGCGGGCCATGTTAACGAGGATGCTGTGCGAGATTCCTGCTGGTATTTGTTCGCTGTAGATGTTGTTAGTATCATGAGCTAGCAGTCACGGTGTTTGCTGAATCTGGTGCCATTGATTGCGACGTGAAGTCTATTCGGTAAGAGACTGGTCGCAGCTCCGAATCATTAGCAAACTCGCCGGATCATCTATTATGATATTGCAATGGCGTTTTTGAAAAATAATAATGATGCGTCTAACCTTACCAAGATTTGACCAGACATGTTTTTCATGCAGCGGTTTTCCGCGATCACTAGCCCCCGAAGGATTAATCAAATCGGGTTTGAAAAGCTTTTGCGGCCAGGAAAAGTTCTGGAAAATGTCCAATTACCGAGATGTCAATACTACGTTTATAATGAATTCTTCTTTGAACATTTGTAGGCACTAATGGGCAGATTTGTTGGTGATTCCAGCATTACTCAACGCGTGAATGGAAACAAAATCTGACTCTCTGACTCGATTGGGTGAGTCAAAAGTATACGGTTAAGAACTAATGAACCAAAACTTTGCCCTCGTTGTGGTAAGAGACTCCCCCGTTGAACACGCACCAGATGTTTCCTGCCAGCAACCCCGGCGAACTCGTGCCAGGTTCTTCCCACCCGTACTAATGGCTGACTTACTTGGTGACAGGGAAATTATAAGATAAGTAAAGATAACATCCGGTGTGTTTTACAATGTATGCTCGAGATGGAGGTTTGAGATCTTCTATAACCCCCGCACAGCCAGATGAGACACAGACGCGGGAGTGCCGTAGACCAGGTGTAAACTCATATCACACAGTTACCATATAAAACAGACTTGATTCGGTAAAGTATAAAACAGAGTAACTGCGGGTACGGTATAACTTTAACGCTGACACCCTTAAAACACCGACACACACTTTTGCTTCACAGCAGTACATCTGTGATCAATTTACCCGCAACTGTGGAAACACAAAAGTCAGGTGTTCTTTTTCGGTACTTCGTTACAATTTTGCTTTGTTTCAATACTGATTTTTTCATGGGTGCTTGAAATGCATGCTAGTCCATTTTATTTTACCTTATCCTGTCCTGCTTTTTTCTTACTTGCTTGCAAACTATTGTGTTTATTTTATGTTATGTACCATCTGCTTCGTCCGCCCAATTATTCTTCTGGTGTGCATACGTTCTGTTTCGTCCTTTTCACAAGGAAAATGAAAAGGAGCCGGAAAAGTAATAATAAGTTATCAATGAAAAACATGGTGGCCGAATCCCTGTGTTATCGCTGTGCCGGCACGGTGACAGTTCTCTCCGTTTCCAGTCTCAGTGCCGCCGCTGTGGGCACTGTGTGGGAAGCTGATGAACGACTCATACAGTCTGCACGCCGGCTCGTAATAATAACACGCCAGCGCGGCTCAGTTGGCCGGCTGCGGCGGCGGAATGTAATAATCTGGCGCGGCATCTGGGTTGCCGCGCGCTGTCGCCGCGCTCATGGCGCCCGCCGCCTAACTTTTATCTTTATGTGACTTCACGAGCTACGGGCGAGCTGAGCTCGCTCTAATGTAGCCACGGCGTGAACAACGCGCCTGTGGAGTGGCGGTATCGAGTGGACGGACTGCACATGCAACTGCAGTGTTTTACTGAACTGTTCCTGAGGATGTGTGTTGACCTATTTTGTAGCTGGACCTTTCGACGTGTGACCAACATGCGAGCTATTTTGGAGGCTCCCGGCCCCAGGGCCTCTGAAATAGCTCCGAGCTATGGTCAGTTGGCACGTCCCATACCCTGAGAATGGGCTGGGTGCTGTTTTAAATGGTGTGAGAACTTCTCAAACTTCTCAAAAATAGTCTTCTCCAGTCAGCTCTTAGTGAGAAGCGACTGGAGAAGACTAGCTGTGCAGAGTTCTTCGGTCCTGAATCGAAATATAGTTTATATGTCGCTGTTGTCTTAGTATCGTGAGAATTTTGGGAGCCCGTTCTAATTGCATGACCAGAATTGGGGGATGCAATATTCGACTCAGCCCTATGGCAAAGAATCTGAGCCTGGATACGCTGACTGTAACGGCGTTCTAAGTTATCTGACTGGGAAGTGATGAGTTTGTATACCACGTTCTTTGTTTTTTCATTTCTTTTTGCGGGTTCAGTTTAATCTCCAATCCCTGAAGATATGTACCAGTTATCTTAGAACAGGGAGAATTTGACTTGAATTCGGAATACTATAGACTTACTACAGCAAATGCGGGAAAACGTATTGTGGAAAGCTGGCCAGGTGTTTCAGGATCCCATTCAATGGCTGGCACTGGGAAGATTATAGAGACAGGCTAATGATAGATCGGTTGCGATTCAGAGACATCGGCAATCATATACTTGTCTGTAGTGACCACAGTATAAGGTAACCTTTACTGGTGATCCCTGTGATTTCCGAAGTCTCCAATTTAACTGCGGGATGGAGATCAGACCAGCATTCAGTCTGTCTGCCTATAGACTCCGCATTAAGCACACATCTCTCGTGTTACCACTGGAAAATTACACGTTGTGGGATATTGGTACCGACCGACTGGAGAGACCGTTTAGTGCCCGGTCTGTGACGTCACAGTCCGGTACCGCGCTGCAGTGCAAAGGTGAAACCAGGATGTCCCATGCGAAACGTACGGGACATACGTTTGTACGGCAGCGCCGTTGTTCATGAGCGGTGCCGAGATCTTTGGCGGGTGTATGCGTCATTTTTTGTGATTTCAGCAGCAGTAGATGCTTCAATCGATAAAGGAAGAATGTTTGATATACTATCATGTGTTCACTTACATTTTCTATTTGTGATAAAGCTCAGAAAATACGATATGTTAGGGTTTGAAACTGCGTTCGACCATTTGCCTGCGTAGCACCGCTTGAGGCGTAGAAAAGTGCGCTCAGCAAAGCACCATGAGCGGTTCCGCTATCACGTCAGCAGTCCTACGCTACCAACAGGTCATTTACGATATGGGAGAGTTCGGGTAATGGACGCGAAAGGGTAAAAGGCTGGACATTCCAGCTTCCGGAAGACAATAAAAACCGCCGCTGTCATCCAGCTTTCTGGAGGGAGCCACAGGAGGCGGCCGTCGCCGAAGGCCGGAGGTGAGGAAGGGGACGCCAGCGTGGGGGTGGGCGCCCTCAGAAGGTAGGGACGCAGGACAAAAATAGTGATGTACAAACCCGGAGGCGCTTCAGGTGGCGTTCCACCTGCTGTGAACAGAGGGTAAGGGAGGAGCAAGAAAGGGGCAGGGGTGGATCAGAATTATGGTGGGATCAAGTCGTGGGTGGTAATGGTATAGGCGTGATAACAGCGAGGCATTGTCTGCCCACCCACCTCACGATTAGATTATAAACCACTTAGCCAATGTCATTGACTGGAAATATTGAATTCAAAATGTGCCTTGACCCCCAGTGTTTTGGACGTTTCTACGCGGCGCCGTTCAAGCCGGATTAATTAGGCACGGTGCGGTATTGAGGGAACGGTTTTATGTATTCACGGTACTAAGGCAGTGGGGTAGGAACACTGGAATCCCTGCACTATGTGTTAATGTACGCTGGACTTCGCCGCTGACATCCAACGTTCAGACTTTGGCCAGCTCTACCACATGTGCACTGGTTGGTCCCGGGGTATTGGCGTCACTTCCTCCCACTGTCGTCGCTCAGTGCAATCCAGGCATTTTCACGGCTAAGTTTTCGCAATATGGTATGGAATACTTATGGAAATAGTTCTATCCGCGCTCTGTTTTCCGCACCTGGCCATATTCTGCAGCCTCTCGTATGTTACCGACCGCCCCCATATCGAATCATAGGGTGAAACGCGATTTACGTGATACGAATTTAGTAGCTCGTCGTGTCAGGTAACTGAAGCTAGGCCTCACCTGGCATTTTCGGGAAGTGGTCGTAAAATTCAGTACAAATGGCAAACATCCCATCTTCAAGGCCTTGTAGCTCTAAGCATACTTCAACATAGTCGGCATAACGGCTGCAAGAAGGTATGGTTGGATATCCGACAATAATCTCCCGCCACGTTTTGCCTCCATACATTCTGCGATTAGGGAAGGAATGGCAGGGACCTCGCCACCGCGCTGTCCGCCGGCCAGCAGTGGAGCTGAGGCTGTAGCTACCGCACCGCTCCAGCCGACGACGCCGACCTGTGAGCCTTACTGAGCCTCTCGCATGACTAGTCGGCACTTTTTGTCCGGGTTCTCGGTTACGTCGTTTGCTCACTAACGGTAGAAATAGGATCCAAGTACCAAAGAAAGCGAAATACAATCAGCCTCATTTTTACTGCGTGCTATTTGTCAATATTTATGGAAAGATTAGTATGAGCTGGTGGCGGCGGCATCGAAAGGTCGTGATAGGGAAATGGGCATTGGCGGACGCAGGGGGGCATTCCGGCCAGGGCCCCCAAAGCGCTGGAGGGGGCCAAACTATCTTTTGCCCCCCAAACGCCGGAAAATTTTTCAAAAAGGTGTTTACACTAGGTGTGTAGAGCAAAAAATATTCGCTCCCACCCCTTCCCCCCCTGGAGAGCGATCATCTACTTGGAGAGGTAGTTTATACTAGGTCTGTCGAGCACTGAAGAAAGGTGTTTACACTAGGTCTGTAGAGCAAAAAATATTCGCTCCCACCCCCTTCCCCCGGAGGAGAGGCAGACTTGGGTTTGCCCCCCCAAACTCGGGTCTGCGTCCGCCCCTGGAAATGGGTCATGCTAAAGGAATACAGTGGCGTTCCTGCTATTTAGATATTCATACATCCTCACTTAATTGTTTCGTGCATCATGTGATTTGGATTGGACCCTCCTTGTCTACACGGTCAGAACTACATTTCTAATAAGATTTCAACATCTTAAACTTCTAGTGTTGCATACGCCTGAAATTTCAGCTAGGTTTTTATGTCAAATATACCGTGTGAGAGTATTAGTAATAAGTTTGTCAATTTAAAGGTCTTGAAAGGTTGCATCATGCACCCTGATGCCGAAAAATACTGAGGACTCCAAATCGGCTCCTACAATTTGTTCCACCAATCACATTCATATACCGAACTCATTTCATGAAATCATGTTTTTCTAGTGCTATCGACACCGCACACAGTACAAACATCTCACCCATATAGGTACCCACCCACGTGCACGGAATGTCTCCTACACATGTCCCCCTCCCTCAGTCTAACAGCATGCACAACTATCACCATTCTCAACACCACGCATGTAGGTTTTATAATCCGCCTGGCAACCCCTCCCCACCGAGGCTTGCACTCGGTGTTAGCGATGCCCGGCGTGACCTCTCTAACCTCCGTGCCCTCAGGCAAGTGGCACCCAGCGTATGGCGGCCGCTGATTGGTGGAGGTGTGTTCCCTTATATTGCGAGAAACTCAGCGGAAATTTATCCATGAAAATGATGCAACTTTAAACCATTAAGCAGGAGATGCATTAAGATTGTCTGTTTCAAACTTTCTTAGCCATACTTTGCCCTTTATTGGCTTCATTATCTACTCTCCCATCCGAGGCTGCTCTTCCGTACAGGCGAGACGGCAGCAGAGTCAGCACAGACTAGCCGGCGGCCGAGTTCACTGAAGTCAGGAGTGTCGTGAGATGGGGTTCAGCTGAGTAGAGATGAGTGGTGTCTGGCCCGAAGGCTCTCCTGCTCCCAACTTAGGCGAAATGAATTTATACATTTCCCTCGTTCTTGCGCCACCCGCACCCTCTGCATTGCTCACGCGATAAGCCATTTCAATGCAAATAGTGAGTGTCGTTTGCCGCGTCCGTCACGGGGTGAAGCCACTTCCCCACAATAAGCAGTAGGTCCTTTCAACCCGCCTTGTTGGGTGTCCATCTCTAAAAAAACTGGCGGAGAACCAATGATAAAAAGATAAGAGTAAACGCTCAATTTTGTTTTCAACCTTACCCTCCGCACATGCTAGCTGCAAAATTTGAATTTCTCCCATTGTGGCGAAAATTGGAAAAAGGCGAATAATAAGTCGGAGACCAGGCCTCCCAGTCCTCATACCGCGACGCTTATGCCGTGAAGCAGTGAAGCTCGGGTCGGCAAATGCTAGTGACGACCAGATGACATGCCAGCTGACTCTTTTGCTGACTTGTTCCCAGGACAATAGACAGTTCCGTGCGTTAATAACCACAGAGCAGGGCGGTGGAGCCCGTGGTGACGTGTGCAGCGTGATGTCATGTGAAATCTGGTTTTTGGTGATTTACTTGGGCTCATTTTTCCTGCGAGCCCATCAGAATCCCGCCTGAAAGGGGAGCTCTGAATTGTTGGCCCTTGGACGCTGAATACTCGCAGCGGACACCCTCCGTGCCGCTTCTCACAGGCCCTCTCCCCGGCTGCGGCCGCCGGGGCCGGTAATCTCGCGCGGCGGCCGCACGCCTCCGCCGCGCCGGCCCGATGTAAAGCGGCGGTGACCGATGTCGCCATCGCTGCCGCCCGGTTATGGCCCCGCCGGGCTGCTTTTTACGAGTTATGGCTCACTCTCCCGAGGCCCATTGATAAGCCGTCGCTGGCTGCGGCCGCGCCGAAATATGGCGTTGCATAAACTAGGGCCGGCGCGCTGGAAGTGGCTGAGATACGTCCCGAACGTGTTGTTGGTGATGACCGCGCGGCGGCGTTGCCAGTTTCCTCGGACAGTACCAAGGCCCTCGGTAGGCACCTTTAACTCCCACACGAGCCAGACGTAATATGGTGACCCAGAATGTACCATTTTAAGAAGCACATTCATTTTATTTGAATGAAATTTCTACGCAGGCACATAAATTATTGTCTTCTCTAAAAATGATTTATGGTCAAATCACTTATCCAATACAAATATTGTTTCCTAAATCCAAACTATGTTCCCCGGTACGTACTAGCATCATGGCCTTTATAGAGAAGGACCAGCACCGAGTTACAAAGCTGGAACACACACCCATGTTATATATAAAATACATATATACATATATACAAATACATACACACATATATGACAGATACATAAATATATGAGTCCATATATTTATGTATTTATGTATTTATTTTCTTGTGTCTAGACTGCTCCACATGATATGGCTATTCTTGATCTTGCGTCTGTCCGTCAGATAAAACGATAGGTCTCGACAATCCCACATGTCACAGGTATAAAGAAACAACATAAACAGCAAAGTGTCAGCAGATAAAAGAATAGCGGAGCCAATCAGCCCAAGGTAGCCTCCGCCGCTGATCAGTATGATACCTCTTCAACACGTTCGAAACGAGCCGGTGGAAGATCCCGGAGGTCCGAAGGAAGCGAGTTAAAGGCAGACTCTATCAAATACATAAAACGATGCCTTCCGAATTCAGAGCGGATCTGAGACGCACCGAGACTTTCGACATTTCGCATTTCGCGCTGGTGCATGGCATGTCGGGTAACTAAAGCACTGGCGGTGGACTCAGTTTCACGGCTCGCTAAAACCCGTTTCAAGAGAGCGAGTCCATGGTAAAGGTACAAATCGGTCGCATTAAGCCATCCCAATGTATCCAAAATACCGCTGATACGATCGTATTTACGACACCCAGAGCTAACTGCGGGCAGCAAAATCGATGATTTTCTGGATCCTGTTCAACTGCAATTGGTTCTTCCCCGCGGTCGGTAACATACTGAGGCTGCTCAGTATCCGAGGTAACTGATACACGCCGAGGCGTGGTGGCATATCTCGTTGCAGTCCTGAGTTTCTATGGCCCGTCGCATATCTTTCTCATACGCGTCATTTACCCCGGATATGTGAGCAGCCTCAGTACGGTACCGACCGCGAGAATGGCCCAATCGACTCATGTATTGGGGTGACTGGTATGGTTCTGCCACTCGTTCCTGGTCGTATAAAAGAAGGACAATAAGGTTTATCCTTACCACTTGACAAAGTTCGTTTGTTAAATTATTTGGAGACAAGATGGCATAGCCATGTATAATATTATACATGGCCATGCCATTTTGTCTCCAAACGATTAAAAAACGAACTTTTGATTATTCGATAAATCTTTTAATTATGAAATAAAATTGATTTTCCCGACCATTAACGAAACTAAACAGTCAAAATACGCGTTGTCATATTTGGACCAGTGACGGTGGAAACTCTGAATTTAAGGGGGGACACCATGGGCTTTTCAACTCATTTATTTCCATTCAACGCCATGGGCTATAGGCCTACACTGAAAACAGGGCTACACTATAGTGTTAAAATGTACCATTTAAGAGGGGCACCGTGCCCCCCCCCAGTTCCGGTGCCAGTGGTTTTGGTTTATCTTTTGAAAAATATATTGGCGTGTTAACGATGAGCAACATATTTTTAATATTAAGTTGGTTTTGATTTAAAAGACAATATTTTCATTGGATAAAATTATTTTTGGGACATTTGGATTTTATGGGCTTACGTAAATGTTCCATTCAAATAAAATGAATTCGCTTCTCCTAACGGTACGTTCCGCGCCGCCACATTTCGTCTGTACGCAGTGGTACGTAACTACGTACCAAGAGCGTTGGTACCAAGGCTGCCCATGTCCCCCGGGTAATTGCATTCAGTGTTCCTATCGTCACTGTCGTACAGTCGTTAAGCATGGGGCTGACCATTTGGCGGTCATGCCGTCACTCGGATGTGACAGCTGTTGTTTCCAGCTATCAGCGGGGAGAGAGGATTTTTACACGGCTTGTAATTGCCAAAATCACACCACTGTTCCAGGTGCTCCCCCCTGTTCCCCCGCGCCTCCCCGGGACGCCGAGCCCTGCTGTAAGCCGCTCTCACGTGCCGGGCCTATTTTACGGCGGCGGCCATCACGGTTCAGCGCCGGAGAAACTCGGTAGCGGCGTGATCTTCCGGTGGCGAGCTCGGCACGGCCGCGCGGCCCGTCGTCAACCGTCCAAAAAGTCGAAACTGGCTCGCGATGTCGTCTTTTTCTACTGGCAACGTGCTGAAACGATGCTCTCTTCGCTAGCTAGGTGTCACACTTTTGAGCAGCTCAGAGGCGAATCTGTCACTAATTGGTCGGCATAGTCCGAACTTAAGCTACATGCATAATGAACTATCGCTCCGTGACCCACAGTTCTTAAGTTTGCGCCAGGTTGGATAACATTATGTTGTTATAGCGCAAGAAACCATTAGCGTTGACACAAGCAAAAAGTGAGGGGGCCAGTCAATCTCCAATCTGCTACTGACGGGAAACTTTTCCTCCCAGAGTTAAAATCTGGTCAGATTTGGGCTCATTGTTACCTTGCGCAATTGCTTGTTACAAAATTTATCCATTTTCCCCAATTTGGCTGGCATCGGATATTTTCTTTATGAAAAGGTCGGGGAGCAGCCCTCTAGGGAGCCTGGCCCTCCCCCCTGTTCCGACTTGCATGCATGAAACATATTTCCGACCACGTCACGGGCGAAGTGTTCACGGTGTTATCTTGAAGGGAATGTAACACATGGGATTTGAACCGAAGTATCAGTTGCGTGGTGGATACCGCAGAACCCCTGGTTTCAAATTCGTTTCTCTCACAGCCCTCTCTATGGGCCTTACAGTAATGGCTGCCGCGGCGGTTCGACGATGGTAGGGTCGGGGCGAGCCCGCCTTCAGCTCTAAACACAGTCCATTTCACTGCAAACGGTGAGTTCTGAAGCAAATGAGTATTAAATCGATGGTTTTTCGGTTTGCTCTATTACATCGCTATCTCGGTTCAAACCTCATTGCAAAGGGTATTCCTTTCAACTGCCAGGTGTTTATTAGATTGTTGATATGAAAATGTGCGAATTGTGCATGCCGTCGTTTCTTCCAACCGGAAACGCCCCAGTGAGGCATCCCGGGCTTTCAGACGATGTCAGGACAGCCTCGTCTACCCTATTTATCCGTTTTTACTGCCCTTCGGAACGTGTCGGGCTCGTTGCTCTGCTATAACAGTGTCAAGCCCGACGGGAGCTGATAAGGTGTGACCCGACCACCAATTCCAGTGCCGGGGCTGACGTCAGCGCTGTCCTCGGGGGAGCCTACAGCGATGCCGGCCGGCGACGAGTGGGCGGCTCCGGTCGACGAGGCTCCGCAGGCAGGTCACAGGTTGTCGATCATCCCACGGGATCGGGCGGGGCGGCCGTGAAGCGTCGGGGTGCAGTGCAGAGCTGGGGTGGTGTCGCGGCAGCAGCATCCGCCGCCGCCGCGCCGCGCTCTGCATCGATTCCGATTCCAGTCGCCGACGCTGGAAATGAGGTGCGCACGGTATCTGCTGGGTGGCGGCTGGCGGCGGCGGCGGCGGCGGCGGTGGCGGCGCACCCGGGCCGGTTCCGTGCGCGGTCGATGCTGCGCTTACCTCGGCGCCGCGTCGGCAGGGGGAGCCACTGACGATGCCGCCGGCAGCTGCGGCCGCCCAGCCGCCGACACAGTCAGCAACGTGCTACGACGGAGGGAGCACGGCTGTGGTGTGCGCGCGAGCGGAGCTGTCCTGTTCCGAGTTTGTGCGGTCTCTGTGTAGCCTGAGCGAGGCTTTCGACGTCCTTGCTTCTTCTTCATTGTCGAGGCTTGGCAACGCTCGTCTGTCGGACGTCATCGTCACATTGAAGTTGGACTAACGCTAGACGTTGGTAGCAGGAAGCTAACGAGCCCGCGACGCGGTGTGTGGCCCGCGGCGAGCTCCATCAACAACTGTTTGGTCAAGGTAGGTTCATCGGAGCGTTTCTGTTCTTATCGATATGCCAGGCTGTATGCGTGAGAAGATGAACGCAGGTCAAAACGCCACTGAACTTTGAGCACGGTTTTATGAAAAAGTATGCGTGGACAAGAGTATTCCCGCTAGATTTACATCTTCCCAGACAGCTGGTGGACTTTGGTTCGATGATGCGTTCGGCGTGTACCGTTCTGGTCGCACCCTGCTTCTGAGCCGTCGCTGATCTGACCGCGGGCGTCCCAACCCGACACCCGGGCCGATGCTATCTCGGCTCTGATGTCACTGGAGCGTCAGCAGTCAGCTCTCTGGGATCGATCACCACTGATAACATAAGCTGCTGCATCCAGCACCCCTGCTCAGGCCAAGGCTCAGGCCAAGTATCTGTTCGGACCGCACACAAGGGGAAGAAGCACGAGCGTCACTTTTGTCCGTCTCTGCCTGTCCGCTGTTGTCTCCAGCTTTTCTGGCGCTTCAATGCGTCATTTTAGAATTTATTATCATCCCCTTTACCGAGAAATTGGTTAATGTATAAAATTTTAAATTTACTTCGCATTTTTAGGTCATTTTTTCACAGCTTCGTCGTTTAAGATGTCAGAAGCCGGTGACGAACGAAGTGAGAAACGACTTCTATTCTAACAGTTTTTTATCGTCCCCTCAATTGTGAATTACATGCTGTCTCCAATTGTTTCGCTGTCTTACGTTGTCCTTTATGTATCGTACCTTCGCAAAGTTTATTTAGCTGAACAGCTAACAACATTGTTCGCTGTGTCTACTTTTGCCCCTTCAGTCTCTCGTTCTGGCTTTGAAAATAACCAACCACTTTTTTCAAAAGACTCCGTTGTTTTCTGAAGGCCCCTTTGAGCTCCTCCGTCTCTAAACATTTTCTGTTGATTTTTTGTCTATAGACGTTTCCCCTGGTATTCTCCGTCTGTCGACGTCTCCTGATGATCACATTCGTCTCCTCATCTCTCCTGAAGAGCTCTGCATCCATTCATTTTCCGAGATTTGGACTCAGAGATTTGGTGTTGTCCGTGTTGAGCTCCACCAGCGCCAGTTGCGCTCCGTCGTAGCCTGTCGTTTCCCCGCAGCCTCAGATATCTGGCGTTGTCCGTGTTGAACTCCCCAGCGCCAGTTGCGCTCCGTCGTAGCCTGGTGTTTCCCGGCAGCCTCAGATGTCTCCCGCTGTTTCCTGTCGTCGGTGGTAGCACGACCGCCAACTGTCGCTCGCTTTATTGCCGGCCGGCGAAACGCAGAGAAAACCGAGCGGTGCTCGCAGGTGCCGTGCACTGCGTGCTGTCAGCTGTTCAGTGAGCCTGTGGCTGGGCCGCTGAGAGCTGGGAATCAGCAGCAAGGCTTGTGTGGCAAGCTCGGCGGGGCTTCCTACGCTCCGCGCCGCGTCTGCCTCCATTGATTCGGCCATGGCTAGTTCCGGCAACGCGTGGAACACTGGGGTGGAGCTAAACTGGTATTGGCTGGGAGCTATGGTGTTTTATAAAGCGGTGTATGGTTGTGCGGCTGCAGATATGCTTGGTCTCGCCAATTTCAACGTCAGCCCCTTTATATATATGGTAAGACTGGAGAGACTCGGCCCTGAACGTCTATGGGTATTGAAATAGAGTGAGATTGAGTACTTATTTATTCATGGCAGTTATCAAGTAAACTAGGCCTTTTCGCCATTGTATGTATGCCATTACGACAGAAAAGGCACCGGTGTTGTGGAATCGTATATAGCTTTGCCTTTTTGAAGTTTATGAGAAGGAACTATGAGGAACAGATAGTTGAGAATTTTGCGACTGGCCGTGCCATGTGTACCGAATACGCATCAGTCACTCCCTTTGTGATGGAGCTTTTGGCTATCTGCTAAAGCTTGAGCTGGTATGCAGATTTGGTTCTATCCAGTCTGTAGTTTGTCCCCTGTTGGCCTTTAATAGTGCTGTGTCAGCAAACCGAGTAACAATATTTATGTCTCTGCCTCTTCCAGTGTTTATACATAGCTCACATCGTGGAGATTTACATTGAGATGGTACGACGGAATGCACAGAGGGAAAGTAAATTAGCGATGGATGCAATATGATTGCTTGAAAAACAAGTTATGGTTTCATTTCTTAATGTTTTTATTTGGCCTGGAAGGCTATGTATATGGGTTCTCTCGTCGCCGTACCTTTTTGCCTCTTTCTATAGACGCCCCCATGAGCGCCACAGAACAAATTAATGAAGATCTTGCCTATTTGCTTGGTTTTGCATTTACCTGCTCGTATAGCTTTGCTAGCCTACGTCTTGACTCTACCGCGTCATTGGCCCAAAATGTCCTTAACTGTCGACGCGACGGAAAGCACAGATGGGGATAATGCTGCCGTTTTTCTGTGTGCAAAATATCGCCTGCTTCATAGTAATAGTAACTAATTAGGCAAGGAATCAACTTTGGGGCTTTACGACACACCGAATACTGAGGTCATATAGTGTCGTCAACTCGCCCCCTGTTGGGAGAGCATTATGGGGATTAGAAATACTATGCAGAATACCTGCCCGGGGATTTGATTCGGGTCAGCGGCGAGGAAGCCGGAGTGCATTTCCTCCACGTCACCGCATCCCCTGCTCAGACACTTAAAGGATATATGGTATTTTGCAAGCTGGCTTTTGGTTGCTGTCTCTGGCGACAACAGCCAGTACAGAAACCCGGCGGCGTCCGCTTCCACAGTTGCACGTGCGCTAGATGGCCCAGCCTCCGCTGGGGCGCGCTTCGCGGCGTCTGGCCTTTGGCGGGCCGGCTGTTCCCAGGTGGCGTAAACACACTCAGCGCCTACGGCGGCTCCTCGTGTTTTGGCCTGCGATGCGACGCAGCTGCTGCCGTAGCAGGCTCATCGGCGCCGCTGCAGGCTCCACATCCGGGCTGTCCCCTGCAGACGGAGACCGCCTCCCGCGCGGTGACGGCTGAGTCACCAGCCTCGCTGCCGCCACCCCGGCCGGGAGGCCACCACCACCAACCACCCCGTGCTGTTGTCGCCACCGCCGCCAGCACCATGTCGCTCGGGACTGGCCTATAGAGAATAGGGCTTTATTGACCACCAGCATGTCTGTCACTGGCATCTATTATTACGTTTGCTGCGGCGGCGGAGTCGTAAGTGATGACTTGCGACATTCCCTCGCAGGTTATTTGTCTCGTGGCGTTGGCCTCAGATGCTGGAGAGAGGTTTCGTAGCCCGGCGAAAAGTCAGGGCTGGTGGCCTGCGTGCTTTTGTTACTCACTATGTGTATTGTAGTGTTCAATGCCGGATTTTTTACAGGCCCGAAATATAACCAAACGCGCCACATGAGTACTAGTTACGGCCCCTTGTTTTCAATTTGAACTGTTTCGAATACGGATACCAGTATTTGAAATAATGTTGATAGCATCTAGACTTAACAGAGATTTTGCGGCTCTCTTCAATTTGCACCATTCGATGGCATGAAAATGTGAAGAGGATGAAGTAGAAGTGAATGAAGTCCTTTTTGTGGCGTGTGGGGAAGGGAATTCGAATTCCACGCTGCTGACCCGGGTTCAAATCCCGGGCGGGAATTGTGCATGGGTTTTCGATCCCCATAACCTCTCAACAGGGGGAGAGTCGATGGAGTCATATGACCTCAGCAGTAGGTGCGTCGTAAAGCCCCAAAACTGTTTTGTTTTAAGAAAAAAAATTGAACTGGGAGAATACAATCCAGTTTATGACTCATTTTCGAGGTCGCTCCTAAGCTGGAGCCTGCGCAGGTTCGCATCATCGAACTTCTTGTGTGTTCTCATTACATGCTAGCTCATCAGATGACGTAAGCGGGGGGAGTGGTGATGCAGCAGTTAGTGTACAGGTTCTTAGACGGCTGACTAGGACTCAAGGCTCGGCAGATCCCTGAGCAAGCTGGCAGCATCACATGACCTCGCTGGTTAGTGCATTGATAAGCCTCATACCATCGAAACGCTGCCACATTATTACCGATGATGTATGCGTTCGTCTTCTAACGAGTGTGGTTGGATGCTCGTCAACCCAAGAGCGTGCGTTTTCAGCGTGGGTACACACGCCCAGAGATTAGGGCTCTCGCGTGTTCATCAGCGCATCAACCCTGACGTACACACACGTGCGCGGGAGGCAGTCATCAGCGCAGCGATCTGTTGTGTAGTGTGTGTTGTCGTTGGCACCGGGCTGCGTGGCGAGCCTCCACTCTCCTCCAGGCCGCAGCTGAGCCGGCCGGCGTGCCGTGTCAACAGCGGGCTCCACACGCTGTTGCGTCGGCTGCCCACTCTCAAATTGGAGAGGCCTCAGAACGGCGCGCAACTGGCTCTATTTTCATAACTTTTCTGTCGAAGTTTTTCAACTACTTTGGTGGGTCGCTCGACTGTACCGTCAACATGTGGGATGGAATGCGATAAGAGCATGCGGTGTAATGATCAAGTTATGCATCGGGGCGTTAAAGGTCATAACTGCAAATGTGATTTTTCGACACTGCAAGTCGTGCTTTTCAAATCGCCCGGGGTCCTTTTTTGTCGGAGTGTAAAGTCAACCCACACAAGAGATGGGTGAAGGCGTGGGAGTGTCTTCAAAGTGAGAGTACCGAGAGCTCGCAAGCATCGGCAAGGCTCGAGTGTGCTGGCATTATGGGCTTGTTCGCAGTAATGTGAGCTTCACGAATCCCCCACTGGTGCTGTGGTCCCGCTGTGCTGCTGCTGCTGAGCCGGACGCGCGCCGTCGCCAAACGCGGCGCCAGCATTTCCGGTTCAGGAAGAGGTGCTCGGGTCGGAAGGCCACTTTGGGGCGTCGTGGCCTGTACCGGGGTGCCGGGTCTTATTGTGGGGGCGCCGATACTCGTATCCTGGTGGAGGAGGGAAGCAAGATGCGTCTCAGGCTGAGGCGCGATGGGGAGGACACCTGCCCCCTGTTACACCTGGACCTGCATGGTATTTGGTGTTGTTATGACCGGACTGTTTCGCCCGTGCGCCGCCGCCGCCCCTGTTGCTGTGGTCCGGTCTGTTGAGCTGCTACTGTTGTGGTGGTGTGCCCCGCCGCTGTTGCTGTGGTCCGGTCTGTTGAGCTGCTACTGTTGTGGTGGTGTGCCCCGCCGCTGTTGCTGTGGTCCGGTCTGTTGAGCTGCTACTGTTGTGGTGGTGTGCCCCGCCCCTGTTGCTGTGGTCCGGTCTGCTGAGCTGCTACTGTTGTGGTGGTGTGCCCCGCCCCTGTTGCTGTGGTCCGGTCTGTTGAGCTGCTACTGTTGTGGTGGTGTGCCCCGCCGCTGTTGCTGTGGTCCGGTCTGTTGAGCTGCTACTGTTGTGGTGGTGTGCCCCGCCGCTGTTGCTGTGGTCCGGTCTGTTGAGCTGCTACTGTTGTGGTGGTGTGCCCCCGCCGCTGTTGCTGTGGTCCGGTCTGTTGAGCTGCTACTGTTGTGGTGGTGTGCCCCGCCCCTGTTGCTGTGGTCCGGTCTGTTGAGCTGCTACTGTTGTGGTGGTGTGCCCCGCCCCTGTTGCTGTGGTCCGGTCTGTTGAGCTGCTACTGTTGTGGTGGTGTGCCCCGCCGCTGTTGCTGTGGTCCGGTCTGTTGAGCTGGTACTGTTGTGGTGGTGTGCCCCGCCCCCTTTGCTGTGGTCCGGTCTGTTGAGCTGGCGCTGTTGTGGTGGTGTGCCCCGCCGCTGTTGCTGTGGTCCGGTCTGCTGAGCTGGTACTGTTGTGGTGGTGTGCCCCGCCCCTGTTGCTGTGGTCCAGTCTGCTGAGCTGGTACTGTTGTGGTGGTGTGCCCCGCCCCTGTTGCTGTGGTCTGGTCTGCTGAGTTGCCGCTGTTGCTGTGGTCTGGTCTGAACCGCCCGTGCGCCGCCGCTGTTGCTGTGGTCCGGTTTGCTGAGCCGGCCTTGCTCCGCCCTCGCTGCTGTGGTCTGGTCTGCTGAGCCGCCCGTGCGCCGCCCCTGTTGCTGTGGTCTGGCCTGCTGCTTGGCCATCTGTAAACTTCACTGTTGTCGTGGCTGGAGAGAGCAGAGTGGCCGCTGGCCTGATGCCGCAGCTCTATCGGAATCTGGTTTGGAAAGGGTTCAACAAAAACCTGTTTGTGTTAAGGGTCAGACGCACTGAGAATGGTGATCGGCTCGGCGTTTTTTCTCCTGCTAAAGCTCGGCACTGTCAACAAAGCGGAGCTGAACACGCGTCAACGGTGTTGGCCATCTCAGTGCCTAGAGACAAATAGGCTTTAGAACTATTCTGGTCTCTATATTCTTGTAAAAAAAGTGCACACTGGTGTTTTACCGTCTTGACTGGTTTGAACAGATGTAGTTCTGTTGTATAGATATTCGCGAACTGGCTGAGCGATTTAATTGTTATGGCCATTTGAGATAGCCAGTGGTTTGCGTTGAGGAACCACTGGCGGACTTTTGTAACTTTGGATGGCAGAAATCTGATCAGATTTTGTTAGACCTGGCAAAATCGCATTCACACCTGTGTGAATGGGCCACTCGAAGAGTCATGAAAGAGGCGCTGGCGGAGTTTTCTTTTTGTATGTTTGTAGCTCTTTGCCGTCAAACTCACAGGTATGTCGACCTCACGTTCTCAGTATAGCAGGTAACGCTGTCGCTCGGCAAGGTATACACTATACACTGGACGGTAGGTCGTCCATTCCGTCGTGTTGTGTCCGGCCGCGCTGACAATGGTGACGTCGCTGCTGCCCGTGCTATCCAAGACTGGTAAATCCCGCTTGATCGGAGCACTCTGTTCCCGGGGAGTGGTCGTCTCCTCCTCGTAACTGATCTGCCAACAGCTGACGCGCGCGCGATGAGAAAACTTGGCCGTACAGTTGACGGGTTGGCTGCTGAGCAGCTGAGCAGCTCAGTCAACCAAGCTCGCAGCTTAGTGGGTCGATTTCACAGCTCAGAGGCTCTAAGCTCGTAGTTCAGTGTATCAACCTCAAATTCTAATGTACGATCCTTTCAGCTTAGTGGACTAAGCTAGAAGTGGTTTCTGAATTGTTTATCGTGTTGGCCCGTAGCCCATCTTTGAACCGTTTCAAAAGGAATACGTGAATGCATTTTTTAACAACAGCTGTGCCTTCAAACCATCACTTTGAAATCAGAATTCTGTTTTCCTGCCCTTTTGGGACAATAATAAATGTCAACGACATATAGCTATGAATACAAAAGTGAGAACGTGTCGATGGCTGTGATGCATCATCACAGCAGCTCAGACCATTTCACGCTTGACAGAACGTGCGCACAGAATCCGCCAATTCTTTTCAGCCATCTCCTCACGTGATTTTGCAATTTTGGCTGGCAGAAATCTTGTCAGATTTTTCCAGGTGGGAATAGGCCACTCGAAAAACCATGAGAGGATTGGGTAACTCACATGTTTTCTTTTAGAAATGTGCTTTTGAAAGATGTACTAATCCTATCTCAGATTTTTTGGTCTCGATCAAACCAAGACGCAATGACAATACAAAAATATTACTGGTGCTCAGCTTTCGGTTTATTCTTCATGCAGTTCATGGTAGTCAACCATTCGATTTTCTGCTCCAAATATGTTTGAAAAACTGTCTTCAAAATTTGGTATTTTTAGTACCGGAGACAAACCCCAAGGAAAGGAAATCGAGCCGCGTTTAGCTCCGCCTTAGGGAGATCTCTGAATCCTGCCCCCGACAATGCCCGGCGATGCAAAAAGGTGCCATAGGTATGCCAATTCATGTCAAAGTTAAAGTAAAGAGGCTTAAAAGTGGCGATTTCCGCGGATTTATTGTCATATATTTTTTCCAAGTTGTTGCAGGTTTGGTTTTTGGAGTCGGATCCTTACTAAAGTCATCAAGGGACTTGTCAGAGACCCTGATTCCATCATCCGAACGAGCAACTCCGCTATGATGGAGTAGTTCAGAAGCCAAAGTTTAACATCACTCAAAACACGGGGAAGGCCAACGCTCAGGTAGCCCTCCCACTAGTCAGTTAGGCGGTGCAGTGGCGTGGGGATAGTGTGCTCGACTTCCACGTCGCTGGACCCGGGCTCGAATCCCCGGCTGGGTATTCTGCATGATTCTTTTCGATCGTCATAATACCTACCTTACCAACGGGATGAAAGTTAGCGGCAGCATATGACCTCAGCAGTTATATGTCGGAAAGCCCTAAAGCTGCTGCGCTCACCAACTATTTGCCAGTCGACCTACGTCTGGTAGATATTGAGCGCCGGAGCGTATGAGGGGAATCGATCCCAAATCTTCACACGCACTGCCACCGCACGTTCCTGAGCATCGGGCCAGAGCCCAACGCTCTCCCAATCAAGCTACCGGGGTGGCGAGCTTTTTGTGTGGAATTAATTATGAAAACAAATTACAGTTTCTCTATCCTACCTTCGCTGTATGCTCTCCTATGGGCATTAGGCTCCTCGATTTATAAGATCTGTCCTTTCTTTCAGCAGTCAGTATCCTTTGATGCTGTGAACAAACGCACTCTTTGTTTGTGTGACCCGCATATTGCGAGCAACCTCCCAAGGATAGAGGAGTATTAATGTCAGGCTCAATTAAGAAAGCATTCGTTTGGTGTGTTTAGAGTTGATACTCACCGCGCTGGCGTGTATCTAAATTAAAGCTAAGTATCCAGAGATCCTTTAACCGATAGGAGACGTTGGCTTTGATCCCGGTTTGTCCTTTCAAGCACACATTGTGACTGAGCGGGATCAGCGTTCGTTAATTCAGTTGTGTCTTTTTCAACTCTGTTTCTAGTTATGCTCACGGAGCCGTGGAGCCCAGGCCAACCCCTTGATGTTATGGTGCGTGGTTCCTATTTGGTGTCGTTGTGAACTCGTGGGCAACAAGCTGAGTGTCGCCGCTGCCGGTGTCAGCGTGCCAAACGGGCCGAAAAACGCCGTCTCGACGGAAGCGGCACTGCCGCAAAACAGACTGGAAAACGGCAACGGTGCCACTCTTCTAGCACGGATGAACGCTGGGAAAGAAGGGCCGCAGTTCCGCAGTTGCCACATTTCGAACCTTTGATTGCCATCCGATGTTAGAGGGCAGGGACGTCTGCTTAAAGGGAGTATCGCAAATCTATAATGGGATTTGCACGGGGACAGCCAGGGGATGGTGCATACCATAAAAATCCCTTTTCTGGCTTACAAATTATGAAATTCAGAATTTCGCATTTTGAAAGGCCAGAATAGCAGCATGTGCCTCGATCGCCCATGGTGACCAGCGAGGGACGGTGGTGTTCAATGTGTCGCACCTTTTCGACGAGCACGTCAGCGTCGCCGGTCTGTCACTCTCCATCAGCTGCTGTTGCAATATCGTGCAGCCATTCTCTCGTATCGGCCAGCTCCGCACCAGTCCGGCCGTTTCATTTTCCGGGCCCGGGAAAGTTATCCGGCGCTTGGCCGAATCTGGTGGCGCATCTCCTTGGGCGTCGGCGGCGCCGCTGAAGTTGGATGATGGCGCCGACCGTGTAGGACGGCGTCCATCTCTTGGCGGGCGGGCGCCATCGGAGCGGCGGGAGGCCATCGCCCCCGCGTCGTCCGGCCGTCCTTTAAATCAGCCCCGCTTCCGTTATCGTCCCACTCATCGCACCCCTTAAAAGTCAATAGGGTGACGGCTGTCATTCTTGTCGTAATTGTGTGCTAAAAGTTCGTGGACTACATTGTATGCCAAAACCTTGAAGCTCTAGTCATGAGTGACTGCGGGAATCGTTTGTCCGATAAATGGGGATTTCAGTTGATGATTTTTGCATTCCCTCACAGTTCAAATGTGGACTTTCATAAATAATCATTTGGGCTTGGCCTTCTTTCGTGTTTACCCCCCTATATTTGGGTACCTTTGTGCACATTGCGGATGATGTGAAAATGAATACGGAAAGCTTGCCCCGGTTCACTGTCCTGCCCCTTGTGTGACACCGTCCGTATCAGTACTCTGAAATCCAATGATGGTAAAAGTATCATGAACATTCTTAAAGTAGTTGAAAACGCTGGTATCAGCTTACCACACTCTTTTGGGCCCTCGGAGACATGCCAGAGCCGTCGCCGGCACCCGGCAAAGTTAGTGGTGGTGGTGTAGATAAATGTCGTGGTTGGATGTCACAGCCGTTGCGTGGTGCGATATATGTGCTGGAAACTTTATGACCATGTAATCGAGGATAAGGGCTCTAAGGTTTCTAACTCTCGCGGGGCTTAAGTTTAAATCCGTGAGATATAAGAGGTGGAGAAATGTTTGCACTATGAGACGGTTTATCTTCCTGGCTCTGCGGAGCTCTGATGCGGACACGTTCTAAGATGTGCCTCGGACATAGGGTCCCAGGACCTGCTTAAGAGTTTGCTTAAGAAATTTGAGATTGGAATGAAGTATAGGAGATCGTGTAATTGAAATTAGTGCACAATATAATGATATGTATATGGAATGGATTTTGTAACCTGTGGATTGTGCCCAGGATATTGTTCGTGCTCTCCAGTAATTTTATTATTCACGGAATGTTTTCCTTTCACCGGATTTCACACAATTTCCTTCCTTCTTTAGCCATGCGTTCATCAGCAAGTATTTATTATCATTTTCAGATGACAGCTGGGTTGTGAATAATATGAACCTTGACTTCTCTGCACCGATCTGAGAAGAACTAGTCGAAACATTGACAGTTTGTATCGTTTTTAACTGCTGAGTGGTTGGTCATCATTTCAAAGAAATTTTGGCCATCATTTCAAAGAAATTTCAAAGATAATTTGGCTTCTCCTTAGTAAAGTGAGTTTTTAAGTATGGCGGTAGTTGTAGCGTATGAAATGACGACTGCATAGTGCTCAGTGCGCACCTCACCCAATGTGTAAGGCAGCATTGTTACTTTATTTCAATCAACATATCACACCCAATGTGTAAGGAAGAATTGACACTTTATCTCATCAACATATCAATCGGAAGCTGGTACAATGAGCTCAGTATTCTTCATCAGGGCAAAGGGCAGCCATGAGAACCATATACCCTCAGAGATCCACCATAACGCCTCCCTCAGCTCTGGAGCTGCAAATGGGAGTTCGCGGCCAGGCTGCGCGCTGGCCTCATTTGAATGCTGCTGCCTCGGCTGCGGTGCTGGATAAGATGCTCCGAACGTTTGCAGCTTTTATTTTCTACTGCAGCAGGAGTGTGTTGCAGCATCTTTTTTCAATGCTGCTCTGCGTTGGCTTAAACCTTGCAGGTAAAATATCCTTCAGATGAAAAAGTTTTGATGCTTCCTGCCACTAAACAAAATATTACTGCAAGGAGCCCGAAATACATTGACTTTCTTGAGATATAGCTGCCTTTTCGATGATGGGCAGTTGGTATATTTTGGGAGCCGATAAAGTTACAGCTAGCACGTTGAAGTGTGCATTCCTTGCACGTGAAGAAGCGTGTGGTGGTTTTCAGAGCCTCTCTTACGGCGGGGAATAAGAAATGGTGTCTTATGGCAAGAATGGAGTATTGCTACACTTATGTTGCTATAGGGACTGAACTCTTTTTATATTAAGAAACAATAACCAGTCTTTGGGGGTATTGGCCGGTTAGGCCTCCGTGAGCATTAAAGGGGTGTGAAATCGAGCAGTTAGACCTCTGCGACTCCCATTCCTTTCCCCAACATTAGGACTTCCGAGGCTCGTGTCGAATTGTTGCCGCATCGTTTGATTTCCAAAGTGCGCCATAAGACCGGCTAACGACTTGGATCAGTTTTGGCTTGTGCTGCAGCATTCCAGCCCAGTCAGCTACTGCCACTGACAGATGCGCAGCTCAGAAGCGATGACATATGTTGGCCCAGTCTTGGCCCCACGCGACATTCGGTTCTGGCGGTGCGCCAACCTCCCCGCTCAAGACCTTGCTGCCCGCCCGCGTGACTTGCGATCTGGGAGGCGCGGCGAACCACCAGAGGTCGCACTGACAGCTCCATGAGCCTGTTGTTTGCCAGGCTTCTGGTCCAACACATTTGTTTATCAACGGTCGTCTTCGCTGGACGACAGATCTGTCGCTTTCGCTGGACATCGGCGAACAGATACCGGTTGAGGAGCAGTTAATTTATTTTGGTCGCATCTTTGGAAACGGGCCCCCAGAGCTGGGGAACCATGATAAAGATCTGGAGAACCGGAAACGCTTTCGGTTGCGTATAGAACCTTTAGATGAAGATCTTATTTTGCCTTCGAAAAACGCGATTAATGATGATGGCCTCGTTCGATGTGTCAACACGCTTTTGTCGGCAGATCCTCTAGCCGCCAGGCTGCCTGGCAGTGTTGCCAGCGGTGTTTGATGTGTTTTGTCAGCAGTAAAGGCTAAATGATAATTAATGAAGCTAAAATCAATTTCACATCATCAATATCACACCAGCACAACAGGCGTCTCTAGTATCTTGGACGACTTGTCCTTTTCCCAAGTGCAAAACAACAGGCTGTCGGCTTAAAAACAAAAATAGAAACACTAGACTCGGCTCCAGGGGAGAGACTTCACCTATGTGACGTAGTCGAAATGCTGGCTGATTATCGGTGCTGAAGAAATAGTGGTGCAGATCGAACGGGGTGGATATGTTTGGGCACAACTCTTGAGCAGAGTCCTGACAATGTTACAAGTAGAAGATAATAACTGGTTCATCTCATGTCAGTCAGCATGGTTTTGATTTCTTTAACGTCTTTGTTTCCAGTAACCGAGATGGCTGTCAATGAGATGACCTGCATCTGATCTTCTGTTGCATTTTTAGGATTTTAATAATTATTAAAATTAAAACAATTATTATTTAATAATTGTTCCGGGCTTATCGACGCACCAACTGCCAGGGTCATGTGGCGTCGCCAACTCATTCCCTACTCGAAGGGTTTCTCGGGAGCCAGCTTGCTCCTTGTTCAGGGAAGCCAACGGGCCTTGAACCCGGGTCGGCTGCGTAGAATCCAGCTACGCAGACTATTCCACTACCGCGACCCCATTTTTAAGATTCTGAAGAATGGTTTTGCCTAAATATATTATGTGTCGTGATCAATTAGCCACTGTCGATTCAGGGAAACCCAAATGGCAATTCATGGCAATAGTCCTCTGCGCAGCACTGCGCGTTCTTTCAACTTTCAGAATCGTATGATCGTTGATCTGGTTAAGTTCGTGTGATCTGGTTAAAAAAGTTTCGTGCTTAAAACGTTATGAAATTGACGTTTGTTGTCAACTGCAATTCCAACAGTGGACTGCATTCGTCTGGCAGAACTAGTCCCCAAAGACACGGGACTTATTACTCCTACCCAGGCTCGTCAAATGAAGCCATTAGAAAGGGAAGTAGGCCTGTCACATTTTTCGGCCTGCTCGCTTTTGGATGGGTATGGAGAATGACTTGTGCCGCACGTATGGGAGAGCCTTTCCCAGGTTTTTGCTCGAATATCGGTGCCCCCAGGGCAAGGAGATGATTGGTCTGGTCTATGGGTACTGCTATGCCAGACGACTTGTGGTCAGAAGTAGGTACCTTCGTACCTACTTCTGTCCTTTTGAGCCACGTTCGCTGCATTTTCTGTTTGGAATATTGCCGGTTTCTTCTAAAAGTGGGAGGTGATAAGTCTGGCTCTAGCTGTTTTCGACTTGCTTATTCTACTGACGTCACGCCGGCTGAGTTAAAGCCCCGTCCGACAGCTTAAAGGGAATGTGGCACCTTGGTCGAATCCTGGAATTTAGTGTAATTAGGCGTACTTTTAGCCAAAAATAATGACACCACTCATGATTTCTCTGAAAATGTACAATAAGCTCAATATTTTGACTTTCAAAATACTCCTCTAGGAAAATAAATAAATATCTGCCTGTGGATGATGTTAGGATCTGGCAACCACTACCATACTTGAAATGCTTCAAGGGCTTCGATTGGCTGATGCTCATCGTGACGTCAGCATATGTCGTCACACCAACAGCCATGATAACTGTGGCCTGCTGCTAGTGGTACATGACAGGTAGATGGCAGGTAGTTTTTAGCTCCTGTCTACGGAAATGTTGAGTTCCGAGACAATTGATATATAGAGTACCGGGTTTTCCGACTTGCTTTACAACTTGGCTATCTCAGTTAAAATCACGTTATAATGGTGCCACATTCCCTTTAATAGCACCCACTGAGTGTCGGGACCTTGTCTGACTTTCCGTCTACTTTTCGTGCTTTTCGTACAGCAAGCGCCTCGTCCTGCGTGGCTTCAGGCATAAGTGTCGGAAAAGGGGCAGGGGGCCTGGCCCCTCACTTTTTGGCAAACGAATTCCTGATCTCAGTCTTAATTGGAGAAAATCGGACATTTTTTGCCGGTGCGGAGGGCAACGAGAGCCCAGATTCGAATAATTTTTGGTTCTAACGTGGAAAGTTTCTTGTCAGTATCAGGTTGAAATCTGGCTGGCCCCTTCGCTTTTTTGCCGGTGGTGACGATTATGACGTGAGGAATTTGGAAGGAGATACTTCTGTGATCGCTGCGCAGAGAATGGCGCGGTTGTGTATGCGAAGTGTGTTGTCAGTATGGCTTGACCCGAATTGGTGAAGGGAATAGTGGTGGGAGAACGGGGACACGAAACCAACCTCCAGCTTAAAATTCTGTGGAAAATCAGAAAATAGTTTTTGGGACTTAAATATTTCACATGTGGTAGAACTTACATTTCCCTTAAATTCACAGTTTAAGAACTTTGGGCCGTTAGCCTTATTTTTCCGTGAAATTGAAGATAGAGACTGTACAGAGGTGGAGAATGGGGACAGGCGCAGAGATCTGGGAGACGTGGAGGGGAGAAATAGGACAAGGGGAGAGGGCTTGGTAAACTGAATCTAAGTTAACACTATCGACCTACTAGACTAGGATAAAATACAATTTTTGTACGCTGATACCAAAGCTGCCAATTCGAAAGGTGAGCGTCTTTGTATGGTGGCGTTCTTTTCTTCAAGGCTAATACTAACAGTTGGGGGTTCCAAATGTCAGTGTTCTACGATCTCGCCAAACTGTGGCTCAGGAGGCGGATGCTTTACCACCGAGCCAGACATCATCCCTGGAGCCTCCTGTTTACGTCATGTACGACGGCAATCGTGAAGAGTGCTCCTGTAATTAGATGGGTCAATGCCGATACTCTTGTTCTTTCCGCTCCTCGCTGTCATTTTAGCCAAAAAACGTTGTGTTTGGAAATATGTTCGTGCAATGGTTCGCTCCGTTAAGGCCTCCGCAGGCCATCATTTTGCTAAATAGTCCTTAAGCCGAACAGAATCCCACGATAATTGTGTTTTCGGTCTTGGTATTCAATACACCAGTCAAAAACAACCTAAAAAAAAACAGGGAATATCAAAGCAACAGAAACTTCTGACAAACAAGCCGAAGAATGGCTTCAGTTATTGTCTAAAAACCTACTTTTTTGGATATATTCTTACTTCGCCGAGATCACTGGCCAGAGAAAATGGTACCCTAGAGGCATGGGAGCAATATTGCAGAGCACGTGTCCACAAAACATGATACCGATTGTGTACCCATGGATGAGGGAAATCGTTCTTTCCCACCTCGAACCACTCTCCCCTACTTATGTTCGCACATTCTATCAATTTCGTGTTCAACATGCATTTAGTAGTGGATTTTCAGGGCAGCTGGCCCGGCGACCAACCTTTATAAAATTGTATTTTAGTGGGTTTTTGGGCCTCGAGGGTGAGATCTACAAGGGTGCTGAGTGGGCATGAAATAACGATCATCACATGAACTTGTGTTACACATAATATGTTTTTATTTTCTATTCTTGACTTGCGAGCGCCTTGCGATTTGTTGCTTCTTTATCTAAACTGCCGTCTAGTGTCTTTAGCTCTATAGCTCAGGGCATTTTTTAAGGAAAAGTCAGTGGGGGAGACATTTCGTGTGCTGGCCATTATAGTGCCTTTAGGGGATCAATATCCCATTTTGAGGGGGTTTAGCAAAACTTGAACGCGTTAGTGTTAAAAATTTTTATCAATTTTTGTGTTATTCCATGTCTAGAGATGCTGCCCAGGGCTGCCAGGTTTTTTTCGGCGGAAAAGGTCAAATCGAATGAGAAAAAGGGCCAAAAAGGGCAAAAGTTAAATTTTACTGAAATAGCCAAATAAACACCACAAAAGCCAGGTTCGAGGCTAAAACGACCCCTAGCGGAAGTCATAAACCCACAGAAAAAGCGACTTGGATCAATTTTAACACGCGCATTGACAGGGGGCAGGTAACCACCCCCATGTTTTTTTAGATATGTTAAAAATGTCGGCGCGTAGCGCTGCCGTACTTGGCATACCTTTTCCCTGATCATTTTTACAACTTTTGTCAAAATTTTAAGGTTAGGTCATGTCAGGTCAGGTTACCAGTACAGGTCAAGTGACCTGATCTCAAAGAAGTTTAAGATAGCATACGTCAGAACAGGGTGAACTTATCCTATTAAAACTCATATCACATAATGGGCCCACCGAGTTCTCTAAAATGCGTTCCGGTATTTTTGATATCGATGACCTAATGTTAGGTACGAGCCATGACCTCTCCATTGCAAATGCATGGGAAAAATTGTTTTAAGTGAATAACTTAGCAATCGTTAAAGATGGAGCGTTTATTTTAATTGCATTATATTTGCCTTGTCATTGTCGTTCTCGTGATATGCATTTTGCCTAATTCGACCTTGACTTAACCTCAGGTCAGGTCAAATCCTTGTTTTGACATAGCTAGGCCATATCATTCGATCATTCGATATCATTCAGGCCATATCATTCGATTCCTCTTGCTGCGAGGATTCATATAGTTCAAATTGTTTTGCTCCATCATTACTTGTTCAGATGTAATGACCGAAAACCTTCATTTCCATGTTATCCCTATGATGGCATGTTTTGACGTCTGGTGACCTTAATAATAATAATAATAATGTTTATTTCACACTCATGGTGTATATCAAACATGCATTCACATACTCCCCTTCACTACACTACTTCACTACTTAAATGTGACCTGACAAAAATGGCTCAAATATTTTCGATAGAGAAGTATATGAGCTACCCAACGCCGTTTATCGTTTTTCCCTATCTAGCGTGGTTCTCAAGATCTTAGGGGGGTGGTTACACGCCCCCCGTCGATGTGAAGGTGGCTCAGACCTCTGTCAATGCGCGTGTTAAAACAATTGTTGACAGTTTGATATCAACTTGACGCAATATCTTTAGCACACTACCCATCTAATAGGAAGCTAGGGGTGCCACTCCAACCCCGCGTGGCCATCGAATGATTTTATCCACATAACCAGAAGATTTCTTAGCATCATCAATCACCCCCCTCCCTCCCAATTTTTTACTAACAATTTCCTGATCTCAGTGAAAATGGGAGTAAACCGGAAATTTGTATAGCCAGCCGCTGCGGAATGCAACAAGGAGCCCGAATTCGAAAAGTGTTTGGTACTAACGTGGAAAGTTTTCTGTCAGCATCAGCTTCTGGCCCACTCACTTTTTTGTCGGTGGCGACCCTTATTTATGCACCACAATAATAAATGACTTCATACCACCACACCAGCAACCAGTCTTACGCACTTTGACAACACCGTGTCCCGTCTAATCCACGAACGAGCTCTTAGCTGACTGCGTGACAACTGACTGCGTGTGAAATGAGAGCATCATGTAATGTCACGGTACTGGCTGGGATGTGGGCTGCCGGTCGGATAGAACAGGATGTTTGATTGGTTGTAGGCCAGCACTCATCTCTAATGTTGTTATTAGTTGATGCTGAGGCTGCTTTGCCGGGATTTCCTGTAACTACGCGCTTTGTTTAGTCTTTGCAGGATAAAGTATACAGCCACAGGTGAACACAATTTTTGAGATTGCTGATTCGGGACCAGAAATAGAACAAAGTTATAATTATAGAGTAGTAGTGTGTCTTATTTTCGTTAGGTGAGTCTGCATTCGGCCACTTTTAAGTCATGTCCTGTCTATTTCACTGGGGGGGGGCAATTTCCGGGCACTGGGGGGGGGCATTTCGGCCGACTGGGGGCAAATGCCCCCCAGTTAACATGTTAAAAAATGGCCTGCTATAGCTCAATGTAATATCAGAACAAAGTTATAATTATAGAGTAGTAGCGTGTCTTATTTTCGTTACATGAGTCTGCATTCGGCCACTTTTAAGTCATGTCCTGTCTATTTCACTGGGGGGGGCAATTTCCGGGCACTGGGGGGCATTTCGGCCGACTGGGGGCAAATGCCCCCCAGTTAACATGTTAAAAAATGGCCTGCTATAGCTCAATGTAATATCTGGGGCAATATAGTATCGTTGTACCCTCTCGAATCACCCGGGCGTTGCCACTGGCGGCGCTCCCGCTGAGAGCGGCGTTGTCGCGAAGCCACCCCCCGTCACACCGCCCCCTCCCGTCACGCCGTCGTGCGCCTCAGGCAGACTGGCGGCGTCACGAGGCAGCGATCGAGCGTGACGCCCGGCTGGCGTTTGTCTTGTCACGGGCTCCAGCCGATGTTTCGCCGCGTGTCCGGCCCGACTGCCTTCCCGTTTGAGGTCACGCAAAAACATGTTCGTCTGGTCTGGTGAATGGCTGCTATAGTGATTCCCCTGTCAGACCTTTGCATGTTGAATGACGACCGTGCAAGTCAGGTGCTGGTGCATCCGGATTCCTTTTCATTAACTGGCTAAGGTATCCATCTCTCTCTCTCTCTCTCTCTCTCTCTCTCTCTCTCTCTCTCTCTCTCTCTCTCTCTCTCTCTCTCTCTCTCTCTCTCTCTCTCTCTCTCTCTCTCTCTCTCTCTCTCTCTCTCTCTCTCTCTCTCTCTCTCTCTCTCTCTCTCTCTCTCTCTCTCTCTCTCTCTCTCTCTCTCTCTCTCTCTTCTCTCTTTTTTTCTGTCTCTGTCTCTGTCTCTGTCTCTGTCTCTGTCTCTGTCTCTGTCTCTGTCTCTGTCTCTGTCTCTGTCTCTGTCTCTGTCTCTGTCTCTGTCTCTGTCTCTGTCTCTGTCTCTGTCTCTGTCTCTGTCTCTGTCTCTCTCTCTCTCTCTCTCTCTCTCTCTCTCTCTCTCTCTCTCTCTCTCTCTCTCTCTCTCTCTCTCTCTCTGAGGCACGGTCTTGCCGCAGGTGAAACTCAGCCTCTCTTTGTTTGGTCTGTACCTGGGCGGTATAGACGTCTGGGGTTCATCGTGACCTTTGTGTCGGACGTGTGGCGGGTGTCGGCCGATGTCGGTGATAGTGGGCTGCACCTGCCGCGGTGGATAGTCATCGGTGTCATCCGGCGCCGCTCCGTCCGGCCGTACTACATTATTTAACGAATGCGTGTTTGCCGACATGCACATCGGCGATCGGCAATGAGTTGCGACAGATACGCCGGTTCGCCGGCACGGCTGAATACACCTGGTGGCGGTCAGAGATGGTTCGGAGGTCGAACAGATAAAAACGAGTCTTGGGGAGTCGACCTTTTTGAGCCGCCCACTCAGGAGCGATGAACATCTCTGGACACTTAACCGCATAAGGTTTTATGGCCGGTTTGTGTGCGTGCCAGATTGAGATGTGTCCCAAACAAGGTTGTGATCGCAAAAGGCTCTAGGCATACTTTGATGCATCGCTAGGACACCGAAACGGCATCTGCATGATGGTAGTTACTGCCTTGCTAATGGAATAGAGTGACGCAAATGAAATGGAGTGAGTTGAGTAGGATGGGTATAATAGGTCCCTGTGCGGCGTGAAGGTAAGTGCTAATGGAATTGTGATGGAGGGATGGCATGCAGTTGTAATTGAGCCAGAGGAGCAGAGTGGACAGACGGGAGTCCATGATTCGACTGCGCTACGAAAACCCTGGTGGTCCACGGTACGCTTCGACTACAGCCTCAGTTGTCAAGGTCGATATTTCTTGTTCTTCCTGTAAATAGCCGACGGCGCTGCGTCCTCGAGAGTCGTCCCTGCCTCCGCGCTGACGTATGCGGGGAAGGGGCGGATGGTAGCTGGAGGGTCGCCACGTCACCAGCTAGGGAAAGGGTTAGCCGCACTCGCACGGTGCCGTTCAGCAGCTGCCGCAGTTCCCACTCCGGATGTCCCGTGAAATCGTGCACGCCTGACGCGGAGGTAAGCTGACTGAATTGGCCTTACGTTTTCCGCTGCTGGTAGCTGCTTGATGGTGTTGCGTCTCGTTAAGGACCGCAAACCAAAACAATGATTCAGACGTGTATTTGCGGTGATAAGCATGTTAATCTGGGTCACTCATCCTGCTGGCATTTCAAAACAAATGCTCCGTGATTGATGATGGCGGTGATCTGCCTGGGGGAGGAGCTGGGGCCGTCCCTGGGGCGGGCGCCTCTGCTCTGCCGCTGCCGCTGACGTTGGTGTCACGCACTCCCTCTCCCACGGTCTGGTCCCGGGCGCCTTCTCCCGGGAGGCGGCGGCCTCTGCCCCCGTTTCCGGCGGCGCCGGGAGGGGGTGGCCGGCGTCCGGCAGGTGTGGGTCCTTCCTGTGGTGCCGACACGCGCCTGGCCAGGTCGCCCCACTCCCGGCAGCGACGCCTCATTAACCGCCGTCCACGGGCCATCGCGCACTGTGGAGCTGCGTGCACCACCCTGCCTGGCGGAGGGACGCGCTCGCCACAGCCCTGCCGTCGCCGTTACGCGTGTGAAGCTTGAATGACGAATGCGACGGCCGCTGGAAATCCGGCAGGTGCAGCTTCGAGTGTGGTGGAGCTTCAGTGGTGACCCGGCTCTTAGCAGCAGGAAGGCGGACGGACCGTGACCTTCAGGGCTGCTGTGCTGATCACGCCGGCTGCCGCACAGTCATCGCTGGCGGCCGCTGGGAAATGACACACGTAGATGATGCTCCCGCGGGAGACGGGTCATCGCCAGACGCCGGCTCCGCTGTCGCGACAGCGACACTGTCGGCCGGCCAAAGGGCGCCGGCGCCGCTCCTCTGGGACGGGAAAGTGAAAGGAGCGCGGATGAGAGAGAGAGAGAGAGAGGCGTGTGTGTTCTGTCCAGTCGTTTGAGGCTTAGGAACTTTTGAGGCTTGGGGACTTGTTGCAATTTCCATGGCTGAGATGGGGTTGAGAAAAGGTCGTCTGAACGGACCTGCCTGTTATCCATATAGTTGTTTCATCACTCTCATTGCTCGGCTTGAGTGCAACTGCAAATGAGTTTCTTTTTTTAAGACGGCTGTCTTAGTGCTAGAACAGCCTCTATAAACATGTACTTTTCATAATACTATAGAAGTTGGCGGTTTTGTCAATTCGGCTACCCTCAATCGTTTTCCACAATCCGCACCCCTGGTCACGACTTAACACTTACAGTCAACTTCCGCGGCCGACTGAGCAGATTCGCGTGTGAGCCGTCCGCGCCCCTGAGTAAACCGCGCCTTTCTTTCCCATCGCTGGTCACAGCCGGGGCGGGACGGTCAATTAGCGCCCACGCTGTCGGGCCATCAAAGGGTATGCCGCCTGTAACCCCGGTTATAACACCACGGCAGGGCGCGGCGGGCCTGCCGTGGTGTTCCCCCACACCTCCCAGAATGGGAGAGGAGGGGCAACGGCGCTGATCGCTGAGACAGGGCCTAAGTATGAGGCCCTGCTGTGCTTGTCAGTACGGTTTTGTCAGCAAGGCCTCAAGCCTCCCCTCCAGAAAAGCAGCATCGGCGCAACAGGCGGCTCTGGTATCTGCTAACGCTAAGAACCTGAGACATAATGTTTGCCTACCATTCTCAAAGTTGCAAGCTGTTGCTGCCGTGCTGTTGCTGTTTTTTCAGCAGCACTTCGGCTGGCCGCCCGCGCGTACAATGTCCGAGAACAGTTCCTGGGGAGAGGATACCGTGAGGGGCGTGAATCCGTGTAGGAGCGCGCGAATCTCGTGCAGTGACGGAGGCGGCCGATCTGGCTTTGACGGCCGTCGCGTCGCGGCCGGCGAGCCGCGGACGTCGTCTGGTCGGGGTCCAGGTGACGCGCTGCTGAGGGATCGGTGATCAACAGCGGCCGCTGCAGCAGCTGCCAGCTGGCCGCTGCCCTGATTGTCGCGCTCGGCTGCAACGCACTCGGCCGTGGTGGTGCCAGCTGTGCCTGCGCCTCTGCGCTCCGGCGCGACACCTGTCTGGAAACGGCCAGATGGCCGCCCGCCGGCCTTGGCTACCGACGTGCTGGAAAGTGGTGCCAGCGTTCCAGAACTGACAGAGAAAGTGTGGTATAATGTTCCGGTGTGGTCCGTTAGGGTGCAGATTGCACGCACAAGTGCGCCTGGGCCTTGTCGTTGGGTGGTTTGGAGCTGCGGTGTCATGGAAAGGTTAACAGGTGTCGCAAAAACAGTGCAAGGCGAAATCCTTCAGGTTCTATCCGGAGGGATTCTGTCTTGGTTCGATGTGCGCTCCCGTGAAAGTAATGCTTCCTGAAATCGAGGGTGCAGAGGGGGTGGCGCTCCCTCCCACACATTCAGAGTTAGGGGTCCTGGCCGTCCACTGAGACTTAGTTTACCGATTGGTGTCAACAGTTTTGGCCATTTTGCTCCCTTTCTTATGGTTTCTTTCGAGCAAGACATGGGCGTCGAAAGCGGGGGTATGCGTCTCCCAAATTTGTGAACCAGGGAGAGGACATCCCCTCAAAGTTTTGGGGCTCGACCGAGTTCTTCATACGTGCCCTTGGCCAGCGGGGGCCTGCGCAAATACTCACAATTGTGGCATTTGCTTGCTACCTCGCTAATGCCTACCGAGGTTGCTAGTAAGTTTTGGCTTCGTCTCCCACCCCGCCCCCACCCTGTGATGGCATCGCCAGGAAAGAATATGCCCCCCCCTCACGGTGAAAAATTCGTGGTGGCGCCCCTGAATGTAAGTACTCGTTAAATCTTTCCGAGGTTGTGTATTTATTTTAGCTGTCCTCTATTATTGTTCTGCCACACGAACTAAACATGTAACGGTTAAGAACTTAAATCGAGCCTGGCTGGTCTGTCCAAGGATGCAGAGCACTTACGGAAAAATGGTATTCGTAATGCGTGCATTTTTATGGGGATTTTTCCTTCGGCGCGTTCAATTGTTATCAATGTAGGTACTAGGAATTAACACTCAGGTTACATAAGCGACGCCACCGGCAAAAGCTGACGGGACCAGTTTGTTTTCAGTCTGCTGATAACCAGAAAACTTTCCATCGAGAGCCGAAAAACTTTTGCCTTATTTTGCCTTTGGCACTGCCTGGCTACATTTACTGAATTCTTCCCAATTTGACCGAAATCGGGTAATTTTTATGTAGTGCCGGGGCATCATCTCCATCCATAGCGCTCCTGCTAAGTTTCCGGCATCCCCAATAAAAAGGCTGTGCCGGCCTTCCCCACCATATGCATTGTCAAAAGTTTCGCCATAATTGCAAACATTCACCACACCCAGCGCCAAGATTGCGCTCGGCTCCGGGCGTGTCGTCCTGACGCTGCGCCGCGGGCGGTTCTCGGTGACCTTGAATGACCGGCAGCCAATCAGAGGTCAGGTTTCCCCGACCCCTCGTGCGGGCGGTCAGCGGAGCTGCGCGCGTCCGCTTCAGTCGAGGTGGATCGTGAGTGGGGAGTGTCACGTTGTGCAGATTTAAGCCCCAGCCTTACCGTCGCTGTGCGGTGGTCGTGACGGTGGGTTTTTCTGTGGGGTTTGTCGTGCGCCATGTGGGGACAGCCTCGCAGTCGATCGCGACGCTCGGGGCGGCAACATACGGCTCTGCTGAATCAGCTGGCGGCTATGCTGGCCAGCGGCGCTTGCTACCAGACACCCTACCAGAATATGCCGCAGTCGTATCAAGAGCCGGAGGTGAAGTACGCCCTAGGTAAGTGCGGTCCTTGTGCTGCGACCGGATGCCAGGGCGGTGACGGGCAGGTCCGTGGAAAGCCAGCGGCGTGAATGTGGCGCTTTCTAGCGGCCAGCCGAATCTGAAACATCGTCTTCCACAGCTTGGACAGGAGGATTTTCTACACTGCATAACTGGTAACGGGTACTGGCCTCAGGTATCGCATCGCATCAGTCCGTCTCGTGCAGTCGGCATGCACTGTCAGGACTTGCGGAAGTCGATCGTTGCTATCAATGATGGGTTTTCAGCTCCAAGACATTGCCACTAATAGCCGCGTTTGCTTCCACCGCTTTATGCACTGCAGCATAGGACTCCGGCCGGCTGCTCAAGTCCATGCAGTGGCAGTGTAAAGATTTGGATATATTTCCCCGAGACGCCCCTGCCTTTAATCAACCAGGCGTAGGTAGGCTGGTAACTGGGTGGGTGCGGTAACAAGGGTGTCCTTGCGGGGCGGCAGTCTGTGCTTTACGGAACAGACTTGAAACGTTGTCCTACCATTCATTGTGAGAATGGTGCGTTTGGATGGTGAGTTCGGTGCTCTAAAAGCTCCTAAATAATATCTCAAAAGCTGGACTGTCATCTGACAGTACCTAACTAGGGCAGTATTTTGTATGGCTTCGTGCTGTTTGGGAATTTCCACGTCTGCAAGAGTGAGGCTCTAGGGGGCTTGGTTATTGTCAGTTTTCGCCTCCGGGAAGTGCTCTTCCAGGTGAGGAGAGGGAAGGTCCCCTTCCACAACCATGATCAAGCATCGGCGCCTCCGCACTTCACCCTGGCACCTCTCTGAAATGTCCTGCCCCGATCTGCAGGGTGTCTGCAGGGATATCCCGCATGGAGCTACCAAGCGCCCCTTGATTGATCGTGCCGGCAAAATTTTGGCGTCCCCTTGTTCGTCCGAAGGGTGCCTCCTGTCTAAATGCCCCCTTCGTCTCCTATGTAAGGTTCTTAATCCGCCTGTCGATCATGTCTTGGAAGTGAGCAAGGCCAGGAATAGTTAACCGTTGTTTTCCAGTTCAGTGCGTTCTTGTGGCAGGCACAACGGTACGTTTTGTCTCAGTGATGTATTTTTATCGCTGGTTCTTGCTGTTTGTCACTGTCTCAGCTGATGCCCTTTCACCAGCCCTCGCCCAGCACGCCTATCTCTGACGTCACGACCAGCATGTACCGGGAAAACAGTCGGGAGAGATTCATTAACCGGACGCTAGATTTCTAACCTTCGCTGCTTCTAGCATTGTGTTTGTGCTCAGCGCTTGTCACTTCCTTATCTGAATAATAAAAAATAGTGCCAATACTAACCATGTCTGGCGGGATGGTGGATTTGGCGGCGGCGTGGGTGGTAGGTCTGACCTGACGGGACACGTGGGCGGCTGGGTTTGACCCGGCGGGACACCGGTGCCCGGCGGCGCGGCGTGAGCGGGTTTCACCGGGCCCGGTCTGGAGTCGTGAGAGCGGCCCAGGCACCGCTGCCGGAGCCGACGTCTGAGACGGCGTGCCGTTGTTGCGGGCCGCGTGCGGCGGCGTGCCGGCGCCGGCGGCGGGCCCATTGTGCCGTCCCCGCCAGACAGCCGGTACAGATCGCCATCTGCGGCCTCCCCAGCACAATCGCAGCGGGCGTGCACGCGCGCGACGCGGCGTCGGTGCCGGCGGGTGGACGGGTATGGGGCCGTCACCCTCCGGCTGATTGTGTCCGCTGCAGCCGCTGCAGGGAGCTCGGCTGCGTTCCCGTGGCCTGGCCGTAGCCCGTGGTGACTGTGCAGTCCAGCAATGCCCGTCCACCATACGCCATCAGATCAACTGGTGGGCCACCGCGCCTGTTCTCCCGAACCGTGACCAGCACGACTCGTGCCAGCATTCTGAAGCTCATGGGTGTCGCGGCCCGCAGCCAGCGGTCAGAACTGGGAGCGGGGGGATGGCCGACGGGGCTTTGTCATTTCAGACTGGCCCGAAACTGTGCATCGTGAAGCCAAAATGTTATTTTCGCTCTTTGCCTTCCTTCCTACGGTCACACCGCAGGAAAAATATTATACATTTCACGCATTGTATGGGATCATATACATAATATGAATGATCCAAAACGAGACGGTGAAGTCTTGTGTCGTTGGGAGGCGTTATAAATGGGACAAATTACCCCACGTTGTTATGAAATACACCGAGTAACCAGGCAAAGGCTGAAGTCCTATACCTCCGTGGGAACGCCATGACGTCTCTGCTCATGGTGCTATAACCTCATGCCGCCAAAAATGGAGAGTTGGTGTTGGCCTTCGTGCAACATTTTCGCTCGAGAAAATTTGTTATGGACATGCAGAAGCTTCATGATTTTTCCTAAGGCCAACCAACGTCAACCGCTCGTGTCTGGTCAATTCCATACATACAGCATATTTGAATTTGACGCTGTTGTGGACATTTCAGGAAGTCCCAGTGCGATATTTCGTTTGACCACGATTGGCTGGTTTAGCTTAAAGGAACTGCTAAAGGCCGGCCCGCGGTCAGAATACACAGCAGATGTTAGCCGGTTTGCTCCTTTCAGAGCTCATGTACGTTCCAGTCCATAATTGGCTGGAATTCGGCACTCGTTACGATAGCTTCAAGACTAAATCGCTCAGTATCCCAGTTGCGGTTTTTTGGCTACTTTTATTACGAATCTTGGCTTCTGTATGAACGAAGAATCGGACAATGTGTGTCTGATTCCGCTAGAGGCTCAGATGCAATGATTCTGATCATCAATGGTTTTACTCTGGGATGTGTATTTCTAAGTGTTTTGGAGCGCCCGGGCAACCCCAATGAGACATAGAAATAGTGTTAAGGTAGGTATGCTTTGAGTTTGCTTGTTTTTACGGTTTAATGGGCGATGAGAAGGCTAAAATCCGCATGATGTAATGTTTTTCCTTTCACTATGGTAGTTGCACTATCAATCATTTTAATAAATCCACCCCACTAGTTTTTCTATACACTGAAAAAAGTACGCCAGAAAGCGGATTTTATCTACGGTGCCAAAATCCACTCTTCTTTCGGCGAATATCTTACACCCGATATCAACGCACAATGACAGGAAACAGGAATAATAAAACCCCAACCCGTGGGTCGTGAAAATATCAACCAACAAAAAGTACACCATTTTTAGGATTCTTTCTACGTTGCCAAAATGCACTACTCTTTCCGGCATTATTCCACAACCTATTTTACACCGGTGTAATGCAAAAATGCATGTGTTTTGAGGGAATATTCCTACACCACTGGAGTAAAAAGATTATCAGACAAACCGGAACAGTGTAAACTAGAATTGGGGAGTAAAATTAGATTAAAATGTGAAATTCCCGGCGTAGAAAAATCTTCGCAAGGTGCAGAATGAACCCGCGTTCAATATTCCATTCCTGCTGAAAAGAAACATGGATTAAAAACGACCCAGTTTATTCTCATTAGGCACTTGAGATTAGTCTACTCTGATAACAATGATTAGTATACACTTTGATGAACATACACTCCAACGGAGAGTTTAAATCACTTGTACTTATAATCACTTCCAATCATCTAAATACCTCTAATTAGCACTCTAATCTTGAACCATATTGGAATTGACTATCAATCACTACAATAATTTGGTTTGTCTTTGCACGGACATGGCTTAGACTTACAACTTTCGCCATGCAATAGGATTCGCTGGTTTTGCTCCTCCCAACGTTTCCTGTTGTATCATTCATTAACACCGGACCATCACCACCCATCACCGAAGATCACTTCTTTGAGGCGCTGCACACTTTTGAGGGGAATCACGAATCCCCTGAAAGGTCGATGGCGCCCCTTGAAATGTTTTCACACCTTTGCCTTAAAAGGAGATACGCGAAAAATTTTTATTATGGTTTCTTGCCATTTGAAAAATCCTGATTACGAAACTGTCAATCATTTTTGTATCTTCGGCAAAATTTTGGGAGGCCACTCACTTATTACCGAAATAGGTTAACAATTCTGATAAAATGCTGAAACCTTCAGCCATCACTTACTTCTCGAAAACTATTTAAAGCTGAAAAGTAATGTTTTTTTGTAATAAAAATATGTTCTCCTGTATTTGTATTTGAATTAATTTTACAAAGCCTTTAAGAACTGCAAAATGAGTTAGTTTGCCCTAGAAACGAAAAATAATAATTATTCAAGTCTTCAGCGGTTTCATACCTCGGGTCTTGAGTCATTTTCTGCTTCAGCCTCAGGATGACAAATCGTTTGCGTCAGATAGGTCACGTGACCCGGTTTGAGAATTCCTAGGCTTCTGATTGATTAATTGTGATTTCTTTTAAGCCCTGTATTTCTGTTTCAAAAGAGTTTTGGAATGCTGCTTTTTAAAGTAATTTTTCTGTAGTAGTCCAAAGTTCTACATCACTGTTTAGGTTAGATATGACCTAATTCTTAGAGAAATTGATAGCCTTAGCCATGTGTACGTCATATACACCGATATGAGGTGTACCGGTAAAGCCGTCTAGAAATGTTGACTTTGAGAGCAATTTTAAAGCATTTGCAGGCGGAATTCGCAAAAAATGAGAATAGGACTTCTAAAACAACTTTTTGTGACCTTTTGATTTAGCCAATAAAAATTGTTTCGCGTATCTCCCTTTAAGAAACGAGATTTGTTTCCTCGCAATGGGATCTGGTGGCTCCTGGCAGGTTTTGGAGCCCACACGAAGCCGGTTTTCGCCCAAAATCGGAGCCCCTGGTCCGGATACAGTTACCCTGTGGGTCTATAGGGCTAACACCGCCACCCCTCCCCGCTGCCGTCGGAGATGAGGAGACCGGCTCCCCACCTTTGGCTTGTAATATCATTGAAAAAGCCTAATCTTAGTGGTCATAAAGCCTTTATCACAGGCCCTGCCCTACCCCCCACCCACCGTGGATCTTGCCCCACACTTGAAGCTCTGTACACTTGAAACTCTGTAGCCCTTGAAGCGGCTTTTATATATATATATATATATATATATATATATATATATATATATATATATATATATATATATATATATGCAAGCCTTATTGAATGCGATTGCATATCTTGCTTTTATAAGTTTCTTTTCCAACTTCTCTTTTTCCTAATAACTTTCGTTTGGTCTTCACTCAGTACGTGTAAAGTTTCGTCTAATGACATGTGTAATGTATTACAACGCGTTTCAATGGCCCTCCATAATCGTCAGGTAACGTTATCACAAGGCAAGTACAATTATTCACATATTGTTGAAATTTAAACGTATAGTACAAAAAAACATGATTACAAGTGTCCTAGTTACAAATCTACCACTCTCTCTTTTTTGCGCTGAATGTTCTTATTTGATCTTGCGCTCATTTTGACGAGGAAACCTCCACATTCACGATGTTTGGAGCATCCTTAAAATATTTTCCCAGACATATGTTCAACCGCTATTGGAGGGTGATGACGCCGCGATGTTCTCGCTGGTCACACATGCTGGGAAGGAAGTGCTGGATGTAAGCAGCTTCTAATATTTTAAGTCGTCTGTGGTTAGTTTCCCTGATCAGGATGGACGTGTTTTGGGTGAGGTCACTCCTTGTCAGGTTCTGGTTGTGGATGGATTTTGAGTGCTCAGCCGGGCCACCAGTTTGAAGGTGCATAGTTAGTCGGCGCGACAAGGAGGTAGTAGTATGTCCTATGTAAGAGGCTGTGTCACGGAGCTTACAATCTCCGTAGGGGCACTTATACTTGTAGACAACGTTAGTCTCTTTCAGGAAACTACTCTTCTCCTTGTTGCGTAGAACTAGATTGCATGACTTTGGGGATTTGTAATAGATTAGTAGTTTGATGTTGTGTCCTTCGTTCGGTTTCACATTCTTGCTGATTATGCTCTTCAACACCTTCTCATCCTCCTTGTAGCCACTGCTCATCTGATTCATGTAGAATAGCTTGTGAATCTTCGTTGTGCTTGGGTGGTCTTTGCTTTTCTGGTCCGGGTTTGCATGGAATAACTCGAGGGCTCTTTTGATCTCCTCGTCGATTTCCTGACATGAATAGTTGTTGTTCGTTAGCATCTGTTTGATATACTGCAACTCCTTGTGCACCAGTTGCCAGGTGCTGCAGGTGGTAAGGGCTCTACGTACGTAGGTGCGCACAACTCCTGTTTTGTACCGCTGTGGGCAGATACCCCGAGCGTTTAGACATTTTCCTTTGTCTGTAGGCTTCCTATATACGCTGGTGATGAACGCGCCATCTGTGGCTTAGATATCCACGTCTAGGAAGTGTAGCTTCCGGTTGTTTTTCGGTCTCTATAGTAAATTTCAGAACAGATTCATGTTGAAATTTCGCCCTCAGATCTTCGAGGGACTTCGTGTCGTCAATCTGCAAGCAGATGTCATCTACATACCGCTTGTAGAGAGACAGCGGCTTTTTAAGGCCATCAAGCACTTTGGCTTTCCACATGGCACATGTAGGCGTTCGCAAACAGCACCCCGAGAGGAGAGCCCATGGCCACCCCGTCGATCTGCTGATAGAGGTTCCCCGAGGGGCAGCGGAACGGTGCTTCAGTGGTGCATATTTGAAGCATCTTTTTGAGAAGGTCAGGTGGAAGCTTGCATGGACGTGGTAGCGTCTCATGGTGATAGACATTTTCTAATTTATTTTTGTCATTTTTCTAATTTATTTTTATTATTCTAATTTATTTTTGTCGCTCAAAATATCCTCAATTTTTTACCGATAGTCCGCTGTATCGAGCACTACATAGCTTGAGGATTTGTCTGCTTTCCTAACGATTATTTCCTTGTTTTCTCTTAGATTCTAAGAGAAAACAAGGAAATAATCGTTAGGAAAGCAGACAAATCCTCAAGCAAGGTAGTGTTCGATACAGCGGACTATCGGTCAAAAATTGAGGATATTTTGAGCGACAAAAATAAATTTAAACGCATTAAAAAGAACCCAACTGAAGAACTAAACAAGAGAATAAATAATATAATCGATGCTGCCAACGCAGTCGTTGATGCGGTCAAGTTTGAAAGAGTAGTCGGCGAATATGCACCAGGGTACCTATATGGTACAGTCAAGACACACAAACCCAACACCCACTTCGGTCAATAATATCTCAGCTCCCTACTCCCAACATACCAACTGGCCAAGCGGTTAAACAGTCTCATCTCGCCGTACATCCCGGTGGATAACACACTAAGATCAAGTGATGAGTTTATTCAAGTATTGAACTCAGTAAAACCTACAGGTATCCTTGCATCACTAGATGTGGAGAGTCTCTTTACCAACGTGCCTGTAAAAGAAACCATAGATATCATCTTGCAAAATGTCTATCACCATGAGACGCTACCACCTCCAGAAGTGGAACAACTTGTCCCAGTTCTCCCCACCCCGCCATTTTTCAGAATTGCGATGTCAGCAAAACTAAAACCCCTTTCGTTGTTCGAAGCTGGGAAAGGTCGATGGGGAATGCGACACCAACTTTATTGCACCAAAATAAATAACTTTTCGGTTGCATATTTAACAGAAAATTCACTCAAGAAAACGTAAAAATTAACATTTTAAGCAACACTCACCTCTCGCTTCCAGCACCCACCGGAAAAGGAAGTTGACGCCCTAGTGATGTGCAGCGGCACGTATAGTGTGGAAATCAGCTGAAAATTATTTTTTGGCTCACTGGTGGATTCAATAATGGGGGTGTCCCATTTCTCCTGCGTCCCAATTCTCCCCACTCTCCCCTACCTGTACGAGTCGCGATCAATCCTCTGAATGCGGAACTGCGGTGGGTAGTTCAAGCTCAGAACTGCAGCAGAAAGGAAATGGCGCGATTCCACCCACGTGTAAACCGTAGTAAAAACATGCCTTCCTCCATCATGGAAACACACCCACACTGAGAAAAAGTTTACTCCGAAAAACAGTGTTCCATTTGGGTTCAAAATGACTCCATCTAAGGGCGGCCAAAAACCCCTTTTTTCGAGAGTTAATTACTCTTTTTTTAGTTTCCAGTAGTTTAATTTTCGGGGTAACCTGAGCATTTTTTTCGTAGCACCACTACACGGGGTGTTCTATTACCCATATAAAAGAGTAGCGGTATGCCAGAATTAAGGGTAGCAAATTAGTGGAGTAACGTTACTCCCACAGAGTAGTGACAAATTGACTTCAGTTTTCATTGGACTGGTTACTACCCCCGGAGTAACTGAGCCATTACCCCTGAATCAGGAGTAATTCAAGCACCCTTTTTACACCCCCATTGTTCTTCGCGACTTTTCACACACCAAAAATTTGATCGTATCATACAGCCTTTCGGGAGGCATATCCATTTTCGACGACCCTAAGCAACACACTGTGCACTAGACTTAACACGCGCATTGACGGGGGGGCGGGTACCCGCCCCCCTCGGGTTTTTCGGAGATAGCAGAAAAACGGCGGCGCGTAGCGCCGCCGTACTTGGCATACCTTTTCCCTCATCATTTTTACAACTTCTCTGAAAATTTTAAGGTTAGGTCATCTCAGGTCAGGTCACCAGTACAGGTCAAGTGACCCGACCTCAAAAAAGTTTAAGATAGCATAAGTCGGAGCAGGGTGAACTTATCAGATTGAAACTCATATCACATAATGGCCCCACCAAGTTCTCTAAAACATGTCCGTTATTTTTTATATCGATGACCTAAGGTCAGGTACGAGGTATGACCTCTCCATTGGAAATACATGGGAAAAATGTTTTTTACAGAATAACTCAGTAACGGATGGTGATAGAGCATTTATTTTAGCTGCATTAGACTCGCCTGGGCTTTGCGGTTCTAATGATTTGTATTTTATATAATTTGACCCTGACCTGACCTCGGGTCAGGTCAAATCCTTGATTTGACCTAGCAAGGTCAAATTATATATCATTCGATTCGGCTTGCTGAGAGGATTCATATAGTTCAAGTCGTTTTGCTCTATCTTTACTTGTTCAGATGAAATGGCCGAAAAACTGAATTTACATGTTATCCCTATGACGGCATATTTTGACCTCTCGTGACCTTGAATATGACCTGACAAAAAAATGGTTCAAATGTTTTCGATGGAGAAGTAGATGGGCAGCCCAACGCCGTTTACCGTTTTTTGCTACCTACCGTGGTTCTCGAGATCTTAGGGGGGAGGGGCGGTTACTCGCCCCCGTCAATGCGAAGGTGGCTCAGACCCCTGTCAATGCGCGTGTTAATAACTACCTATTTGATGGCAGGTTTTCATGTTATATAGCGTCCATCAATTGACAATTAAATGCACAAACGCTGGTGCGCCCTATATAGCACTATGCATAACGCAAATACTACGATGGTTCAAGCATTTCACAGCAGGAAAATGAGCTTAAGACTCACAAGTCATCCACTGAGGCAGAGATCAAACACAATTAATAAACTTGTCATTTTATTGGTGAAAGAAACATTGAACCTCAACGGTGTATCCTTCATGTTATTTCTGCTTTACAGCAGAAACTCCTTTTCTTCTAAGGCTGACTGCTCTCCCCAGTATCTTTCCACAACTGACTAATTTATGTTTTGAAGTACTTCGATCAAAAACATGTTTTCTTTGTGCCTATTTCCTTGCTTATACTAGCCCTTTCTGGGTGGATTCTGCATCTCTTGGGCAATGCAAGAGCAAGATGAAGCTGTGGGAAGGGTCAAACTTGTCAACATTTGCTCTTGCATCTAGAGCTGGCAGGCCAATTTGAAAATTATGGGCTCCCACTAGATAGTTTGTACCTGACATATTCACTTCACCATTTTTTGTAGAGGACATGGGAATGGCTCCATAGATAACATTTTTTTTTTACCTGACGCAGAAAGCTTCTGAAAATAATTTTCTAGCTAGAGCTAGGTGTTAGTATCAATACGTTAGCAGGAAATTGGTTAAATGACTTCCTTTGAAATGGTATACTGACAATACAAAGTAACAAATAGGCTATCACAATTTATATTTTGTTCACTCATATATGACTAAGATTTTGAATTCATCGGGATATTCATAAGATGACATTACAGCATAGACATGTGCAACTGTAGGAATTATTCAATATTTGATTATAAATATTGATACAGGTTTGAGTAACTTGCTTTTGATCCTGGCATGAGTAACAGATGGAAAGCTAGAGCTTTATGCTTTTACATTCCTGATGTATGTCTAAAAGCCCATGTCTCAAAATTAATTATAAATGCATTTTCAAAAGCTGCTGGTGAATGAATAAGATTATGTTTCAGTGGAAAAAACTAGCTTTGTACTGAAAAAGGCTTATTTAACTTACAGAAAATTAATTTTGAAGTCCCAGTTCAGTTAAAGCCCAGAATGAGCCTGGGTGAAGCCCGTTATCAGCCCGGCATTGGCCTAAATCAGGCCTTCAGGCCTGGTCCAAGCCCGTGGGCCTGGGCCGGGCTTTTGCCCTGGGCCTAGAAAGTCCCACCTCTACTCTGCATGCAATGTGCTGCACCTGAACACATGTATGGAAGTAGCCAATTTTGTCCTATGCCTATGTGCAAGCTTTCCAAACTGGCCTGAGATGTCAGAATTTTCCCCAAATTATAGTTTCCTTCCATGGAGACAGAGCACCTAAATATAAGGGAGGGGCATCCATTCAAAGAGGTCATGCTCCACCCCCCCCATATTTCTTCAACCAGAAAAGGATCTGGGGATCCTTATACAGAAAGAATTTAAATTTGGCAGCCAAGGCTAACAGCAAGGTGAACCAGATTCTCAAGGTGATTAGGAAAGCCTTTGACAACATAGACCAAGAGACGTTGCCCTTATTATACAAGAGCCTTGTCAGACTCCTATTTGAGTATGGAAACCCCATTTGCGGCCCATTCTATAAGACAGAGCAGATCATGCTGGAGCAAGTGCAGTGCCAAGCAACTTGCCTGATACAGAATATACTACCTTACAAAGAAAGAAAGAAAGATACCTTACAAAGAAAGGTTGAGACACCTGTCACTGTTGCCTTCCCTTCTGTGCAAACAAAGGAGATGTGACCTGATATGGATGTTTAACCTTAGAACTGGGCATACTGGACTGAGTAGAGACAAGTTCCTCCAGATGGCTCCTGACAATGCAACTAGAGGGCATGAGCTTTAGGTCTTCACACCAGAAGCCGGTCCAAGAGAACGGAGAAACCATTTCAGCATCAGAAGCATTAACAACTGCAACTCGCTAAAAAGCTGGGTCATCAAGTCAGAAAGTACAAACTTGTTGAAAACCAGCCTTCATAAATACTGGAATCAGTTTTTGTATGAAACTCTTTACTAAGCATATTCCATCTCCTAAGTACCCGAGCTCATCAAGGTAGGGACAACAGAGGCTTCGCCAGAAGCCTGAATGTTCCCGAAACCACAAGGTCAATGTCAGGTCAAGCTCAACAGTGGTCTCCATGCAAGCCCCTGGGCCAAGACAGGCAAACGCTACCCAAAACCAGCGCCTTACCGTACCAAACAATTTCAGACTAATAGTCACTATGGCCCACTGGCTCAGATTCTCCAACGAGCTCAGGAGATAAGTGCATTTCAACATGCTCTTCCTCAGGAAAAGGAACCTGAGAGTGGCCAAGAATTGACCTTCTTGAGCCAGGACAGGTTGGATGGATCATTCAAGTTCCGAGACGTGGAACACGGGCAAAGCCCAGTGTGTTTCAAGCAATTTTTTTAACTGGTTCAGGGTCTGAACCTCTACAACCGACACTGGAAAGAATTTCTAATTGTTGATTATTCTGACCCCAAAGAAGTTGCCCTAAGTATTCCCTCAGGACAAGGATAAACCAATGTGCGTGCAATCTAATCAAAACCTATCTGACTGAGGTACCTACCAGGTACCTACACTATCAGACTATACTCCATCAGGTGAGTGAATCAGGTTATAATCTGGTGAGACTAAGAATATTGATATGGGAAATCCAGCCGTGATAGGTACCTTGCCCGGCCTCTTACCTTTATAAGTACAGGTATGTTTGTCGAATCCCACATAAGCCCTTCGATACGTCAAAATCACATCATAATATCAGAAACGAGCAGCAGGATATCTTCTTGATAAATTCAACAAATAAGGAAGCCCACTTCTATAGTTTCGAGATGATAATAACAAAAAATATAGGTTCAAACTATACCCACCACCGTCCATGCTTTGCGCCGACTTGTGGTCTGTGGCGCGTTTCCGGCTTTTCGCAAAATGGTGTTGGCAGATCTGAAGAGTTCTGCTACTCCCTGACGATATTAAGTACTCCAAAAATCCAGCATTGATTACTCTGCCTTCTCGCCCCGGCCCCTCAGATCAGGGAGTCCCCATTTGAGGCGTACGTGGACGACACAATTTAAGACAGTCCTCTTAATTGGAGTCCCAATTGAAATTGACTGAAATGTAGAGAGTGCGCTGACTCTTTTGCACTCATCTCCCCGATAACCTGCGTTCCATGACTACATATTTTGTCTTTTGGTATGCTACTTTCCGGCGCATTAGTCTTCAGACCCCGGGTGGAGTAAACTTTTTCCTCAGTGCAAACAAAAATCAGAAGAATAACTACATTCATCTAGGGTAGCTAAATCATTCAAGAACTTGTTTTAATCTATTGGCAGGATTGTTTCACCACAGGAGAGTGAAACTATTATTGGGGCAGCTTGTGAGTTCTATAGAAATACTCTGAGGTGATACATTTACACCTTTTCATGTTCAGTACGAATGAAACAGCACTGTGCTAAAATGAAATAGTGATTAATTTACCACATACGTGTAATATTGCACCTTTTATTCTAATATTAAGCTGGATGTCGGAATATATTTACCAAGAATTCTAAACAAATTCTTGATAGTGGGGTAATTTTAGGAGCAAACAGATTGAAATTCTACGCTTGAGGTGTTGTTTTTTTCAGTGTAACAGCGTAAGAAAATCAGGCACTGAGTCAACTTGAAATTGTATACCCTTCTTCCAATATTTTTGCTAGAAACTTCAGCTACAAATTATTTAATCAAGTGCCCATTTCTTATATATTGCTACTCTAAGACTTCGTCCAGGTTTTTTGTTTGATAGGAAGACAATCCCCAGACTTTGAAACCATTCAGAGTGTTTCAGGACCCCAGCTCAAGCTTCCGTTGCCGGAAAACTGCGTCTGGTGTTCCGGCACGTCATGTAAATTATAAAACGTTTTTGCCAAGGTATGTGCCATTCAGTCATCAGTGTCCCGTCCGCCCCAACGGTAAAAAGCGCATTGTCAAAGTGCACCTGCCATAACGAAGCTTTCAGCTGCGCCTTCGACCATGACCAGGGGCGTCGCCACGAAGGTCTTCCCACGGGGGCCAGATTTCAAAGGGGCGGCCACACTGGGGCGGACTAGATATTCAGCTGTTCGATATATGGCACTATCACAGTTTTTTTTCTTTGCAATCTGATATTTTTAGACAGGAGGCCTCAAATACTTAAAATGAAATGCCTAATGCATTCGGAGAGTCCCAGATATAAATTACGTACGATAACACTGGCGGCCTTCTCTGCCATAGGAGGGGCCTCCATATGACATGTACTGCGTCGCACGTGGCCTCTGTGGCCTGTTCAGTAGCCCGGGCCTGAACGATGCGATTGCTTCTGACATAGTTTCCTCTTCCATTCAGGGCGGGGGGCACACTTATGTTAGACGAGTCTCGCATGCATTCCAGGAACCGTAACTATCAGCACAAGCTGTCAGTGGCACTGGAGGCCTCATTTTCCAAAATTGGGGCCGCTACGCACCTCTTGCCTCTCCAGACGGAGTTTCCTTAACCTGTTTCAGGTGTCTATTCCCGAAGTATTGAACAGGGTAGCTCGTGTGGCAGACCGGGGCATCCTCTACCATTTAAGTGGGCTCCTTTATAGATCAAGAATGAACCTCCTATCACTGGGGGGCAGAACGGGGGGGTCGCACGGGGACACGGTGCCCCCTTAAATCGGAAGTTTTAACACTAACCCTATGGCGTTGACTGGAAAAAATGGGTTGAGAAGCCCATGGCGCCCCCTAAATTTCGGAGTTCCGTCCTCACTTCCTCCTACGCATGCGGGTGGCCGTAAATATAGCCGAGGCACGCATTGGTGGCTCTGGGGGCCTCCTGTGCTTTAAGTGGGGCCTCCGTGTGTCACTCACTTAGTTGGACGGGACAAAACGGAGTGGTTTTGAAGATAGCTCTGATTTCATGAATCGTATGGTATTTGTCAGAAACGAAATTTGAGGCTATTAACTTTGAATCGGATTTCTTCATTAACAGGGACCCCTTTAGGAGTCGTGCATTAAAGGAAATATACCACTTGTATCATCGGTTTTGAACTGAAATAGTGGTTCGGTGGGGCGTGACGTGAAACCTTTACTGGCAACATTTCATTTCAACCTCGTTTTAAGTTTCCGCACAATTAAAAGTTCAAAATAAAGGGCACTGATACCCTTCTTCAAACCGAGAAGGAATTCCTTTCAGTTTGGCCCAATAATTTAGCTGGTCTGAATCCTAAGCTCCCCCCACTCGTTGAAAATACTGTGATCAAGGTTATTAAATCTCAGACGACGAAAATTTTAATCTGGACCTCGTCATTTGAAATATTGCTGGCGATATTTTTGCTGTTAGTGGTTAAAGGCGGAAAAAGCATGTTTTTTTAGATTTTCTGAATTTAGTCCATAAACAGTTTTTTTATAGAAAAACTAGTACATTTCGGTGTAGTGTCCCACTGCCAGTGCCTGCCCGCCCAGCCTGTGGGCTCCTACTCCGGGTAGGATCTGGGCGAAATGCCACTGGTCCCCGAGTACGATCGATGCCCTATAAGTCAGTAAGGTCACAGCTATTGCGGTGCGAGCAAACACCGCGCGTACAGATCTCAATTGGCGGCTGTAACCGCACATGAAATGAACATTTCATCCTCTAAAATTTTAACACTTGGATGAAGATTCCCTTAGTCTAATTGTGTGCAATAGTTATGCCACTGAGCAAATATGCGGCACAACGAGTTCTTACGAGCGTAAGTGTTTTTGTTGAAACGAGTGCAATACATTTTTTATTTCATGTATCACAAACAGTTACACACTATTGAAGTTGCTTTAAAGTGTTTTGATTAGTATGAGGTGATGAAAAACCACAATGAAACGGTAGTACTATATTGGAAGAGTCGTTGGAAGGTAAATAATTTTCCATGAATTTTTCCCATTTGTGCAAAAGACCATGATTCTTGATGATTTGGTGCTTTCAAAATGTAATATCTGCTTTCAGCAGTAGCTAAATTTTGGTGACACTTTAATAATCTCATAGAAGGCCCACTGAAGGGAGTTCGGCATCGATGAGCAAGGACGCGTAAGCGGGGGGGTGGTAGCCTTGGTATCTGCCCCTTCCTGCAAACTTGAGAAGGGATCTGGTGCTTCATTTTAGCAAGGTTCCGGAGCCACCCGGCCGATTGCTCTAAAAAAGCAGCATGCCTGCTCTGGTTTAGTCATTATTACTTTCCCCAGACAATCTCGCCCTGTTCGCTAATGCACACATAAGTCCGGCTGAAGTGCTTGCCCGGAAAGAAGCTTTGATCCTCAAACTTTGCATCAGCCGGAGGAGGTAGGACTAAACACGTGACGTCCCTCAGGGCACAGGACAGAGTACGTCTAAACATGAGTGAAGTGTCAGGATATGGAGTGGGGGATCGTGGCTCCTTGGATTTCGAGCATTGAGATCGTATTACGGTGTCAGTGACAGTCCATTCAGGATACCCGACCCTCCGAGTCGGATGGATTCCCAGCCATGGCTTTGTCTGCAGAACATCCAAAGAGAGGGAGAGTTCGGCTCGCGTAAACTACAACATCTTCACCTTACCTGTGTTTGTACGGTTATCCAGAAACGGGAGTAGTCTGAGGCTAAATGTATCGACTCATTGAAGCATATTATTGAATATTCCACCTCGTTAGACTTTGAAAATTTAGTTGCGTATTAAGCTTGAATTTTCTGATTTGACAGTTCTACATCTATAAAAATGGCGATAACTTCTGGTGGCTTTTGGTTTTCTGATGCCATGCGGCATACGCGTCGGAAAAGGACGGCCAGGGGGGGCCTGGCCCCCCACTTTTTGGCCAAAAATTTCCTGATCTCAGTCAAAATGAGAGAAAACCGGACATTCTTATATCCAGCCGCTGCGGGAGGCAACGAAGAGCCCAAATTCGAACAGTTTTTGGTCCTGACGTTGAAAGTTTTCTGTCAGCATCAGGTTGAAGTTTGGCTGCCCCCCCCCACTTTTTTGCCGGTGGCGACACTTATGCCATGCGGGGTTGTCAGAGGTTGTTTGGTCATGTACTTGATCCTTAGAAGTGATTGGGTTTCATGTATCGAAATTGCGCGGCTCGAGACTGCCAATCGACTCGACATTGTCCCGTTTTGCGGACGGCGATGAAGTTATTTATCGTTGCCTGCCTCAGTTAGCCCGGCTAAGTGATATTGAGCGCCGTCATAAAGCAGAAATGTTCCATTAAATGTGTGCTGGGTCTAAACGGTTCCTCCGGTTTAATGCCTCATAAACGCGTCAGCCCGGCCGGGCACTGGCCGATCTCCGCGGCGTCGGTGTTGTTGCGAAAGTTGGCGCGGCGCGTCTGGCGCGGCGCGCGCAGAAGTGCGTGGTGCGGTGATGCAGAAAGATTAGTGGCGGAAGGTCTCAGCGATCGGGCACAAAGGAACGCTCACGCTTCGCTGGGCTCTTTTAGCTAGAGGATACCTCCGTGTGAGGCCGACAACGTCACTTCTATACTTGCGAACGCCGGTAGATTTGTGTTGCCTCGGAGGTCTGTTGCTACAGGAAGTGCTTACGCAGTCATGTCCACATGCCCAGTTTTTGTTCGGAAGGCAGCGCGTCTCACGATTATTTATGGGACGACGCGATACAATGTTTGCTCTGAGCTTCCAACGCTTGCGAGGAGCTCAATTTGTTTTCAACCGTAGAGGGCGACGAGTGCGGACGCAAAGCTTAAACGGAGACATTGTCGGTGTATTAAATTCCGAGTTAAGTCATTGGTAATGGGTGTTGTCAGCGTTTCGTCAGGCTTACCAGTGGACTTGAGGTCCGACTCGTGCGGAGACGCCCAGTTCCAGCGAACTCGCCCTCGGCGAGGGAGTTGCACGGTCGACTTACGTAGACTCTGCTTGTCAGTTTAAACCGCAATATATCACATCATCACGGTTGATACCGAGTCAGCCGTGGGGCTAGTGGGTGTGCATGAGTGGTTTCCCGAACAGTGACTGATCAGTAAATGCCTGAACAGTGACTGACTACTCGACACGCCTAGCCAGCCCTCTTGCAATCTAAAACGCACGGGACTGATCAGTTGGACAGGGTAGGGAACGCGTTCCTTTATGCCGGACTGTTTACGCGGCGGACTGGTAAACTAGGCAGGACACCGTGTTTTGGGTTCAAGGTCGCCGTTCCAAAGATAACAACCGGCTCGGAACGGCTCCGCGCCGCTTCCCTCCCACCCTTCCCGGCGTTAGTGTCTCGCCGGCCATCAGCTGACTGAAGGTGGGGGAGGGGACCGGCGGCGGGCGTCCTCCCCTCGGCAGGCAGCGGGGCCCTCTGCTGCCACGGCCGGCGCTCTCAGTCTTGATCCGGGCGTCAGTGCGAGAGTGCCTGCGCTGCCGGCCGCCGCCAGTGTGTGTTTGTGTGTGTGGTCGATACCGCGCTCTCTCGGGTCGTCGTGCCCTGGAGGCTGGGAGCGCCCTCTGGAGCTGGGAGCTGCCTGTCGAGGTGAGAGTGGAGCTGCGCTACCAACGACCCGGCGACGGCCGCTTAAAAACACCCCCGCCGCCCTACCCCGCCATAAATTAGAGATGGTGTTTCAGACCGTCGGCAGGCCTTAAATTTAGACTCGGGCGAAAGCGGTTGGGCACGAGGCGTGTCTGCATTTGTGGCGAGCGGATAGAGGGAGTTGGATTACATTCGCTGCGAGATAGGTCTGTGTGGGCTTGGTTTCGATCTGCTATATCGAATAGTTGTTTTTTATTGTTAATATCATTTGGGTGCATTTGGCGCTTACATACCGCTCATGGTCACAGAGCCGCCAGTCAGATCATAGCTGTCAATTAACTAGCTTTGTCACTCCACGATGCTTAATCGCAAAAATTCGTGTGAATTGTTTCAATGTCACGGTTGGAAAGAACCATTGATTTATCCCTATTAAAATAGAAAACTCACATATGCATAGTCAGGCCTAATATGTGGCTTATCTTAACCGTTTGGATGTTTTTCTGGGTTGTAGAGGTGAAAATTATTTCAAAGTCAGCACCGTTCCGCGATATGCTCGTGTTCGGCATGGTTCGTCTGTTTGGGAGAGAATACGCAAGCCCTAGTAAGCAGCACAACGCATGTGCATTTCATAAGTCTAACCAGCCTTGGAGCGCATAGCTTTCACTGGGGTTGGCGTGGGTTAACTTCCACCTATGCCGCTCCTCCCTGCGGCTGCCCGTCTGTAAAGAATACCTCTTCTGGCGCACTTTTTGCCGCCGCGCGCCGCGCCTGGCCGGTCCGCCCCTCGCCGCAGTTGCTGCTTTGTCCGGCGCCCAGCCGGCGTGGAAGGGCGCTCTCCTCACCGCCCCGGCGCGCACAAAGGAGCGTCGGAGGGGGACGCCGGCCCACGGCCGCACCGCGCGTGCACGCGTCGCGAGCGCGCGAGCACGCGAATTGGCAGTGGCCGGGAAATACGAGACGCTGGTGTGCTGATGAGTGTGTGGATGCGGGTGGACGTGTGCGAGATCTGACGTCACAGACGACCTTGCGGCGCTGCCGTTTGGCTGCGGTCGATACGCTGACCCGAACTAGAGGCTGACGCCGACCAGCGTCGGTCGGTGTTCGCCCGCTACGCTCGTCCCGGCGGCTGTCGAATGTGTGGGATGACGCTCCGGGCAGAATGCGACAGGCTAGCACGGTTAGAACTCTAGTTCAGATTGACGTGCATCTCGAACGCCGACGTATGGAAAGTAAAAGTCGAGGGCGGGACATGGTTTCGTTGATTCAGACGCATTTGAGGCGAGGCATCATTTCTCGAACGGAGGAGGGAAGGATGCCAGAGAGAGGCTTTATGAGGGAAACAAGAGGATGAGCGGGTGCTTCGAAGGAAATGATTCATGTGTGAGGTGGAAGGAAAGGAAAAAAGAGGTTGCTGTGAGGCCTGTTCAGGGGATATTTGTAGCGACGGTTTTTGTTTCGCAGCTATATCAGGGCGTCCGAGCTTCATCTCGCCAAAGCGGTTCTAACCTTGCGGAGACTCGGACGCCCAGATATTGTGACAGAGTCTTAAAGACAGTCTGGTGTTGGAACTTTGTCGGGTCTGGAGACCTGTATGCTGTTTAAACCGTTAAGCATGTATAGTTCCACTTCTGACTGCTGAGGTATGTTCCGTGTTTTTATTTAAGCATCTGAAGAGTAACTAATCCTTCCTTCAGCTCCCAAAAATGTCAAACGTCTACAAATGTTTCGAATGCCTGATATGGGCAGAGCTATCATAGAACCCAGTTTGCCCGATGGATGAGCGAAATAAGCAACACGTTCCTCCATTAAACCTGGAGCTTTCGGTTTTTGTGCATGCCGCATTCAGATTAATTTTGTTTCCTTCCACAAACACGATGTGTGCAATGCATGGGCAGTGTGGCCCAGTGTTGTGTGGATTATGCATTTGCCACCCCGATGGTCTTGATGGCACTGCGTCGGGAGGCAAATTCTGTGAAATCTGCTTAATTATCCCACTGTCGGAAAGGTGTTCAACGTTGGTTTGTTAGCATGTTTTAGCCGAAACTAATTTGACCTTGTCTTTTGCGAGCCCTTTTTGTCTCCTTTCGGGCCTTCCCGCACTACCGTCGCGGTGGTAAGATGATAAGCCCCGGAACACCTATCGCTGACATATGATAGCTCGTCTCCATTACGCGGTCTCTGATGGTGTAGACGCCGGAGTCGTCCCGGGGCACACGCTTTCATCTCTGGCCGCCTGGAACCGCAGATGGGCAAGGTGAATGCCATCAGAGTTGATTGGAGGCGTCTGTTGAGCTCGACTTTCTGTTGCCACCGTTTGGCCCGCGCCAACACGGCTTCGATCGATGATCCGAGAAGCAGCCCAAGCATTTGCCACCCCAACAGAGTGGGCTGGAGAGACATTGGTAAGCATGGGAAAACAACGAATTATGGTAATGTCAAAGAGCTGATTAGCTGCGGGACTGTCTAGACTTGATGTTCAAGAATCGCTTTAGGACACTTAATGGCCTAGCCGTCTTGCCCTGCACAGATCAAGCCAAGCGATTATGCATTCGGAGGCCCACCCTGCCAATTTAAGCGTCAGAATAGCCACCGGGGATGTGGATGTCCTTTGACCTGCGTGTCACCAGGCCGCCGGTTTTGGCTGGCTTTGGAAGGCGCGGCTGGTGGCCTCGATAAGGTTATCGCTGGGCGCAGCGTCTGGTGGGTGCTTGAAATCCCGCGGCCGTGGCGGAGCGGAATTTCCCGGCTGAGACGGCGGCTCGGAGCTGTGCGGCCTGGAAGGCGTGGATTCGGGCAGCGGGCCGTTGGGCAGGTCGGCTGTTTTCAGAGGCAGCAGCCCGAGTCGACCGCCTTAGAAGTACGTACCTGGTGTAAAACTTGAACCGCATGGCAGCTAATTTCCTCTTTTTCTGTGGCGTTAAATTATTTTCTGTCGAGCCGGTTTAATACCAAACTGATTTTGTCCCGAGCTCGAAGGCCTTCTTTATTTGAAAATGCGATCCAAGATTTTAGAAAGTTTGATCTGATCCTGTAGATCTAATTCGAGGATCTATTTCACACTTGTCGAGTATTCCAAGTACTATCAGTTATATGGCCCTGGATATCCCAGTTTTTTGCACTGGTTTCCGTGACGTCTGATGTTTGGCTTCCAATGCCTTACAAGTATCAGACCCAGCTCTTGGTCGTTGAATGTATAGTGGGATCAGGATCCGGGTTCACTTTGTACTGAGGTAGATCTAGGCACATGTCTGGTTCCTCCGAAGCTCGCACATGCAAATTATGGGCTTTCACGAGAGCGGGGAGTAAGAATGGCGGGATTCTGCCTGGTCGTAGTTTCACATTGTTTCAAAAAGCTGAGCCGTGCATTAGGCCGGGAAAATGGTGTATTTAACCAGACGTTCCACCCTTCTGCACTCAATTGCTTCCTGTGAGCAGTGAGGGTGTCATGGCCCCATTTTTCCAACTCATACCGATTTATCGCAAAAATCGTAACCTGAGTTTGTCCATATCTGTATATCCCCTGTTCACCCTTGTTATAGTGGGGAGGGTTGGTTTGTTTGAACACCCCCTGGAGACCAAAACGTCGCTGCAGGCAAAGCGCGCCGGCGAACTTGGCCTACCTCATTCTTTCTAAGCTGTGCAACTTTTCCAAAAAAATTCATCGGGGAAATGTATGTAAAATATTTGGCCACGTTCGAGGTTCAAATTGATCATTTTGACCTGTAACCCATGAGTTCATCTGCAATTACAGAAGTAGGGTCTCATTCTCTGTTCAATAACTTTGTAAGTAATTATGATCAAGCTTTTGTTTGATGTTACTGGGTTTATATTGTTTTTGCGTTCGATTGATATGCCTGATAACCATTTACATCCGATGGTCACCTTGGAATACATTAGTCGTACTGGGGACGTAGTATGGTCATTTTGTACATCACTCGATATGTGTTAACGAGGGAAATCTATTAATACCTTTATGCGTGTCTCAAAATTGACTAACTCAATCCAATCAAAAGCGGACAACTTTCCCTGACACCTTTGCCCTGTGATGACCTCGACGTTGGTGCCTAAGGATGGTTTATGTAGTGTGTATTGTGCAATAATTTCTCGCGGGCCTTCTACTGTTTTTCGCATTTTGTCGTCGCCCCCTCCCCCCCAGGAGAGTAGGCCCGAAGCTCACTGGGACAAAAGCCAAAATTTTTCTTTTGAGTCATGCAACCCAAAGAAAAGGAAAGATCGAGAATGATTACATTTGCCTCATTAGTTTCCCTCGCTGAGTTTCATCGACGACAAAGCACATCCAAAATGGTTCTATGGGCGTAGATGCTTGCTCGATTTTAGTTTGATGACAACGATATTTGAATAATCAGTTTCACACCGATACCTTCTTAGCTTCATCGCAGATGACAGGATTGGGTTTGAAAGAATTTGGAAATCACCTGAAGTTTTGCTTAATTGCGTTGACAATTCATTTTCCAAAAAGGGGCCTGCCGCCGCGGCTAACTTGTTTAAATTACGTATCCGCGCAGCGATGATCATGACCACAATGTGATAGATTCACTTTTTGATGTAAATCCTAATTTGCTACAGCCGGGACTTCACTTTGCACTAGACAGGCAAGATCATAGGCTTTGAATGAAGAGAAGTGTTACGCTCGCTATATGACCTCGCATGTTGGCGCGCTCCTAAACCCAAATAATCAATCAATTCCAAAAAAGAGACTCAAAGCTTCCGCCCTAACGCAGGCTCTCAATTCTGTATGTACACAATCTTGAATGTCATCAATCCTAATCATTGAATGTTACATCAAAGCCATTGGTAGATCAAAATTCAGATCTGGCGAAGGCGCCGGAGGGAGGGGGGTTCGGAAACATGAAAAAGGAATGGAAAGTTTTTGTTTTGATCAAAATTTTAGTAATTCTGGCCATATCGGGGAAGAAAGCTGTCTTAATATAACGTTTATGGTTTTCAATTATCTTTACTAACCCCTCAAAATGGCTCAGGCCCTATGGTTAAAAACTAGACATTCGGAACCTGTTTGTCCAGTCCTGTCTCGCCGACCATTTAATGAGCGCAAAACAATTTTAAACTGAGAATCGACCTGTTGGGTGAAGAAAGCTGTCATCGATTTTGTGGCTGGGAAGTGTATTTTACAGGGAGTTTACCTGTGTTATTAAAGCAAAGACAAGACTTTTTCAGTCATCCACAAATGCATGGCTATTACGACTCCACGTCAGTAAAGGGGTGGTAAATGGAAGCACATACACACGCTATTAAAACAATAAAATCCAGCTAAAATACAGTTATGCATAAAATACTAATTCTACAACACAGTCACTACCCCTCAATCCCGCTCTGTGATTATATGGTCCTGGTGCAGAACAGAAAACGGTACTGGTAACCTCCTCATCTCCAGGTAGCTCGTTTAGTGGAGGCACCCCGTGAGCAGAACCTGTGCCATGCTGGTTGTGGGGAACGCAATTTTGGTTCTGCCTGTATTGCGCTCCCGAACAGAGCCGACCTGTACGAATCCCGGCCGCTCCTCTCCCGAGACACACTGCCTTTTACAACTGGTGTGTGGTACTCGTCCCCGCCGACAGCAGGAGGTCATAACGGCCTGAAACATGATAAACTTTTGCGGCCGAAAATCACTTTGATAGTTAATGATTTTTGGGAATGTTTTGATTTGTACCATTGCAACACTGATACACGACCGAGATCACAGGTGACTTGGCGATGATTCCGAGAGTGTATGGATAGACCCCAAATTCCAGATGACTATTAAGTTTTACTATGCAGGAGCTACACTGTGAATACTGTTATTTTCCTTCAGGCCAGCAGCACAACCGGTTTGGGCGATTTAATTATCGTTGGAAATACCTCACTAATTGCCAGCCTCCTTGAGACAAGTTCTGGGTAAGAACTTAGAAGGCCACAGTCAATGTATTGTTTTGATGCTAGTCGTTCATTGGAGGCCCAGCAGGCTCTGTCGTGACGTGCGTGCCCACTCACCTCACGGGCCGATTCGTGACTGGGATTATGTGGCCAGAGCCGCAGCGCCCTCGTTCATCTGTGGCCAGAGCCGCAGCGCCCTCGTTCATCTGTGGCCAGAGTTGCAGCGCCCACGTCCACCCGCCCGTGCCCAGAGCCTCAGCGCCCACATCCACCGGTGGCCAGAGCCTCAGCGCCCACGTCCACCGGTGGCCAAAACCTCAGCGCCCACGTCCGCCCGTGGTCAGAGCCTCAGAGCCCACGTCCGCCCGTGGCCAGAGCTGCAGCGCCCACGTCCGCCGGTCTGTGACCAGAGCCTCAGCGCCCACATCCACCGGTGGCCAGAGCTGCAGCGCCCACATCCACCCATCTGTGACCAGAGCCGCAGCGCCCACGTCCAGTCCGCCCGTGGCCAGAGCTGCAGAACCCACGTCCGTTCGTGGCCAGAGCTGCAGTGCCCACGTCCGTTCGTGGCCAGAGCCGCCCGCCCACGTCCACTCGTCCGTGGCCAGAGCAACACTGCGGGCTCGGTGGCCGCTCCGCTCGGGTCGGGTCCGCCCTGTCCCGACTGACAGCTCGTCCGGTGACACCATCTCTCTCCTGCTGGAATCTTCCCTGGATGTAATTTGAAACAAACCAGATTAGAAGCGGTCTTAATTCGCCAACGGCATCTGAAGCGCCTAGTGCGTGGATTTTTGCCGCACACCGCTCCCTCCTTTCTGTTCTTTGTGTGCTGTCTGAGGTCAAGAGCGGGGTCTGTGTGGGACAGCAGTGGATCTGCCGGACCTTTGTGCGGTGGGTCTGGACAGGGAAGGATTACCGGCGGTGATTTAGTGTACATTGTCTGCCCAGGTTCGACTCTCTCGGTACAAGTACTGATCGGGTCGTGGTGCTGAGTCGAGGCAGATGTGGTAGACGAGCCGTGTCTCGTTGGCGGTCAGGACATTTATTGGCGCTGGACCGGACCACGGCTCTGGACCTGTATGTGTTGTCGGTTGTTCGGGGGCAGGGATTACTGCCACTGATCTGTCTGCCGCATTCTCTTCCACCACATGGGTAGAGTGGTGCCTGGCTGCGGTATTGATTTTGGCGTTACGGCGTCGGCCGATTCGGATGGCGTGCCGAGGAGATAATTCCAGGCCAGCATTGGATCCAGCTCCAGGACGCCGCAGACCGGATTCAGCCGATGCAGCAGACCATCGGCGGCGCCAGATGAGATGTCCAATATGCATTGGTTGTGAAGCTGCTGGTACTGTCGATTGCCGGACACGAAGAGCAACAATTTGTGTTGCATGAGTATCTCTTCGTTCTTCTGTGTTGAAATTGTAAGGATTGGTGCCGGAGGTTTGCGACTGGTTCGAGCAGAACTGGGACTTCTCCCCTAAAGTGGGATCTGCTAGAATATTTGGAGGAAGCAGTCCTGGTGGGATTGGTACTGTGCATGCTGTCACCATCTGATGCGCGGCTAGGAGGAGCAGGATGTCTAAATAGCCAGCTGATCCCCAGAGCCCAGATCCTGCGGTCGGGCGGGTGATATCCACGGGATCAGCGTGCACGCCCCTATTACCCGCCCGGCTGGGAAAATTGACAGGGTTTTATCACGCCGCAATCGACATCTGGCTGGTCTCCGAACCAGCGACTAGTCATGCAACTCGCCGTTCAATGGGGACGCTGGAGATTGACTTCGGGCGGTGCCTGCTTTGTGAGTCGAATTCCGAATGTGAAGTCATTCAGCTCGGATTTCCGTCCAGATTGAATTGTGATGTAAGAGACGTGCTCGACGACAGATGATGTGAATAACGTTTCTCGTCGATTCAGCTGTCGGCCGGCGGCATTGTTGAAGTGCATAGCAAGCGACGAAAGGAATGATCTAACACCCGGGGTTCAATGCCGCTTGTGTTTGATTAGAAACTCCTCGCTGTGTTTCATTCGCCTCTACAGGTTGGGGTGAATAGCATATCCTTGCCTCCAGTTTTCGAGGTGTGCGGGGTCATAGGGTGCAGAGAAACATATGGCTCGTTTTGCCTTTTGGCCTAATGCTTATTTTGGGTTAATGGTTCTTTCAGTGAAAAAATGGCCTTCGGTAGACCAAAAGGCTTAATTACAACTCTAAAATACAGCCTGACGAATGCTGACTTGTCGTTGCTGGGAGTACCAGAAAAAAACTAGTAACGTTATCAATGTCTCGGAAGGTATAGCGCCCAATCTTAACTTAAACTTGTAACGTCATTAAATCGATAAAAGTTTCGCTGCTATATACCTTATATAAGAAGATTGTGGTATAAAAACCAGCTCGTGGGTGACCGTGTAGCTTACCTAGATGTTTCAGAGTCTCTAGTTTCAAGCTTTTGGACGTCTTCATTACCTTCCATAACTTCATCGGTATGACCTTTAGACGAGATATAATGCCCCCTATTTCATAGGCATTGTTATATTTCTAGCACCAGCACTTTCTCAGCATTCGTCAACTTCATACTGTGAAATGCAAATGTGCTCAACTGACCTGTTGCGGGAAATGTCGAGAGTATTTTTATATGAGATATGGTGGCCAGAACTGACTCCGCACCACACCAGCTCTCGAATTTAAAAAGTTAATGCTTCCAGACTTGAAGCCTCCGTGTCATTGATTGACATTTTCGTGCAGTCAACCGGCCCATCCATTATTAGCGAGGCTGCTCTGACAACACTGTGGGCCTGCGGACGGAAACTACTTCGGGAAATTGGGCGGAGAGAAAAGAATGTCACCTTTTTCTGCCAACGTGCAGTGTCCATTGAATCATTAAATGAATCCTGTAGTGTTGCGTGGCGAGGAGAAGTTGCTACCTAATCAGTTTGTTACTTTGTGAGGCTGTCGCGGCTGTGAAACGAAGTTCAGGTCGGAAAGTTCTGGACATTCTTTATGCTTGCTTGCTGTGTTATAAGAAGTGCAAGCTCTTGTTTGATGAGTTGATTTAATATTTGTTTCATTCGATATGATCTCCCATTCTCCATGTTATGGCAATTCGATCAGAATGAAGCGTAAGAGTCATCTGCCGATGAATCTTGCGGTAGTCCGTGACCACGCTCGTTCGTTCCGATTCTTGCACGATGAAGGATAAACGAGGCGCGATGAATAGACAAGGTAACGGCCACTAAAGGCGGCTTGTAACCGCCTGCATCCTCTGACGAGAACGAGTTGGCGTCTGTTATGAAAGCCGCTCGACTTGGCGTGACAAGCGGCAGTACCAGCGGGGGTGACTGCGCCGCCGAGGCGCGACGTCCAGGGTAAGCAACACCGGAGTTATGGCTCCCGCAGTTGACTCCTCGTGCAACAAGTCGGGTTGCCCGGCCCGGCTGGACGGCTGTGCGTTATGGTCGGTGTTGATGCCGCGGCCGAGGCAGCGGGGCCGGCGCTGCCCACCACCGACCACCCCACCGCCGCCCTGTAAGTAAGCGCGGGAAGGTGCGTGACGGGACAGCGCGCCTCACGCGCATACCGTCCGCCAGCCACGGCCAGCCGTGTGGCCACCGGCCAGCGCATGCCTGGCGAGACCGGGCCGTGCACCGCACGGTGTCGCAGCGCCGGCAGGGGGCGGGGCGGCGCGGCGCGCTGTACGGCGTGACCTTGCGGCTGGGCGGCCGGCCGGGCCCGCCGGGCGGCGGCGGCGCCGGCTGTTGAGGCAGGACCGCCGCGCGCCGCCCCCCGGCCCCGGGCTGCCTGCATCCCGCCGCCGCGCGAGATGCGCTATTGATCGGCGTCCCGACGCCTCCGGCGCTCCCCTTTCACGCGCGCTCTGGCGCAGCGCACCCACGAGACTGGAGTCATTTCAGAGTTAAAGTTCAGCGAAGGCCACGCTTCCGCGCCGGCCGCGGGCCTCCGGCCTATTGATTCGCGGCTGCTCACAGTCGCGGCGAAATCGATGAAATGTAAGCGAATTGGAGTCTGGCTAGCCAGTTTATTAAGCCAGGATTTGGGAAGCCAAGTATATTTTCTACGATCACTGATAGGGATCGTTGTGTTCGATTTTACGGTGCATTCGGTTTTTATTCCATTGATTCTTATTTCCTGTCAACGTGTTTCTATTTGAAATGTAATTCTTCAGATAATAAGTTTCTAATTCAGATTATAAGTCAGATTGTAAGGTTGATTCCATCAACCTCCTCTTACTGAGGCGAATTTGTCTTTAATGGTTGTAAACACGTAGCTCTGGCTGAAATGTTTACTCGTGTTTAAATTTGGCCCGAAAAATAAACAGGAGACTGGAAACGGAAGTCATGGATTCCCGTTTGAGTATCACGGCTGCTGGTCATGCCCCTGTTTCAAGGCCAGTGTTAAACCTGTTCCATATGAACTCCATAACTAGATTCCACCGCGTGATCCAGGGAGGCCCAAATGTGTTGGCACTGACAATTAAGGAAACCATTAGATACTCAAAATCCCGGGGGGTTGTGACTAACCCCTCACCATCCTAATGATCTTAAATCATGCTGAACTCATGGCACGCGACTCGGCCTTCAGGCTGGCCTTGCTGTGGGGAGGAGCTACAAGAACAGGTTTACCGTCGTTTCAGGGTTTCAGGGTTTTATCAGGGTTTCTGTGAAAAGCCGAACCCAAAAATGAGCTGTAGACTCCTTCCACATTTAAGTATGTTCCTTCGTTCATGGTCGGATGAGAAGGCTGTAACTGGGAGTTGTATTTGTATTCTCATGGCTAGGGCATACAGGCCGCTTGTGCATCTGTGGCGCTACGTCACATACTGCGGCCTTTGACGCCGATTACATAACTTTATTGGCGTAAGGTACTGTTAAATGCTCTAGGGTAGTTGCTGTGGAGTAAACTTAGGAAAAGTCAGTATGATTATATACTGCGAAGGTGTTTGTGTGGGCCTCGTGGTTTTCCTTACCTCCCAGTACAGTGCTTGTAATGTAACGTAATGTGCTGGTACTGAACGGTGGTAGGTCCCGGTCCCGGGCCCGGGCACTTTCCTTTAGGGTGGGGGAGGACCGATATGTCTGAAACGGAATGTTGGATAAATTTTGGATCAAATGGAGTAGGGGACGCGGTAGTGGAGTGGTCAGCGCAGCTGGCTTCCACGCAGCCGACCCGGGTTCAAGGCCCGGCGGCTTCCCTGAGCAAGGAGCAAGCTGGCTCCCGAGAGACCATTCCAACAAGGAAAGAGTTGGCGACGCCATATGACCCTGGCAGTTGGTGCGTCGATAAGCCCCACAAATTATTATGGATCAAATTGAGTGGTTTGGCGAGACTTGGGAAGAGGGCCCGGCTCGAACTGCTCCGTGGCACCGCGAGGGCATGGCTCTAACTGCTTCGTGGCACCGTCGGCAGTGTGGCCGGTGATATGGACAAAGTGTACTGCGTGATAGTCACGTGCTTTCTTCCGGCCGTATTAGCAGCAGCCCCCCCCATCCTCTGGATTTTAATGAGGACACAGTGGAGTGAACGCACTGTTCAGCGACTTTACAGTATGACTGCTTTTCTGCTCTTCCAACGCTGACACACCGTGGTCCGACCCAGTTCCAACCTTACACACTGCCAAAGGACCTCCCGCTCAGCTGGTACACCCGTTCTTTGAGCAGGGGCGCCAGATCAAACTGCGATTCCGAGAGATCCCCAGAACTCCGAATCAAAGGGTGCCCAGGTGATGGCCTGATGCTCCTCCCCCACCCCCCTCCCCTCCCTAAAGCTGGCATGAAGAACCATCGAGCACTACTCTGGTCTCACCCCACCCAGCCGCTCACTCAAGTGAAGTCCTAAAACCCAAATAACTCGCTGAGAGAATTCGATGTGGGCTTATGCAAGCCCCCTTTTCTTGCCCTAGGTAAAAGATTCGTAACTTTGGTGCTGGTTAGTTGTCCCACTAAAGCTCTCCGAGATAGCTGCTTCTAAGTTCAAGCTTCGTCTTCCCCCTCCTCTTCATCGCCGGATAAGCCACACCCTCCCCCTGCCGAAAATCCATGGCGACGACTCCAGGCATAGGGTTCAAAATTTTCCTCAGTTTTGTGTGAAGAACTCTGCAGTTTGCGAAACTGCGGGGCCACGAGTGATAGTAAAAAGTGATTTCCAGGTCCGGTTGTTGTCCATTTGTTCTCGGCCTCTTGGCATTGCCCATTGGAAGAACAACCATAAAGTCCAAGCCGGCCCCTCAACTTCATTAACCGCCTTTTGAAGGGATCCTGTCTCTGTCCCTGTCAGGTGCACTCCACATTTAGCTTCAGGTTGGCCTAATGTTCCTATGATGTACAATGCTCATCCGAAACGTCGGTGTTTCCCGGCTCAGCAGTTACTCTGCATCGTTATTTAATCTTTCTCAGAGATTTGCAGCACACCATCCCAAGGTTCCACTCCTTGTCACCGGCTGAAAATAGCCAGAGTCCGTGCAGAAGCATCCGTTAAAGAATGATTAAAAAAGTTGCAGCTATCGAGCGGAGATAAACCATTACTTTTGCTGAGGGCTGTATCAGTCCCCTCTCGTTGTGTTAAAGGCATCAGCCTGTCTAAAAGATTGACTGACCAGGATAAGCTTTATGAACGTTTCTGCTCTTGACGCCACTGTCGTGAGACAGTATGGATGCTAAGGCTCGCATTTTTCAGCTGTTTTTTTCTGTCTAAAATAGCGACTGACCAGGATAAGCTTTATGAACGTTTCTGCTATTGACACCACTGTCGTGAGACAAGGTTGTTTTTCAGCGTTTGACTTCATTGTTAGTACGATAATTGCCGCGTGTGAACTGGCCAAATCCACCGCCACCAATGCCTTTACAGAGTGTACAGGTGGTCACCACCTTCGGTAAAGACTAATAATTGTCCTCCCCCTTAAATGGGCGTATATTCTACGAAAACACTGTATGTTGGCCATTTTGCCCCGTTTCAAGTGTTTTCCCTAAATCCGCCTATGTTTCGAAGTGCAAGATGGCTTCACTAAAACGTGACACATACAGCCAAGTTCGCCTCACACTACCCTGAGGTGGAAACTCTTCCACCGAGTAAAGAGCTAACTCCGAACTTGCTTCAAGCGCACTCGTTTTCTCCCGTGTCTGGAAAGTGTGCCGCTGACGGTCAGGCCGACTCGCGCGCCGTCGTCGGCAGCGGCGGCGGCGGCGGTTTTTGCGCGTCCGTCGGCAGCTGCGGCGGCCCGGCCCCATCCATCTCCGTCCACGTCGCCTCCGCGCGGCGGCGTGACACACGAGGGGTTCCACCGACGCCGCCGGGCGCAGACAGCAGGCAGCGCCGTCCCGGCACGCTCAAGCCATGTAGAGGGAGCGGGTTTAGGAACCTTTGGCAGAGTTGTTGTTTGTAATGCCGATCGTTGCATTGGTCGGGTTGTGGTGATGGCGTAGCGTGGGTGGAGTGGACTGGGCTGATGCGCTGTGTGGCAGGTCGGCCGACCGCCGGAGCAGGACGGCAGTGGCAGTGGCAGTGGCAGCGGCAGCGGCGCTGCGGCCCGGCCGCGTCCTCCCGGCTCCGGTTACCCCCCCGACACCGGCGGTGTCCGGTTCCGCGGGGCCGCCGCGCCGGTGGCGGCGTGGTACGGGTCACGTGACCGTCTACACCGCGAGGGGCGGCCCATGACACACAGCGAGTGGTTGTCTGCGCCTCGGACCGTGTTCGTGGCGCTTCCCAACTGCCTGTGACGTTTCACATCGCTGGCTATTCGATGTATTGCAACCTTAACACGCGCATTGACGGGGGAGGGCGGGTACCCGCCCCCTCGGGTTTTTCGGAGATAGCAGAAAAATGGCGGCGTGTAGCGCCACGGTACTTGGCATACCTTTTCCCTCATCATTTTTACAACTTCTGTGAAAATTTTAAGGTTAGGTCATCTTAGGTCAGGTCACCAGTACAGGTCAAGTCACCCGACCTCAAAAAAGTTTAAGATAGCATAAGTCGGGGCAGGGTGAACTTATCCGATTGAAACTCGTATCACATAATGGCCCCACCGAGTTCTCTAAAATATGTTCCGGTTTTTTATATCGATGACCTAAGGTCAAGTACGAGGCATGACCTCACCAGTGGAAATGCATGGGAAAATGGTTTTTACGGAATAACTCAGTAACGGATGGTGATAGAGCATTTATGTTAGCTGCATTAGACTCGCCTGGGCTTTGCGGTTTTAATGATATGCATTTTATATAATTTGACCCTGACCTGACCTCAGGTCAGGTCAAATCCTTGATTTGACCTAGCAAGGTCAAATTATATATCATTCGATTCGGCTTGCTGAGAGGATTCATAAAGTTCAAGTCGTTTTGCTCTATCTGTACTTGTTCAGATGTAATGGCCGAAAAACTGAATTTACATGTTATCCCCAGGACGGCATGTTTTGACCTCTTGTGACCTTAAATGTGACCTGACAAAAAATGGTTCCAATGTTTTTTATGGAGAAGTGGATGGGCAGTCCAACGCCGTTTACCGTTTTTCGCTACCTACTGTGGTTCTCGAGATCTTAGGGGGGGCGGGTACCCGCCCCCTCCGTCAATGCGAATGTGGCTCAGACCCCCGTCAATGCGCGTGCTAATTGATAGCATGCGTTACCATAGCGCATCAGGGGCTGTTCACATGACGTCAGCCAAATTTGAAGACCCCTTCCCTTTTTTCAGAAATATTCAAGAAATCTCAGACCCCCTCACTCCTTCGTCACCAATCGTCAGAAATTGCCAGACCCCACCATCCTCTCGGCAGCAGCGGTGGTCGACATGAACAATCACGCAGAGACGCCGCAGGACTAGGGGAGACTGGGGTCAAATGTAACACGGAGCAATTGTAACGCTGGCCATATTGTCCAAACTAATCAATGGATGGATCTAGTGACTCAGCCGGAAATGCGCAATCAGCTGCTGCCTTTGTTAACAAAGTTCCAAGACGGTGCGGCGGGTAACTCAGACGCGGTTCACAACTACGTGTTTTTGAGGGTGTTTTGTAACTTTTGAAATATTTAAAGTAGATTAGCTTATTGATGGGTATGATAAGGTACAGCGGAAACAGTTTCAGTGCATAAAGTGTCTTTGATTAGCTACGAAATGAGCACAGAATCTGTCGCCTAGGTCAGCCCGTTGAGATGCAATTTGGTTTAAAAAATTGCATGTTTAGATGGGGACAGTTGTAACATTTCTCTTGGGGTCAAATTTAGCAATATTACATTTGACCCCTATGGCCTTACGACATATTAAACTTGCTTCTACTGCACAAATGCTGTAGCTAGGTTAGTGATTTATGATCAGGCGCGCACCCAGGATGTTCGTTGGGGGAGGGGCTGACAAGGGGACGTCAGGCCGATGAAGGAGGCACACTTTTTCACTCAAAGTGGCCCATCTTCATATCCTGGGGGGAGCAGGGAAGCGATGAACTTTTTGCTTCGCAGACCTAGTCTCAACTGTTTTTGGGAGGAGGCCCTTAACACTTTGGGGGGGACAGGCCTGGATACAGGCCGATCGTTGGGGGGGGCAGAGTGGCCTAAAATCAGGAAAACATGGATTTTGAAGAAAATCTACAAAAATGTCATTTGGGGGAATTGCCCTGTTTGGCCCCCTGGGTCCTACAGTGGGAAGGGGGAGGGTGGAGTGCGGGCCCGCTGCCCTCTGGGCGCGGTACCGTTTATTGATAATGCCCTCTGGGCGCGGTACCGTTTATTGATAATCACAATGTTTTCCAATGATACGTTTGTTTGTAGGTTGGTATGTGTTTCGTTAAAGTGGCAATGTGGGCTTTCCTATATAATATCTCTTATATTGAAAAATTACCGATGATAATCGGGGCTTAAAAGGCACGTCAGCTGCTGAGGCTATATGTGCCCAGTTTGAAAAATTTACGAGATTTTAGTCAAATTATAATTTTTTTCTACATTTGGACTGCATTGCACTGCTGTTGAGAGATATCAGGGATACATCTGCGAAAACTGTGGTTCAGACTGAGTATATATATGCCGACGCCTGAGTGCAGCAGGCCAAAGATTCAGACGTGTTTGCATTAGGATGTTTTTTATAGTACAAATAAATCGCCGAAATTCATACGGCTTTAACATGGTACAATTGCCCCTCACGTGGGGTCAATTGTAACAGCTGAAGTAAATTTTTAGAAGTGAAATTTTGACCCCTAATTTCTGTTACTTTGAAATCTTTCTACGTCTGTCACATTGCAAAATCTTCAAAGTTGATGAAAATATGATTATAAGTGCTCTAACTCAAAGAACTATTTCTCCAGAACCAGAAATGTGAAATTTGTTACAATTGACCCCAGTCTCCCCTACTTAACTCAGGCCGTACGGGCAGCTGGTAGCAGTGGACGATAGGTGGGACAACGAAACAGTGAAGTACCCGCTCTTCAACTAACCTGGGCCTGTGCAGTTCTTGCTCAATAAAGCAATTCCATGACAGCCCATGATTCCCCCCCCGGCAGAAATCGTCCGCAAAAGCCGGACCCTCCCCCTTCGTCAGAAAATGTTAAATCTCTCCTCCCCTTTGGTCGCTGACGTCACCATCGGGAAAAGTCAGTGGGCCAGTCAATCTTAAGCCTGCCGCTGACAAGTAACTTCCCTCCAGAACCAATAGCTCTTCGGATCTGGGCCCGTTGTTGCCGTCTGTGCCGGCTGGTGACAAAATTGTCCGATTTATTCTTGATTTGGCGGAGATGTGGATATTTTTTTATGAAAAGCGGGGAGAGGGCAGGCCTGTTGGCTCGGGAGCCCTGCTCCGAGTTGTATGCCACAGCGACAAGTGTCGAACGAAACGTTTTAGAAGCATGGACTTTGACCACCGTTCTGAGAAGGTACCGCTCGCAATGTTCAGAGCAAGGGGCACCATCCGGATTGAGTCAAAACTGAGCACACTTAATACGTAGCAGAGCTCAGTTGCGGATTCAAAGAGGGGGGAAAGAGGGTAGTCCTCTGCCTCCTTGGTTCGCAGCGGCATCACGACATAGAAGACGGTTCAACGGCGGGCCATATGACCCTGGCAGTTGGTGCGTCGATAAGCCACGTTTCAACGACGGTGAAATACGGAACCTATTGCGGTATTAGCACCCTAAAGTGGACTCTAAGGAGGCGAAAAGGAAGAAGCGCCCTGTTTTTTTTTTGCGCCGCCCTCTGAATGCCGGGTCCTGTGTTGACCGCCGAAGGTCGCCAGTTCTCATTGCTGGTGACCTCTCGCCGGATGGCGGTGCAGTTCTCGCAATCCTGGAGACATCCTGGACCCGGTACTTCGCGATAAAGAAATTACTTAAAGGCCAAAATTACCACCGGGGCGCCGGGAAAATGGCTCTCATAATTCCTCAACGCCCACCCGGTGTTATTTTGGTATCCCCAGGAGTCAGGTGGATCCAGGACTTCCACTACTGTCCCTGACATTACGAGGGTCATGAGCCCCAAGCCCACTCCCTAGTATCCGCCACTGCCCCCGGCATAGGCGGATCCAGGATTGCCGATCAGGAGGGCACATTCCCGGGGGGCGCCACTTTTGACCTTCAAAACCTATCAGGAGGGCACATTCCCGGGGGCGCCACTTTTGACCGGCAAAACCTATCAGGTGGGTGCAGAATCCTATCGGTGGACGCCGATTTTCGCATCCGGGGGGGGGAAGCGACATTTCAGGGGGCGCCATCGACCTTTCAGGGGGCGCCGAGGGTCGATCGGGGGGGCACGTGTTCCCCTTAGCCCCCTGAATCCACCAATGGCCTCCGGAGTAGTTTACGCGTCGTTGACGAAATTCTAGGCTCATCACTGGTCCAGTTCCCCGATACCTTCATGACCTCCACCTCATCATTATTCCAGAACCTCGTAACGGCTGCCTTCCACCATTAATCCTGCTCTGCTTTCATGTGTTGAATCAATGGCGACTGGAATCATTATGCAGACTGATTTTAAATGGACGTAAGAGTGCTTTATTTAACTTTTTGTTTGATTATTTCTCACGGATCAATGATAGTTCTAATAAAACGTCGCGATTTAAGGCGATACATGAAACTCAAGCTGACTTAGTCGGCTGTTTTGCAGTTCGCCTTTTTTAGGCACAAGGGCGACTAGCTCTATCATGATTGGACAGTTCATTTTCTTCCGGTTCTTACTGGTGATCAAAGAGAAAAGGACACTGTGACTGTTCAAAGGGTCGCTCATGTTTTATTTATCGGGAAGCTTTGCTTCTTGCTTTGCAGAACAGCCTTAGCTGCGATAGCCGTTACCAACCCGGAACAGGTGCTGAGTTATTCTGGACTAGGACGTGGTCCTCTTTTGTGGAAACCCCGAGGGGCTGGGCACCAAAAATGACCCCAATTTGTACCCAACAAATGTCCAATATCTTGGCTGATCAATTAAAGAATTTGCCTCTTTTATAATGCGTTTTAAACTGAGAAAGCGGTTTGGTAGGGCATGCCGGAAACCACCACTGGTTCGCTAAAACTCTGCTTTGAATTTCCGTACAATTAATAGTTCAAAATTAAGGACACTCAAGTCTAGCTTAAACCACGGATATATTTTCCATGTTTTTATTCAGCAATTTTGTCTAAAGCCTAGGCACCTTTCACTCACTAAAAATATAATGCTAGCGAGAAAGCCTCTTAACTATATGCTTGCTGTACATTTTCATTTACCAGATTTACATTTTGGCATGGGCGTCGGAAGTGGGAGGGGGACGTGCCCCCAATTAAAAAATTTGTGGAGGGACTTCCCCCAAAGTTATGGGAATTTGAAATCACAAGTTGACTTCGAATTTGGGATTTTGATGGAGCACTGGATTTGACTTTAGTGAAACTAGTCATGTTTTACTGTAGTCAAGGTCATTTTGCTAATGACCATAATGCTGTTTTGATTATAATGCTGTCGCCATAAATAAAAAGAAAAAGGCAGTATTTTTGTTTCAACCTATTTAAGGTGCGACTTTTCCCAATTTTTAGTTTTTTATTTAGGAATTCGCCTTCCCTTTAACATGGGTGTGTACCTGAAGAGAAGCTGGCTCATTGAGGTGGTGGAACGGCGCTCCGTCTCCCGCAGGGAGCTGGCGGGGACGTGTCACGGTAGGCTTCCGCTTCTGCTGAGTCTCCTTACAAAGTTCAACCCTTAGTAATACTAACTTCAAGCAGGCGGAGAAATACCATGAGCTTAGGTGGAACTATTTACATCTGTCTTCTAAGCTGCTGTGGCATACCGAAGATGATTTGTTGTTGTTTGTTGGTTCTAGTGGTCAGGGCTCTATTTATGACGTTTAGACCCAGGCCAGTGTCATGAAAGCTCGAGCACTTTTTTAACAATGACTTAGGAGCTTACTTACGGCCCCAAGTGACCAATTTTTATTCTGCCATCTCAAGTCTACACACGCGTGGGCGCCGGTTTGAGGATGATGTAGACGTCCAGTACACCGTCCGGGAGTGGATCGAACAGCAGACAGGATATTTCTGGCTAACGGGAATTCAAAGCCCGAGGGAGATGTCGCGCAGGTGCATCGAAGTCGAAGGGGGTTATATTGAGAAGCAATGAAACATTTTTCCTATCTCTTCTGTATACCCGAATCGCAAAACTTATTGACCGCCCCTCGTATATGATCTTTCCTGCACCTACCGTGACGGGAGAATTTACAGTAGGTATGTCACTCGTCATTGCACCCAAGACTGAGTTTTTATTTGCTTCGAAGTTTTTATTTGATTTTCAGGGTCAGATCCGTGGTGTTTTTTTAGACTCCTCTACGTCTAGTGGTGGCCAGATCATCACTCTGTGCTGAGTTGCGTGTTGCCTCCTCACCTGAGTCGTGTCGGTTTTTATTTGCTGCTCTTGAGCCTGCTCATGGCTGCTCCAGATACCCTGTTGCATTGTCCCGCCTATAAAGCTGGAAAGACTGACCCTGAGAAGCCGATGTCCCTAGATGACCCTGACCCTGAGAAGCCGATGTCCCTAGATGACCCTGACCCTGAGTAGCCAATGTCCCTGGATGACCCTGACCCCGAGTAGCCGATGTCCCAGGCTGACGCTGAGGCTAAGTGAGCGCGGCTGACCTCTGAGGCTGGGTGACCGATGTGCCTGGCTGACGCTGAGACGGTGTGAGCGCAGGGGCGGACGCAGACCAGAGTTTGGGGAGGGGGCAAACTCATGTCTGCCTCTCCTCCTGGGGGGAGCGAAGATTTTTTGCTCTACAGACCTAGTGTAAATACCTTTTTCAGTGCTCGACAGACCTAGTATAAGCTACCTCTCCAAGTACATGATCGCTCTTCGGGGGGGAGCGAAGATTTTCTGCTCTACAGACCTAGCGTAAATACCTTTTTCAAAAATTTCTCCGGTGTTTGGGGGGGGCAAAGATAGTTTGCCCCCCCCCTCCAGCGCTTTGGGGGACATGGCCGGAATGCCCCCCTGCGTCCGCCAATGTGTGAGCGCGGCTGACTTCTGAGGCTGGGTGACCGGTGTGCCTGGCTGACGCTGAGACGTGTGAGCGCGGCTGACCTCTGAGGCTGGATGACAGATGTCCCTGGCTGACGCTGAGTGACAGTTGTCCCTGGCTGACGCTGAGGCTAAGTGAGCGTAGCTGACCCCTGAGGCTGAGTGATCGATGTCCCTGGCTGACGCTGAGTGACTGGATGTCCCTGGCTGACGCTGAGTGGCTGGATGTCCCTGGCTGACGCTGAGTGGCTGGATGTCCCTGGCTGACGCTGAGTGGCTGGATGTCCCTGGCTGACGCTGAGTGGCTGGATGTGCCTGGCTGACGCTGAGTGGCTGGATGTCCCTGGCTGACGCTGAGTGGCTGGATGTCCCTGGCTGACGCTGAGTGGCTGGATGTGCCTGGACTGACGCTGAGTGGCTGGATGTGGCTGGCTGACGCTGAGCCGGTGTAAGCGCAGCTGACCCCTGAGGCTGGGTCACAGATTTCCCTGGCTGATGCTGATACGGAGTGAGCGCTGTTGACCCGCGCCCCCGCCCTGGCAGGTGACATGTCTCTGATGGTGGCCAGTAACGGCCTGCTGGGCAGCGGGCCAGGTCCGGCGGCGGTGCTGCCGACGGTGGCGCCCTCGCTGCCGAGACTGGAGATGAAGCGGCGCGACAGCGGCGACTCTGAGGCCCGCTCCACACACAGCTCCACCGCCAGCGCCGGGGACGAGCACAGCCCCAACAAGATCTTCGTGGGCGGCATCAGCTTCCAGACGACTCCCGAGAAGCTGCGGGCGTACTTCGCGCCCTACGGCACGATCCTGGACGTGATGGTGCTGAAGGACCCGGCCACCAACGTGAGTGTGGCTAACGCCGGCGGGAGGTGTGGAGCTTGTTTGCCAGGTCGCTAATAGCTTAGTATCAGCTCACAGAGCAGCGTGTCGAATTCTGCTTTGGGTTCTTAGGAATGAGACTTGCATGAATGATAGCTGAACAAGTTAACAGATGTATTGGTCTCTGGCCTCCCATAGGTTTCGTCATTTTGCACTCGTTAACTCTGCTTGTTAGAATGTATTGGGTGGGACAATAGCGTGGGCCCAATTTCTTAGTTAAATTAGATCAGGTCGCTCCCCTCCGTATGCTTGGGTTTCTATATTTTGAATCATGTTCTATTCCTGCTCCACTCCGGTGCAATGGATAACAGCTGGTATGATTTTTAGTGGTCCAGTAAGCTTAGCAGGGGAGGTATTTAGCTATGTCTCAGGAAGTTTGCTCTAGCCCAGTTAGATTTGCCGTTACTGCCAGGCGTTTAGGCCTCGCCGCCAGCGCTAGTTCGACGGGTAACGGCTAGGCGGCAGCAGTTGTAGCGTCGGCTTAGCTTAGGCTGACTGGTAACGCCATCTGTTACAGAGAAACCGCGGCTTCGGCTTCGTCACGTTCGCCGACGTCGAGTCGGTGAACAAGGTGCTCAACCAGGAGGAGCACATGCTGGACGGCAAGAAGATCGACCCCAAGTTGGCCACGCCCAAGGGCCAGAAGGCGAGCGGCGAGCTGCTGATCCCGCGCAAGGTGTTTGTCGGCGGCGTCAGTCAGGAGACCAACTCCCAGGAGCTGCTGGAGTACTTCTCGCAGTTCGGGAAGGTGCTGGAGTGCTCGCTGCAGATGGACAACAACACGAAGCGGCACCGCGGCTTCGCCTTCGTCACCTACGAGAACGAGGAGCACAGCGCGCGCGTCGTCAAGAAGCACCACCACGTCATCAAGAACAAGACCGTTGAGTGCAAGTACGCGCAGCCGAAGGAGACGATCCAGGCGACTGAGCGCGCCAAGCGGGCGCAGCTGCTGTCGGTGATGCAGTCGGCGGCGGCCGGCAGCCCGCTGTCGCCGCTGGCGGCGCAGATGCAGCAGGTGCAGCAGCACTACTCGCGCGTCATGACCGCCGGCGGGCCGGCCTTCTCGGGCCTCTCCAGCTTCCGGTACTCGCCGTACTCGGTGCCGGTGGCGGCGCCGTCGCCGGCCTCTCTGCCGGGTCAGCAGCTGGCGCCGCTGCCGCCGCTGCCGGCCGCCGGACAGGTGCCGCAGCTGCAGGCGGGCCTGCAGCCCGCCGCCGCCGCCGCCGTCACCGCCTACCCCTTCACCGGCATCGACATGTCGGGCCTGCAGAGCCTCGACTGGAGCGCCGGCCCGCTGTACGGCATGTACACGGCCTAGGCGCCGGCGCAGCCCACCTCCACCGACGCGGCCCTGCACGCTAGGTGTGTATGCGAATGCTGGATGTCTTTCATGGTTGTGTAGCAGGGGCGACGTTGTAGACTAGTGACGTCACGATTGCTCATCGATCACCCGGCTCTTCTCAAAGACTGGTGCCGCCAATAAAGGCGGCCACGTGCGCCCGAGCGGCAGCCGGCCCAGTTTTGAGACAATAGCATAAGTTTCTCAGGGGTTTTAAGTTATTTATTGTCAAGTTGGCCATTAGGTTGTGCTGCCGCGCCGCGTGGCTCGGCCAACGCCAAGGAGACGAGTGCGCGTCCCGATCTCATAGCAGACAGATGGAGTAGTACAACTGAGCGTCGCAACTATGACTCACCTCTTGCCAAACAGGCGGCCGCCGCGCGCCGCCGTGTCGTGTACCGTGCTCCGAGCTTGTGTGTAGCTGTGCTGTACAACTCTGTAGCTGGTCTTCCACCGCCCGATCTCCCGCATGGCCTGCTCCGGCAGCCGGACTGGGGCCGCTCACCTCTCCCTCTGCCGCGCTCTAGCACCCTCCCTCGTGTACTCACAGCATATCAGAGCAAATTGACCTCATCGTGTTTGCAGTAATAACCTTGGCAATAAGGGAAGGGAGCCATGTTCCATTCACTGCTGCCCATCTGATATGTTTGGTTGGTTCATACATAGACTGACAGAACGGCGCGTTGGCACAGTTTCTCTTTGGTGCCGGCGCTTGCTCAGCGCCTCATAATCACACTTGCAGTGGAACGTACACACTCGGCAGTATATATACTTAGATAGCTCTTCCTGTAACCATTTCTTCCATTTCTGCAGTATTTTCACTCCAGGCCTAGTGGGATGAGCGACGATTAGGTGGGAGAACGTGTACATAACTGACTGCAGAGCTGTAACCCCTTGCCCACACCCAACACAAGCGGCAGAATCAAAAGGCGGCCCGAACACTCACTCAGTGCACAAGCACAGCCAGCACGACCCGGGTGGTGGCCAGTGGTAGGCCGCCAGGTAGGAGCACCGAATGCCGTAGGCTGTCGTTGCCGTAGTGGAGTGGGTAGGCGGAGCAGCAGTCTGGTAGTGGATGGGCGGGCAGCTGCCGGCGCAGTGGCGTGACTGGGTGTGCGGTGTGTGTGGGTGGACTGCCCCGCCGACGCTAGTGTAGTGGTGCCAGCAGCAGCTAGTGGCGTAGTGGGAGGCCGCCTCGGCGGGAGGAGGTGCTGCCGGCGGCGCGGCCTCGCCAGAGGGCGCGCCGCCCGGCCGCGCCTCAGTGCCAAATACTTACCGCTGTCCCCGCCCCCTCTCTCTGTCTAACATGTCATAGCAATAACTGCAGATGGTCGTTTAGTTTTGTAATTGTGCGCGTTTGTCTGGTGCGGACACCCTGGAGGGGTGGGGCGTCGGAGTCGCCTGCCCTGTACTCGCCAGTGCTGTGTTGCAGGGGTGCGGTGGACGGCCGCCGGCCGGCGCCGCGCCGCCCTGCCCTGCAGTCAGCTGAGCCTCCCCGGAGAGGCGGCGCTGGCGGCGGCTGCCCGCCGCGCCCCCTCTAGCCAGAGCCAGGTCTTTCTGCCCTGTCTGTCTCCGACTGTAGCCGCGCCAGCAGTATCCGGCAGGGTAGAGCCAGTGGAGCCGCCGCAGGCTCACCTCTGTTCAATTTCTGCCCGTCTGTAATCTCTTACTCTCTGTGCCCTCCGTGTAGAGTCTCCTATTACTATAGCGTTTGCGATTGTGTGACTAGCTAGCTTAGCCGCCGGACTGGGGCTGGGCGTCCGGCCGTGTTTTGTACATAACCCTGCGTGGGTGGGTCGGACACCGGACGCCTCCCGCAGGCCGTCGGCTACCGCGCCCGTTGACCTAGCATGGGTCCGTTGTGTCTCGTGTAGATCGCTACGTAGTTGTTCAGTGGCTGAACTTTCGTTTCTCCTTTTATCTTAGTTTCCATGCATTGTAGTAGTTCTTATGAATAAACGTAGTGAGACGTAGCGAGGCTTGTCGGCTCCCGGTCGTCGTGTTCTGGTACTCAATACTAAGTCGGGCATGCGGCCACCAAACATTTCTATATCTCTCTTCAACCCTGACCGGCAGTCTCTTCTCCCCGGAGCCGGCAGGCGTTTCAGCAGCCGCTCCCTGACGGCAGGCCAGGCTGCGCTGGAGCTGCAGCAGCGCCTTCCCCTGCTGCCAGCCCCCCTCCCACTTCTCACCCCCTCCCCCAGTAGTAGTATCCAGCTCTGCAATAACAGGCGTGCCTAACAGCGTAGTGCCTCGGCCTCGGGGATTGTGTGTGCGGGCGGAAGGCAGCATGCGGGCGCGGCGCCGCAGGGGCCGATGTTGTGGCGCCCGGCGCTGGTGACCCGGTGACCCCAGCCTCGGTCACGTGCCTTCCCATCGACACCACCGGACACACACGCGCCCACCACACTAACTTGCGTCGACACATGGACCACAGCGGCCGCCGGGCCGCAGACAGACCAGTTTTGATAGTTATTTTGGATAGCAGTTTTGTACTTTTTTACTAGAGCGTTTTGTGTATGAAGCGCCGAGCTGTCGCTGTGCGGGTGTTCCACCATCGAACTAAGTCTGCCTTATTTTCAGTGGTGTGCCGTAAGCCAGAGCGCCGGCCCGCTGCGGTAAGCTGGCCAGTGAGCGTCATTCCAGAAGTGCTCTATGTAGTCTAGCTGTGGCAGCTCGCTCTTTCTCTCTTCCACGGCAGTTTGGGTAGACCTCAGTATGCAGTTATGTAGAGTTGCTGCTGATCAGACGGTATGAACAGGAATAATCAAAGCGTTGTTTGTTGGAGAATGCGTGCTCAGGGTGTGCCGTGTGCAGTCGGGTTTGCCGTAAACAGTCGAGTCTAGTAGAGCCACTGTTTATCGAGAGTATTTCGGACGCCACTCGTCGGCGCCAGGACATCACTGTTGCCGTATGCTGTTAGCTGGTTGGAATGAGTCTACAAGCACGCAGAGTGCAGCCCTCAGGTTGCGCGAGTCGGCGCCAGAGCCGGAGCGTTGTTGGCTGGCAGTGGGCCGATCTCTGAGCCCTGCCTGTGCGGCCGCCCTGTCGTCGACTCGGCTGACAAATGCGAGCTAGCTGGCCGCCGATTCGAGGGTCGCTGCTCCGGCCCCATCTCGTTTGTCACTTGCCGCTGATGCCGTGGCAACAGCTCTGATTTATACCCCTCCAGAAGCGGCAAGTTGGTGCCGCTTAGCTGTGGGTAGACGCTGTTATCCCTGGATGACTGGGTATGGCTGAGTGAGTGCGCTCTGTGGGCACGGGTGAGTGAACGCGCCCTGTACTACCACTATCCCAGCCCGTCTCCGCCCGCCTCATCGCTTCATCATGTCCTGCAGATCGCCCCTCAGCCTAATTGTGTCATGCTACATCCCTTAAGAAATGCTGCTTTCGGGATCGCCAGAATTGTATTTTGTACTCTGATGGTTCCCTCAATGACCAGAATGCCTACCATCTACCTCCCGGTGTGCCGCAAATCATTTCTTTTGTTACCCAATCGTGATACTGAAAGTGTCTACGACCGAACTGTGTCACTCAACATCTCTCTCTAGGTCAAGAACATGGGAAACAATGTATACACTTCAATATATCCCGTTCTGTGGATATCAATTTAGATGTCCCTTCCAAAAGGTATGTGCATATATGATTATTTCCAAAATGACCCAAGTCGGACTTTGAGAGGGGGGAGGGTTACATTCCTTTCCACGGTTCCAGGAATGTTTAGGACTGCTGTGCCCCAGTTTTTTTTCAGGACATCTTTGTGGCCGCATGGCAAGCTTTCATGAATTGCCTACAGTCAGCAATGGTTGGTTTTTTCTTGTCCTGGGCGATGCGGATGTCTGCCAATCGAAAATTATTGGCGATAATCATGTTATTTTCAAATCCCGATTGTTTTTCTTCTCACTCGGCCTTCGTCGGGTTTTAGTCTTGTCCATTGTTCATTAGTGACTGCGTGCAGAAATATTGATAGGTGGCGGCAGGAGCTACATAATCATGTCAAATGCAGATGCAATTTTCAAATGTACGAGGGAGCCCTGGGCATTAGGTAGAAATATCAGGCTCTGTTCTTACCCCCTCCTATGTATGCATTGATCTGGACAATAGACGTTGAAATTTCGAGCAGCCAGCTGAATTCTTCATTGTTTTACGAAATATCACTTTGCACGGGTCTCAGAATGTTAATGCGCCTCGCAGTAGTTGCCACGATCGCCGCCTCTCGGCTCCTGGTGACATCATCCTCTCTTCCCGCTGCATGTGTCCGTGTGCGTGCGTGCGTGCGTGCGCCTGCCTGGCATGTGTTAGAGCTCAGTTGTTGAGTGGCGTGAGGAGTGAGAGTGTCCGTGCAATCAGGTGACCGGAGACCCCACGCAGGGGCGGGTGCTCCCGGCGACGACGCCCTGTCGCCACTTTCCAGACGTCGCCGGAGCGTGTGTGTGCGTGCGTCTATTTTCCGAGATCCGACTCCATGCTGGCGGCTGTGGCTGGCGAGCCTCCTCCGCCGCCCGGTGACGCCGCAGGGCCACCAGGCGCCCCCGCTGTCGCCGGCTCTGTTGGACGGCGACGCCGCCGGCTTCGCCGTGAGAAGATCTCCCCGAGAGAGGCGACAGTAGAAACTCGTGGTTGTGATTTCCTACAGATCGCTAGCTCGAACCAGAGACCTTAGAGGTGCAATAAGTAGCCGAGAGCGTTACGCCCGACTAGCGAGGCCATGTTGATTGTGTGCTCTTTAGCGAATAAACGTCTTGACTAGATCCGATCAGCTGTTACTTTGTAGACACGTTCGGAGTATTTAGCTTACAACTAGTTTTGTCGAAGAGATCTAGAGTCGGCGTGTGAGTTTTAGGGTAGCCACTGTAGGCTCTGCCGATGACACGTTGGATCTGACATCACTTGCAGATGGGAGGGCGCAGAGCTGACCTGGGGGGGGGGGTCACTGCTCAGCTAACCAGTCTACCGTTCTGTAGTGGCCTGATGGCTTCTGCCGGGGTCGGAGTTTCTATCGGGTGTTAACTCAGGGGTGGACGGGGGGCGCCGATTCTGCGGCTGTGGTGTTCAATGCGGTCGCTAATATTACTCTCGGGTTTCAAAATAGCTCGTAAAGCTATAAATTTGGAAATTAAAAGTTCACTTACTTTAACAGTTTGGTCACATTGAGCTCCCACCGACCCTGTATCCGCATTTCACATCAAGGCCAAATTCAGTACTAGTGACGGGAACAAGGAAGTCCTTGATGCTTGTCGCGATGAGTGGTCAGACCTTGATAGCTTAAAAGCATCGCAATGACTGCATGACAAACCGAAAATAAGCTAAGTTTTGTCACTCCCTCAGGATTTGCATAGTGACGGGACAGGAAAGCTATGCAAGTGCCAGAATCGCAGCAAAATGTCAGCTATTTTGGTAGAGGGAAAACATGCATAGTTGAAACTGAAAATGTAGCTGCTTATGGTATTCGCGGATGTGCACATAGACTGTTCTTCCTGTAGGTCGTTTCGGTTTCATCAGGATTTTCCCATTGCCCGCAATTGCTATACCTAGATCGAAAAATCAGTTCTCCCTGTGTGTTAAGGAATATATATCAAAATGTTTTATTGATGCGTCGGGCATGCTGTAAGGCAGTGGTGCACAAAAGACGGTGGTTTGGCTTGTGACAGCACCATTCATGAGGGAGTGCTAACGACAGCCATCTCGACGAGAGTATAACTGTTCCCCTGACCTCTTACAAAGTTGTCAGCAAAAGCGAAAGCGGCCCAACAAAAACGCTGGCCACCCGCAGCTGCACATCGCTTCTCGGCTTTGCTTGCATCTGTTCGAATTTTGACACCGCCACCGGAGATTTCCCGAAGACCGGTGCCGTAGGTGACCACGTTTAACAAGTGTTACTCACTGATCTGGTATTTTCCATGTTAGTGGCGCTACCATACCGCGATGAGAAGGTAGTTGTTTGGATAATTCTGACGATAAAATAGGGCACGGTAGTGCCAGACGGAAGGGCACCAAACCGTCAAAATAGTAAAGCATATGCATAGATATAGTTCCAACCTAGTTCGCCTCCCGTAGTAGGGCGATAGGACGTAACGTTACGACGTGTTACAGAAGCTTCGTCGCACTGCAGTGAATGGTGTTGATGTGCATGCTGTGTAGGCAGTTGTCTGGACGTGGAGGGCACGTATGGGAAACTGAAAGCTCGCATAATATTGCCCCATGCTATCAGGTATGTCATCACTGAAGGGGCCTAACTTTGCCCCCCCTACCCGCCCCCCGCCCACCCGAAATGTGGGAGCTCCCACTTTTTATCACGTAATGTTTTTTATTTGAATCGGACAAAAACTAGGAACTTCGAACAATATTTTATCCCACTTTTGTGATCGCAGTTATGTGAAGAAAAAATTTAACGTTGCTGCACTCCCGTCTCTAGCTGCTGAAATATTCAGTTGGATGGATTCAGCTTCTACCTTCTGGACCAGTCGTGTAAAATTATATACTTTGGGACTATGTGACCTCTATGTGAGCTCCGCTGAAGGTCAGAATAGCGCCTTTTAACGTCGAATAGCACCCGTAAAGCTTGTAAGCCGCACGAGAGCGACTCGTCAGTATCGCAGCGATGTACAGACTGTCTCATACGTATTCTATGGTGTTAAAGGGTCCAGGATAGGATATTTTTTAAAGTGTCATGGCTAATAATCGTTGGCGATTTAAGAAGCCCGAGTAATGATAATTGTGAGATTGATTAGCCACAGCCTTGCCCAAGCGTCTTATAATGAACAACTCAGTACCCAAGGGATGGAAAGACACTTCTTAGACAGTTCGAACGTGTTGAATGCGTCGTATATTTGTGGCTTCCCGGCAACATTGCTGTTTTATGGATTTATTTGTGTCATTCCTTCCCCACTCGTACCTCCGGACAGCGCTATTGTTTTGTTTTTTTCTTTTTAATCCCAATAACTGGTTAAAGGGAAAGTGGCACATTCCTCAAATCCCGGAATTTAGTGTACTTAGGGGTATTTTTAGCCGAAAATCATAAAAACGTCCATGATTTCTCTGAAAAAATGTACAATGAGCTCAAGATTTTTATTTTAAAATTCTTTTCTGGGGTGAAAAATAAAGCTCTGACTGTGGATGACGTCATGATCTGGCAACTACTACCATATTCAATAGGCTTCAAGGGCTTCAATTGGCTGATTACTCACCGTGACATCAGCGCTATCGTCACACCAACAGCTGACAACTCCTATGGCCGCCTGGCTGGGGTAGGTTTGTGGTACATTTCAGGTAGGTTTTTAGCTTTTCTCCATGAAAATTTTGAGTTTCAAGAAAAATGATACATTGAGTGCCGGGTTTTCTGGCATACTTTACAACTTGGTTATCTTACAAAAAATCATGTTATAAAGGTGCCACATTCCCTTTGATAGGCAGTGCAGGAGTGCCCTGCTTTACCCATTGCGACCCCACTTAGACCCCTCTTAGAAAAAGATAGGACACATTGAGAAAAAATTGAAGAGTCGAACCACTCCCCGCTCCATTTTATCAGTTAGTCTGTAAAAGAGCCGCTATACTTTTTCAAGGATCTACATCTCTGTTCTATTCAGATTCTTGCTCTTAACATGAATTTGACCCCCGCGTGTCTATTGCCACTAGGCCTATAGACTGCCTCCCTTGTTTGGTAGGGCTCGAGCCCCTCGAACGAGTGGTGGAACCCTGCCAGTCAGAAAATCCCGGATCACGGGCCCAAAGATTAACACGTGCATTGAGGGGGGTCTGAACCACCCTCGCTTTCACGGAGGGGGGCGGGTACCCGTCCCCCTTTAAGATCTCAAAGAACCACGCTTGGTAGCGAAAAACGGGAAACGACGTTGGTTAGCCCATCCACTTCTCCATAGAAAATACTTGAACCATTTTTTTCAAGTTGCATTTAAGGTCACTAGAGGTCAAAACATGCCGTCAGGGATAACATATCAATGAAGGTTTTCGGTCATTACATGTGAACAGTTAAAGATAGAGCAAAGCAATGTCTACCATTGGAATCCTCGCAGCAAGCCGAATCGAATGATGTATAATATGTCCCTGCTAGGTCAAATCAGGTCAAATATGACATTTGATCTGACCTGAGATCAGGTCAAGGTCAAATTTGGTCAAAATGCATATCAATGGAACCGCAAAGACAAGACAAATTCAATGAAGCTAAAATAAATACTCACCATCCGTTACAAAGTTATTTAGTTAAAACCACTGTTCCCCTTCATTTCCAATTGTGAGGTCATGGCTCGTCCCTGACCTAGGTCATTGATATCAAAAGTACTGGAAAATGTTTTAGAGAAGTCGGTGGGCCCATTATGTGGTATGAGCTTCAATCGGATAAGTTTACCCTGTTCTGACTTATGCTATCTGAAACTTTTTTGAGGTGAGGTCACTTGACCTGAACTAGTGGCCTGACCTGAGATGGCCTAACCTTAAAATTGACAAAATTTGTTAAAATTATCAGAAGAAAGGTATCCCATTTACGTTTTATGGTAGTTCCAAAAACCCCAGGGCGCGGGTACCCGCCCCCCGTCAATGCGCGTGTTTAAGTCGGCTGCTTCTTACGGTCAACCGCGCCCTCCCCGAAAAAAATGAACTGCTCAATTTCATTTATAACTTTTGGAAACATAACCAGATTCCTTGAACAGCGGAAGGGAGTATAAATTCGCGCGATTCTAAATCTCCCAAATTGTCTGCGCGCAGTACGTAAAAATGATAGGTATATCAGAAAACTGGCTAAGAGCACCACCAAATGGTGATGGGAGCATTTGAAAGTTGGTGCTCGTGACAAAGTTGAGGTTATGCAATGCAGAGACAGATCCGGGGGTAAAGGGGGCACTTCCCCCATCGATCCACGGTACCCCCTGAGACGGCCAAGGTGCCCTCTGAAATGTCAATGGTGCCCCTCCCCTGCAATGTCGCTTCTCACCGTACCGGCGCCCCGACGATAGGATTTGACGCCCACTTGATAGGTTTTGCCCTTCAAAAGTGCCCCCTCCCACCAAGTACCCCTAATCGGCCATCCTGGGCCCGTCTGTGATGTCATGGTCGATATGTTCCAGGAAGTGTCGATGCTGCGTCCATTATCTTCATAGCGTTTTTGCGCAGATCGCCGACAGCTGAGGAGCAGGAGTATGGTGTCTGACCTTAACGTTGCAGGCCACTGATGGAGTGTTGTCTTCAAGGCTGGTATCGCAGAGTGAATTTGTCCGTGTGCATACATTTATGCCATGTTATGTTTACATCTATATTATTGTGCAGTGATCCTGGAGTGTGTGCCGGGTCTTCATATCAACGATAGATGGCCGTAAATTTGCCTTCCGACAGTGGCAAACCCAGGACTTTGGGGGGTGGCTAGGGACTCTAGCCTTTTCCGTCATTGCCCCGGAACAGCGTCCGGTTATACATTTACTTTAGACACTGGCATTTTGGGGGAGGCTCAAGCCCTCTAGACGTCCCCCCCCGCCACCTTGTGTTGGCCACTGCATTCTGAGCAGGTTAGCTCGCCAAAAAATGGGTACATATCAAAGGTTTCGCCACCGTGCGGAGCATAGCCACTAATCTATGAGGACCTGGTCCCCATTGATTTTATGAGGTCCTCCGCTACACTCTGGAGGCCCATCCGATGCTTGAAGTTTGTGATGGTCTCAAGAGTGTAACGAACACAAATGCGTGACTAACAGGTACCTAAAAGTACATACTTGGCGTTGGAACCTCCTTGGCCGATATGGAGGGGCCTCATAACCGGCGAGGGAAGCCCCAGAAAAGGCCAAGGAGGCCCTATCTGGTAACGTCAGTGGCACGAGGTAGCCCCACTAACAGCAGAAGTGCCGCCATTGTCTTTGAAAGATGCACTCTGGATGTCAGGCCCCCGACTGACCAAGGAAAGCCCGTAAGCGGTAGAGGATGCCTTTAGGCCAGCCCATTGGGGTGACCTGTTTGATATTTAAAGGCCTGGCCTCTGAACAAATGAGGGAGGCCCCATCCAGTGATGCCGGTGGTATCCCAGAGCCTCACTATAGCAGAAGAGCGTCAGCGTCATTGTTGCGTGCCTCAGTAGGCCACTCGGGATATTGTGAGGTTTCCGGAACTCGCGCTGCCATGGTTTAGAATTTCTTGATGTCTGAGTAGGAAGTCCGCAAACCACGTACAGATCAATGGCGACTTCAACGTTGTTATCAGTTCTGTGAATTCCTCATCGCGTCCTTTCCTGCCCATAGCATGTCATCATGTCATGTCATGTCATCATGTCAATTCTGACAGTGATGTTCCAACTCCTCTTTGGCCGGCATTGCACCAAATGGGAAAGTATTGCTGACACAAGTTAGGAGGCTGAAGATTGCGTGCTTCATTCTGAGATATCCATCAGTAGGAAAGTACCAGAAGAGCGAAGTATAAGACTTGTCGATATGTAAACAGGTCTAGGCCTTTTGTTATAATTAAGGCCACTGGCTTGCATAGAAGATTCCTCGACCGATCAGTTTAGGAGGCATCCTAAATGATAAGGATACTCCTAGGTCAGTCACTAGATCTAGTTTGTGGAAGACAGGGCCCCTAAAAACAGGTTTGAGACCCCATCGGACGAAATAAAGACAGAGCCGTCATTAGGGGTCCACTTAAAGAGAAGATGCTCTTAGATTAAAAGCAAAAGCAACCCTTCCTGTATTTCAAGGTCAGACCACTCAAGAGACCGTTTTGACAAGGAAGGTGGCACGAAAGGACTCGTGTAAAGGGAAAGAAGGCAAAGCCAGCGATGCGTACTTCATTTATGCTCAATGTCCCTTGCAAACATAGGAGGTCCCTTGAATCATTAAGGTCATCGAACAGGAAAAGATGGGGTACAATCATATATGTGGCAAAACCGAATCTAACGCGCCCCAATGCCCCCAAAGCTTAACGAATCAAGACCAGTTGGATTAGGGTCCCTCTTGGAATTAAATTATCATGGAACGTGATTCGCGGCCACGCGGCTTATATTTTTGGCATTTCATACCCGTTTCTGAGCTTGGTCTGGTACTCGTCACCTGCCAAAGCCCATGCCTCCCCTAAAGAAGTTCCATCCTTATAACGTGCGCTCGGTGTTAGCGGCAGTTCCATTATACATGGGGCGCTTTTAATGCCACGTCCCCACTGTTGGTGCGGATCAGGTACGTGTCGGGCTTCTTGGCCCTCCGCCCGGGTCGGAGAAGATCTCCAAGGTTTTCGCTCAGACCGGAACGCTGAAATCTCCAAGCACCGAGCTCCACTCCGGCGACCGTCTCGGGCAGGCGCCTACCGGCCGTTTCCGGAAGTAAAGTGCTAACGCTGCCGCTAGGATGCACATGCTGCCAAACAGGACCGTTGGGAAGGCCGGGTGAAGCTGAGCTCCGGATTCTATGATGAAAGGAGCCACAATGCTGCCCACGCGCGCTGCTAATGAGGCGGCCGACTGACCCAGGGTGCGAACCGTGGTGGGCATATACTCGGGAGTGTAGATGTAGACGAGACAGAAGGCACCGGTTACGGCAAACTTCCCCGTCAGCCCCAGCGCCATCAGCACTCGGTGGTTCTTGGTAAAGGCGGCAGGAATGATGGTGACTGCGCCGAGGAGGAAGTAGCCAATTGTGGTTGGGCGACGACCCCACCGCGTGGCTGTAAACCATGGCAGGAGACAAGCTGGAACTTCTAGAAGACCACTTAAGCAGTTAGCGGCGAATAGGTTTTTGCTGAGCTGCCCGACCTCGAATGCTAGGCCGTAGTAGGACATTCCTGATACCAACCAGATGATGAGGGTGGCTATGGTATATGTGCGAATACGTGGAGTGCGCACCAATTGCCAAAGGCTCCCCGTCACAGCCTTGCAGGAGCTGACCTCTCCAACATTTCCAGATGTCTGCTGGCTGATCTCTGCTTCATGCACCTCCACCAGCATGTCCAAGAGTTTCTCCTTGTCAGCTAGCGGGCTGCCGTTGGTGTCACCAATCTTCTGCAGCAGAACAGCCGCCTCTGGAAGCCTTCCGTTCATGACCAGCCACCGTGGAGACTCCGGAAGAAACCAATAGTCCAAAACGTACAGCAAAGCGGGGACGGAAAGAGCGATCTGTAGCTGCCACCAGACGGGTATCAAGTATGCCAGTCCCGCCAGGATCACCACCCCAAAAGCGTACGGCACTTGCAGTAGCAGTCCCCCAAGCATGCGCCACTCTGGCGTCAGGATCTCCATGATGATCACCACGGTGGGAATAATGGCAAAGGACGTTCCGAGACCGGTCACGAGCCGAAGCGCGAACACCGAGTAGAGATCCCTGGCGGCGACGGTGGCCCACATGCCGATGATGAAGATGGCTGAGCCAGCAAGAACCGTGGGTCTCCTTCCGAAGCGGTCGCTGATGGGTCCTGAAAGTACGGCGCCGATTAGTCCGCCGACCATGGAGAGCGACTGAATCAGTGCTAGCAGGGGTCGCCGGTCACACACCAGGTTCCACTCCGTGGCCATGGTGGACGTCATGTCCGCCGTGTCGTATACCCAGCGCGCGCACGTGCCGTTGATGCTGATGCACTGCGACGCATCCTCTGGCAGCTCCTCGAAGTTGGCGTCATCCGGGTACCCGTCTGCACAGCGGTGGTCCGGCATGTGTCCGAGGAAGATCATGCTCAACATGAAGAATGACAAGCTGAATCCTATTTTTGAGATCCATATTGATTTGTAAAGCTGCCAGCGTCCTGAGCCGCCTGCAATTCGGAGGACGTCATCGAACAACAGCTTCTCTGGCTTGAGCTCCTCCATGGCGTCTCAGTTGTGAGGCCTCCGGGGTTGAGGCGTTTCTTAGATATTCAGCGCCGAAGTGTAGCCGAATTTGGACTGCGGTGGAATTGGTTAATATCACTGATGTCGGAGTCCGCTTTCACGTTACTTATCGTTGGCAATATGCCACAATACAACCACAGTACTCTTACCTCGCCTAAATGGCCCGCTACCTCAGGAGGTGGAGTGTTCGATGTGGAAAGAGCCTACGACCACGACTGGCATGACTCCGCCATTGCGACTGGCTTCGTCGCGTCAGTCCGCGTTGCCGCTTCCTATATGCCGGAAGCATTCCTCTCAGTCGATCAAGCGCCACTAGAGCTCATCAATGACAGTGACCCTGGCAACAACAATGGTCGGAAGGCGCAGATCAGTGCATAGGCGTATCCAGGGGGAAGGGGGCACTGCTCCTCTCACCGATCGACCCTCGGTGCCCCCTGAAATGGCCACGGCGCCCCCTAGGATGTGTGTACCGTCGCCCCACGATAGGATTTGGCGCCCACCTGATAGGTTTTGCTGTCCAAAAGTGGCACCCCGTGGTCCGGATGGCGCCCTCTCCCCCCACCCCGACCATGTGCTCCCGATGGGCAATCCCGGGTTCGCATTTGGCTCAATGGTAACGTCTCTACTGGCAGGGTCTGGGTACGTTAAAATAGGGACGCTCGCCTCGATTTATACCTCTGCGGTCGATTGAGAGGCGGCGGGATCAAGCAAAATTGAATACACAAATGATATGATCTGCCTCCTGTTCCCACTGAATGATTTATGCCGTCGCGTTCACTCTTGGTCACTGCCGCTTTCCGTCACTAGTTTGGTTACTTGTCACCCGCTCCCTTGCTTCCGGAAATCACGCCCCTGGTCCCAGCTTTGAACCTTTCACAGTTTCCGCACGCAAAAATCGCATGTTGAACTAGTAAGCTCGTTATTGGACTCCGGGGCGCACCAACCTGCGATGGATATACAGCGCCCTCGGGTTGAACTATTCATTTGACTGATGTCGATTTCCCGTTCACTATTTCCGCTCAGATCATCCATATCCATGGATACCAACCCCACTCCGGATATTCATTAAGCAGCCGCGTTACATTTTCAGTGTCGATGCTGCCGCCGCCCAGCTCTGTTCCGGTACTGGTACAGAAGTTTCCAACTTGACTCCACATCGTCACATCATGTCATGGGTGACCGTGTCACTGCTGACACTTCGATGGTTGCCAGGCCTGATAAACTCTTGGGAATCTTAACTCTTGAGTCAAAAGATAAGTTTTTCTCTGAGTTCTGGAAGTTTCCCCGAACTAAAAGAGCTTTTAGAGTCCTTCAAAATAGAAAATTATTATCTCCAGTTCTCAGAATGAGTAGGTTTGATAGCACATTATAATGAATGGAATTAATTGCACAGCTATGTGTATCCTCAGTTTTACAGATCAGTTTTGCATCCTCAGTTTTGCAGATGTTTAATCTTCTGGAATATTCTCAATTTCTTAAAGGGAATGTGGCACCTTGGTCGAATCCTGGAATTTAGTGAAATTAGGCGTACTTTTAGCCAAAAATAATGAAACCACTCATGATTTCTCTGAAAAATGATCATTAAGCTCAATATTTGGTTCTTAAAAATACTCCTTTAGGAAAATGAATAAATATCTACCTGTGGATGATGTCATGATCTGGCA